>JAWWET010000104.1:7310551-7321431 GCA_035583115.1 Anisognathus igniventris | reverse complement strand
CCACCACCACCGAGTCCACCACGTCCACCTCCACCTCACCCACGTCCACCACCACCACCGAGTCCACCACGTCCACCAGCACCTCACCCACGTCGGCCACCACCACCGAGTCCACCACGTCCACCACATCCACCACCTCCACCACCTCCACCACAACCACAACCACCACTACAACCACCACCACAACCACAGCCACGAGTCCAGGTGAGTCTTCCTCCTTGGTGGCCCTCCATAGCCACGTCCCTTCTCCCCGTCCTGCTCCCAGCATTCCCCAGGTGGCTCCTGGGGTTTCTACAGGCCGTGTCACATCTCCTGTGTCCTCGGCTCCCTCTCCCAGGTCAGTGCCAGAATGGTGGCACCTGGGAAAACGGCAAGTGCGTGTGTCCCGAGGGCTTCCAAGGTGACTTCTGCCAGGACCTCATCTGCCAAAACGGGGGCACCTGGGCCAACGGCTTCTGCCAGTGCCCCCCCGATTTCCAAGGGGACAGGTGCGAGACCGCCAAGGACATCGTGGAGATCAAAGATGGTAGGGAACTGCCCTAAGGTTCCATGGGGTGGCCACCAGACCAGGACCTGGGCTGAGGTCACCTCTGAGGGGTCAGCCGGGGGTTGGAGTGAGGGTATGACCTGGGAATGGGACCACCATGGAGGGACTGACCCCGGGATGAGGTTGGGTGACCACAGAGGCACCAACAGAGAAATGGGGTCACCTTGGTGAGACTGACCTGGGTTTGGGGTCACCATGGAGGGACCAGGTTGACCAAGGACACCAGGGGTGGGATGGGGACGCCAGGGTCTCTTCCTTATGGGTCTCCTCTGCTTGGCCAAGCGAGGATGAACGCGACCGTGGTGATGACGACCAAAATTGAAAGGAAATTTGATGAAAATCTCACCAATACATCTTCAGAGGCTTACCAGAAGTTTAATGCCACCTTCCAGAAGCAGGTCAGGACTCAGCGATGCCAGGGGTGACCCTGGGGACAGCCCCTTGAGGGGGTTACATGGACCATGACGGGGGCCTGGATCTCCTCTGGCTTCTCTTTGTCTTCCAGATGCAGGAGCTTTATAAAGATATCGAGGAGTTCGATCATGTGGAGATCAAAAACTTGAGGTGAGCCTCCACCGGTGGCCAGGTGGGGTCCTGACCTTCTCCAGAGCTCTGCTGGGGTGGTCTGGGGTGAAGGGACCCATGGGGGTCAGTTTGAGGTGATTCCCTTCAAACTTGGAGCATCCACATCCCTCCAAGCCACGTTGTGTCCGTGGAGTTCCTCCAGGACGGTCCAGCCCCGTGTAACAGTGGTGTCCCTCCATACTGGACATCCCACACTGGTCCCAGTTTGGCTCAGAACCAAGCGCTGCCCCTTCTCCTCGCAGCTCGGGCAGCATCGTGGTGGACTATGACGTCATCCTGAAGATCCCTGCCAGCTCCAAGGCCGAGGAGATGGTGAGCATCATCTCCAAGAACCTCGTCTCCGCCATCCAAAACTACAACTGCAGCGACAACTGCACAGGGGACGACTGTGAGTGACCCCCGGGGGTCACCCCCACCATCACCAGGTCCTCGCTGAGGGTGGGTGGCCTTGGTGGTGGTTGCCCACCAGCAGCTCCTCTCTCCATGCCAGGTGTCTGCTTCAACACCACCTACACCTCTGTCCTCAACACCACCGTGAAACCGCTGGAAGGAAGTAAGTGAAGCCCACGAGGTGTTTGGGTGTCCCTCACCCCTCTGAGGAACCCCAAAACCTGAGCCCTGCGTCTCCACCCTCAGATCTGTGCGACAGTTACATCCAGGAGGAGTTCAGAAGGTTCTACACGCAGCTCCTGACCAGCGCTGGTGTCATCTGCATCACCCGCTGCGACAGCCGCCACGCTGACCCCCTGCCCTGCGTCCATGGCCGCTGCTCCGTGGCACGGGAGGGGCTGCAGTGCGAGTAAGGACACGCCCCCCAGAAATGGGCGGTGCCCCCCAAAAGCCATGGGTGTCACCAGCATGATCTGCCCACCACGGTGACCCCACAATTGTGACCACCTATGACAACCCCACTGCCATGACCACCATGATCACGGTGACCCCACCACCATGACCACCATGCCCACCATGCCCACCATGCCCATGGTGACTCCCCCACCATGACCACGATGACCACCACAACTATGGTGACCCCATGACCACCATGACCACCATGACTATGGTGACTCCCCCACCATGACCACCATGACCACCATGACCATGGTGACCCCACCACCATGACCATGGTGACACCATGACCACCATGACCATGATGACCCCATGACCACCACAACCACGGTGACCCCACCACCACGACCACCACGCCCACCATGCCCATTCCCACCAGGTGCTCAGACCAGGTGGCCTTCTGGTACCAGGACAACGCCTGCAGCTCCCGCATCAGCAAGGTCGGGGTGGCCGTGGGCGTTCCGGTGGCCGTCTTGGCCCTGGTCACCACCATCTTCACCATCCTCCTGCTGAGATCTCGGAGGCAGAAGGAGCAGTTCAGGTAAATGTGTCACCATGGGGTGAGCTCGGGGGTCCCGTGGGGGTCTCGGGTCTCATCCCCATGGGTCCCACCACACAGGAAGAAGCTGAGGTCCCGTTCGGAGCTCTACAGCAGTGATGATGGCAACTGGGATGGACCTCAGGGCTTTGCCATGGCCAACGTGGCGGCCACCTGGGAAGGTAAGGGGCATGGAGGTGGGGATGGAGGTGGGGATGGGGCCGAGGTCACTGTGGCACCCAGGTGGGTCCATGGCACCTCTCCTTCCACCCCACAGACATGGAGACCCCCAGCAGCAGCTACATCAACCTGGAGAGGGTGGACACCTCGAGGACGGTGGGTGACACACCCTGATGTTGTCCCCCCCTTTTTTCTCTTTTTTTTGATGATGGTGGGACTCCATCATCATCCTCCCATCTGCTTCCTCCCCAGATGCACATCCAGAGACCCAGCGTGGTCCCCTGAGTGAAGCCACCTGAGATCCAGCAGAGACAGGACGCAGAGGAGGGGACACAGGGACACGAGGGTGACGAGAATCAGGAGGTCCACCATCCTCTTCCTCGCCACGCAGAAGTTTGCGCACGGAATTATTTATAATTAAACACGTCCTTAGCTTTATTGTCACCTGTCCAATTCCTCCTGGGGACACGAGGTGGCTCCATGACCAAGGTCAAGTCTGGGCTGGGGACAAGGTGCAGATCCGAGGGACAACAGATCTAAATAAGGAAAAGAAAATATTGGGAGTGAGGTAATTATTGACCGAGCGGTTCGGAGCCGCCCTTGGGACACCCCGACCTTGGCTGGTGACGTGTGTGGGAGAAAATGTCCCCTTGTCCCCAAGCCTGGAATGAAATGTCACCCTGGAGGTTCCTCCACACCTCCTTCCCACGGGGACAAAGGGTGAGGACGAGGAGGGTGGGGCAGCTGTGGTGGCACCAGCCAAGGTGGCACCACCCGTGAGTGGAGGGGACATTGAGGGGGTCTCAAGGTGGCACCACCCATGGATGGGGTCCTAAGGTGGTTCCACCCATGAGTGGAGGGGACCTTGAGGGGGTCTCAAGGTGATTCCACCCATGGTTGTGAGGGGGACGTTGACGAGGTCCCAAGGTGACACCATTCATGGTTGTTGGGGACATTGAGGAGGTCTCAAGGTGGCACTACCTGTGAGTGGGGGACATTGAGGGGGTCCCAAGGTGGTTCCACCCATGAGTGGAGGGGACATTGAGGAGGTCCCAAGGTGGACAATGGACCACCATGACCACGTTCCCACGACCATTATTCCCACTACCATGACCACCATGATCCCACCATCCCCACCACCCTCATGCCCACTCCAATCCCTTGACCCCCATGACCACCATGACCCCACCACCCCCATGCCCACTCTAGTGCCATGACCACCATGCCCACTCCAGTCCCATCATCACCGTGACCACCATGACCTCACCACCCCCATGACCCCACCACCCTCACCACCCCCATGCCCACTCCAATCCCACCATCACCATGACCACCGTGACCACACCACCCCCATGTCCACTCCAGTCCCTTGACCACCATGACCACCATGACTACCAAGACCACCATGACCCCACCACCACCATGACCACCATGACCCCACCACCCTCATGCCCACTCCAATCCCTTGACCACCATGACCACCATGACCCCACCATGACCCCACCACCCCCACAACCGCCCCCACCACCTTCTCCCACCCCACGGACGGGGCAGGAGGACACGTCCCACCCCGGCGTTGGACCTTGGCCATCAGCCGATTCCCGCCCCGCCCTTCCCAGCTAAAATCAACATTTTTGTGTCTTGGCAACCGGAGCAGGGAACGGGGACAAAGTCCCCAACACCTGGAGGCGTGGCCAGGTGTGGCCCCAAACACACCTGGCAGGCTCTGGAATGCGGTGGGAGTGTCCCCAGTTGGAGTAAAGGGGGGGTCCCAGGTGGGTGTGGGGGTGTCACCCCCAAAAACAGCTCCAAAAGGTGGTGGGGGATGTTTGTCCCCTCCCCAAGCCGTCACCGGGGTTGTCCCAGTACAAACCAGTAACACCAGAGATGTTTGAGTGGCTTCATTGAGAAGGAGAGGGTCCAGCCCCCTTTTTTGGGTGGGGGGCATCTTCACCCTTGAATTTGGGGACAGAGGGAGGTGGGGACATGACCTTGGAGATGGGGACATGACCTTGGAGATGGGGACATGACCTTTCAGGTGGGGTCAGGACGCAAAAGTGCTGCTGGAGGTGAGGTCCCCACGTCCTAAAAGTGGGGTCATGACCTAAAAGCGCTCAGAGGAAGAAGATGAGGGATAGAGGAGGAGGATGAAGATGAGGGCAGGGGGTCAAGGTGACCCCCCAGGAGAAGGTCCAGGTTGTCCTGCAGTGCTGGGGGGGACGACCTCATTCCATGGGGTTGATGATGGGGATTATGATGACGGTGATGGTGATGATGGTGATGATGGTGTTGGTGGAAATCGTGTTGATGATGATGATGGTGATGATGGTGATGATGGTGTTGGTGGAAATCGTGTTGATGATGGTGATGGTGATGGTGATGGTGATGGCGATCATGCTGGTGGTGATAATAATAAATGGTGATGATGATAATGAAGGTGATGAAGAAGATTTTGATGTTGATCATGGTCATGATGATGATGTTGGCATTGATGACATTGATGGTATTGATGATGATGATGATGATGATGATGATGATGAGGTTCTGGTGGTGGAAATCACCACCCCACCATGTCTCAGAGCTCCGTGATGAACTTCTCCGCCCGTGGGATTCGGATCTGTTGGGACGTGATGGAGAAGATCCGGTGGAGAACGGGATGTCAGGAACATCTGGGGTGTCCCCACTGCCCTGGTCCCACCACATCAGGAGAGCGAGCAGAACTCACCGGCCTCGAGGTGTCCACAGCCTCAAGGCTGACTGGGTGGTCACCCTCGAGCTGGACATCTGTGGGACAGGAGGGTTCAGTGATGGTGCTTGGGGTGGGGATGGGGGGCACCAACCAACTCCACCACCCCTGTGGGGTCACCAGAGACCCCCCACCCACTCCACGCCCACCTTGGTTCCGGAAGGTGAAGCTCCCTTGGGGGCTCCAGTCCTCGCTGATGTTCTCGTACCAATTCTCCATCATCTTCTGCTCGGCCCTGGGGATGGGTCAGGAGGTGCGGGGGGTCACCATCAGCAGGTCCATCCCTGCCTGGCCCCCCCCAGCTTCTCCACGCCCCAGCAAAGGACCAAAGTCCCCCCACCCTCAACCCTCAGGACCTCATTGAGGATGAGGAACATCTTGGAAACCACCAACCCAAGGGGTTCTCCCACCCCATGGAGACCCCCCAAACCTGTCCCCTCTCACCTGTCAAAGGACCCAGATTTCCGAGCTCGGAAGAGGAAGATGGAGAGGACGATGACCACGACGACCAGGATGGCCACGGCCAAGCCCAGGCCCATGGCCAGTTTGCTGACCCGTGATGCGCAGCGGTCATCTTGGTACCAGTACAGGTGGGTCTCGTCGCAGCTGGTGGGGTGGGACAAGGGGGTCAACCCAAAGCTGGGACCATCCCCCGGAAGAAACCCCTCCCACCCCAACCCCATTTCTGCAGCCTCAAACCCTGCTTGAAGCTCCACCTCAGGGGGTTTAACCCTGGAGATGATCGTGGAGATCCATCAGAAGGTTTGGATCCACGTGGAGGAGGAAGACCCTACACCAATCCCAATGATTTTTGACCTCTTGTTCTCCAGAGAAAACCTCGGAGGAGGGCCTGGAGTTACACCAGAAGGGTTGGATCCATGTTGGACCAAGACCCTGCTCCAACCCTGACGATTCTTGACCCATTTCCATGCACAAAGGAGCTTGGAAAGGATTCTGAAGATCCACCAGAAGCTTGGATCCATGTGGACCAAAACTCTGATGATTCTTGACCCATTTCCATGCAAAAACCAGTTTGGACATGACCATGGAGATCCACCACGTGGACCAAGACCTTGCTCCAACCCTGATGATTCTTGACCCATTTCCAAGCAGGAAACAACTTGGACATGACCACGGAGATCCACCATGTGGACAAAGACCCTGCTCCAGCCCTGACGATTCTTGACCCATTTCCAGCTTGGACGTGACCATGGAGATCCACCATGTGGACCAAGAATCTGCTCCAGCCCTGATGATTTTTGACCCATTTCCATGCAGAAAACAGCTTGGACGTGACCATGGAGATCCACCTGAAGGGTGGGACAGCTTTGGAGGAGGAGGATGAATTTCCTTCAGCACTTACAAGCACTGAGGACCTCCCCGGGTGATGTGGCACGTCCCACGGTTGCAGTCGATGGTGCTGGCAGTGCCCGGCGTGCAGTTGGACATGCAGGACAACCCGGAGCTCGTCAGGTTGGGGAAGAAGAATTCCTGGTAGCCCTCAGGTGCTTGGCTCCGGCAGTAGGCTGGAGAGGGGACAGAGGTCACCTGGAGGTCCTCTGGAGACCCCAAACCCACCTGGATCTCCCCCACCCACTCACCATCTCCATCGAATTCCAGCGTGGTGGTGGTGATATTCACCTCGGAGGAGTTGAAGCACATGTCACCTGCAAGAGAGGTCAAACAGGTGGAGGACACAGCCCCACAGCCCCTCTCTGGGGTGTCCAGGGTGCTCTGGGTGGGTGGGAAGGTGTCCCCCACCCCATGGATGGCCCTGGTTGTCCCCAGCCCCGCGGTGGGAAGGTGACAAGGTACCGTCGGTGCAGTTGAATTGCGTTGCCGCCACCTCGATCTTCTGCTTCACCTTGGCCGTGATGTTCTGGAGTTTCTCCTGGCTCTGGGAGGTCACCAGCAGGGACACGATGATGATGTGGTCCACCACCACGCTGCCAGGCCTGGACAGAAATGCCACCATCCCGATCTGAACACCCTTTTCCCATGGAACGACCCCAAAATCGCCGTCCTGGTGACCCCGGCGCTCACCTGAGACTGGTCACCTTGATGCCCTTGTAGCCCTCGATGCTGGCGTAGACCGCGTCCATCTGGAAGAGAAGATGTCTCCAGGTGGGATGGTTGGGTCCGTTCCCCTCTCACCCTCCTGGATCTCCTTCATTTTGGGTGTTCCCCCCCAAAATCCATCCCAGTGGACACCACGCAAGAACTTGAAGAAATTCTTGGAGAACTTGGGATGCACCCAGCTGCTCCACCAGGTAGATCCTGACCTCAGGTGGGGTCTCGTCTCCCTTTACCTGCCTGGTGAAGTCCTGGATGAACTCTTTGTAGGTGGAAGAGCTGCTGTTCTTAAGGTCCTCGGTGAAGTCCCGGTTGGTGACGCGCAGCTCCATCTGCACCGTCCCGTTGGTCTCTGGGAAGGTCCAAAACCACCCCATGAAGGAGGGTGGGGCAGAGAGACCTTCCCAGGCAGGTGGGACCCGTAAATCTCCCCCTAAATCCCCTGAATTTGGGGGTCGTTGTGAAGGAACCAGGAGAAACGTCCTCCACCCATCGGAAGAGACCACCGGTGATCCCAGCAAGGATTGGGCCGTGTCCCATTCCCCAAAATTCCCACCTGATCCTCCCAGGTGGATCCTGATCCTGCTGATGGTTTGGAGCTGGGTCATCCCCCACGTCCCCAAAAATTTCCAGGTGGGGACCTCAGGTAGATCCCACCTCACCCTCAGTGGGCAGGACCTGGTGGAACCACCACCTCCTCCCAAATTTTTGGGTTCTGGGAGACTCTGATGATTCTTGACCCATTTTTCCAAGCAGAAAACAGCTTGGAAATGACCATGGAGATCCACCTGAAGGGTTGGATCCATGTGGGACAGCTTTGGAGGAGGAGGAGGACCTACAGAGGAGGTTCTTTGAGATACGGTCACACCCGGAGAACACCTCGAGATCTTCCTCACCCCGTCAGATCTCATCCCAGCATTGGATGCATCCCAAAAGAAGATGGAATTCCTACCAGCCGTGGTCTCGATGGTGTTGCTGATGTCATCACACCTGTCCCCGCTGAAGCCCAGGGGACACTGGCAGTGGCCGTTGACCCAGGTGCCACCGTTGCTGCAGATCCCTGGAAGGAGAGGAGATGGAGGAGGAACCGGAATGGACGTGGAAAGGGAGAAGGAGGGGTGGGAAGTACCTGGAGTGGTGGTGGAGTGGGGAGTGGTGGTGGTGGTGGTGGTGGGGATGGTGGTGGTGGAGATGGTGGTGGTTCTGTGGGTGGTCCTAGGTGTGGTAGCAGTGGTGGTGGTTGTATGGTTGGAGGTGGTGGTCACAAGGGTGGTGGTGTTGGTCCCAGGGGTGGTGGTGGTTCCAGGGGTGGTGGTGGTGGTCTCTGGGATGGTGGTGGTGGTCCCAGAGATGGTGGCATTGGTGCCAGGGCTGGTGGTGGTGCCAGGGATGGCACTGGTGACCTCAGGGAGGGAGATTTCAGGGATGGTCAGGGTGGTGCCAGGGGTGGTGGTGGTCTCAGAGAGGGTGGTGATCTCAGGACTGGTGGTTTCAGGGGTGGTTGTGCTGGTAGCAGGAGTTGTGGTGGTCTCTGGGATGGTGCTGGTGGTCCCAGGGTTGGTCGTGGTCTCAGGGATGGTGGTCCCAGGAAAGGTTGTGGTGGTCTCAAGGAACGTTGATGTCTCAGGGCTGGTGTTTGTCCCAGGTGTTCTGGTGGTGGTTCCAGGGAAGGTGGTGGTCCCAGGGGTGGTAGAAATGGTCTCAGGGCTGGTGGTGGTCCATGGGATGGTGTTGGTGGTCTCAGGACTGGTGGTCTCAGGGATGGTCGTGGTGGTGCCAGGGGTTGTGGTTGTCTCAGGCGTGGTGGTGCCAGGGGAGGAGGTGGTGGTTTCAGAGTTGGTGGTGATGGTCTCAGGACTGGTGGGTTCAGGGATGGACATGGTGGTGCCAGGGGTTGTGCTTGTCTCTGGGATGGTGGTGGTAGTCTCAGGGAAGGTGGTGGTGTTCTCAGAGGGGGTGGTGGTCTCAGGGAGGGTGGTCTCAGGGATGGTCATGGTGGTGTCAGGGGTCATGGTGGTCTCAGGGAACGTTGATGTCTCAGGGCTGGTGTTTGTCCCAGGTGTTCTGGCTGTGGTTCCACTGAAGGTGGTGGTCTCTGGTAGGGTGGTCCCAGGGATGGTGCTGGTGGTCTCAGGGAGGGTGGTTTCAGGGATGGTCATGGTGGTGTCAGGGGTCGTGGTGGTCTCAGGGAACGTTGCTGTCTCAGGGCCGGTGTTTGTCCCAGGTGTTGAGGTGGTGGTTCCACTGAAGGTGGTGGAGGTCTCAGAGAAGGTGGTGGTGTCAGGGATGGTAGAAATGGTCTCAGTGAGGGTGGTAGTCTCAGGACTGGTGGTCTCAGGGATGGACATGGTGGTGCCAGGGGTTGTGGTTGTCTCAGGCGTGGTGGTGCCAAGGGTCCGGGGGAAGGTGCTGGTGGTCTCAGGGAGGGTGGTCTCAGGGATGGTCATGGTGGTCTCAGGGGTCATGGTGGTGTCAGGGAACGTTGCTGTCTCAGGGCTGGTGTTTGTCCCAGGTGTTGAGGTGGTGGTCCCAGTGAAGGTGGTGGTGGTGTCAGGGATGGTAGAAATGGTCTCAGGACTGCTGGAGATCCCAGGGAAGGTGGTGGTGATCTCAGAATTGGTGAACATAGGGAATGTCATGGTGGTGGTCTCAGTGAGGGTGGTGGTCCCAGGGCTGGTGGTCCCAGGGAAGGTGTTGGTGGTCTCAGGGAACGTTGCTGTCTCAGGGCTGGTGTTTGTCCCAGGTGTTGATGTGGTGGTTCCAGGGAAGGTGGTGGTGGTCTCAAAGAACATGGTGGTGGTACCCAGGGTCATAGAAATGGTCTCAGGACTGGTGGTGGTCCCAGGGATGGTGCTGGTGGTGTCAGGATTGGTGGTTTCAGGAATGTTTGTGGTGGTGCCAGGGGTTGTGGTTGCCTCAGGCGTGGTGGTGCCAGGGAAGGTGCTGGTCATCTCAGGACTGGTGGTGACCTCAGGGATGGTCATCCCAGGGAAGGTGGTGGTGGTCTCAGGGGTCATGGTGGTCTCAGGGAATGTTGATGTTTCAGGGCTGGTTGTCCCAGGCATTGTGGGGGACATCACATAGGGGGGGGTGGCCTCAGGGCTGGAGGTCTCAGAGATGGTGGTGATGGTGTCAAGAGTGGTGAACATGGTCTCAAGACTGGTGGCCGTCCATGGGTAACTGGTGGTCTGAGGACTGGTGGTCTCAGGGATGTCCATGGTGGTCTCAGGGATGGTAGAAATGGACTCAGGACTGGTGGGAGTCCATGGGTCACTGGTGGTCTCAGGGCTGGTGGTCTCGAGCATGGTGGTCTCAGGGATGGTTCTGCTGGTTTCAGGGATGGTTGTGGTGGTGTCAGGGGTGGT
>JAWWET010000104.1:7263125-7278405 GCA_035583115.1 Anisognathus igniventris | reverse complement strand
ATTATGGGGGGGGACAAGAGGGGACATGGGGGGATATGTGGGGGGACACAGGGGGGAGGCAGAGGGGGGCAAGGGGGGACATTTGGGGGACACAACTGGGAGGGACATGAGGACATTCTGTAGGGACAGGGGGACAAAACTGGGGGACATTTGGGACACAGAAGTGGGGACACAACCCCGGGGGGGGGGGGCACAGGCAGGCAGGGGGAGATGGAGGGGACAGGGGTCACGGGCAGGGTGTGACAAAAGTGGGGACAGAGTTGGGGGGCAGCAGGGGACAGGGCTGAGGGGACAGGGGGCATGAGTGGGACACAAATGGGGGACAAAGTGACACAAAGCTGGGGACCCAATGAGACACAGGTGACACAGTTGGGGACACAAGGAGACAGAAGTGGGGACAAATTTGGGGTTACAGTGACACAAAAAGGGACACAACCAGAGAGGGACGGGGACAAAAGTGGTGACAAAACTGAGGACACAACCATGGTGCCACTGCCCAAAACGGTGACAAAACAGTGACAAAACTGGGGGACAACAACACCAGGGCCACAACAGGCATGGCCGGGTGTAGCAGGGACCCTGCTAGGGGTGTGGGGGGGTTCAGGTGTCACCGCGCCCTCAGTGTCACCTCCTGTGGCGTTGTCACTGTGGTGGGGGTGAGGGGTGTCCGACTGTGCCGTGTGGGGCTGTCACACGGTGTCACATTTGTCAGATTTTGTGTCTGATTGTGCTGTGTGGGGCTGTGTCAGGTTGTACCTCTGGGCTGTACCTCAGACTGTGTCACGTTTGTCACATTTGTCAGATTTTGTGTCACATTTGTCACATTTTGTGTCTGACTGTGTTGTACGGCATTGTCACACAATGTCACAGTCGTGTCACGTTGTGTGTCACGGGTCAGGCATTTGTTAAATGTGTCACATTTTGTATCACATTTTGTGTCACGTTTTGTGTCCAATTGCGTTGTACGGGGCTGTGTCAGGTTGTACCTTTGGGTTGTACCTCAGACTGTGTCACACTCATGTCACCTGTCACCTGCCATGTCCAGCTGTGCCGTGCTCACACCGTGACCCAGTGACACCCTGTGACATCACACCCTGTGATGTCACACCCTATGACATCACACCTTGTGTCACCCCTCTCCTGGTGACAAGGGAGAAACTCCCCCCACCCCTGACCCCCAAAATCCCCCTTGCTCCCCAAATTTCTCCTTCTCTTCCCCCAAATTCCCCCCAACCCCTTGTGTCCCCCCACAAAGTATCATTTTCCTTGCTCCAATCCCCCTCTCTGCTGTTCTCCCTCGAAATTCCCCTTTCTTGCCATAATTGTCCCCAAAACCTCCTGCTCCTCCTGGATTCCCCTCCCTGACCTCCAAACACCAAAATTCTCCTTTTTTTTCTCCATTTATGTCCCCTAGTCCTTCTTGCCCCTCCAAAACTCTGATCAAACATTTTTTTACTGCCCCAATGGTCCTCCCAAACCCCACTGCTGCCCCAAAACACCCCAAATCCCCCTCCTTGTCTGCAATTGTCCCCCAAACCCTCCTGCCCCTCTAAATGCCCCTTTCCTACCCCAGTTATAACCCCACACCCCTCCTGCTCTGCCAACAACCTTCAAGCCCTTAACTGCGCCCCCAACACCTCCTACCCCCTCAAATTTCCCCTCCCCGTTTCTAAAATACTCCTGAATCCCACTGCGCCTCGCCCCGTCCCTTCCCCAGCACCCCTCCGGAACAGGCCGCAAAGCCTCGGCCTTTCCCAGCGGCCACAGCCGGGTCGGGAGCGCCGGGAGCGGCCGGGCCGGGCGGGCGAGGCCGGGGCTGCGCAGGCCGCGGCTGGAGCGGCTCTTCGCCCATTTCCGGCACCGTCCGCCTTTACTTCGGCATCTTTCGTCAGATATTCGGGTATTTCCGGTATTTTCCGCCACTGCTTCGGCATATTTCGATAACTTCCGCCAATGCTTCGGCCAGTTCCGGCTATTTCCGTCAGCGTTCGGGCACCGCCGGTTAACTTCGATCATTTCCGTCACTGTCCGGAGGCGCTTCGGCGGTCTCCGCCCACTTCCGTCAGTACTTCGGAAATCTCCGTCAGCTTCTGAGGTCACTTCGTCAACCTCCCTCCGCCCCTGCGATCTCTCGGCTCTCGGGCTCGGGGGGGCGGCGCTTTTAAAATAAATTATTCATGAACCGATCCCACCGTGCTGGAAGCGGGGGGTCCGACGACAGCGCGTCCCGTGAGGGCTTCACGGAGCAGCCGCCGACTCCCTGCCCCTTCCCCGCTCCTCGTTCGCCTCACGGTCCGTGACGGGACTCGCCTCTCCTTTTCCTTCCTGCCGCTTTTTTCCCGCGCCTCCCCCCTTTTTTCTGTGAGGCGTTTGGTACGCTCCGGCCACGCCCCCACCGGCGGCTCGCGGGGGCCGAGTCTATATAAGGCGGCGCCGGTGTCTCACAGCGCTCAGTCGCGCCTTGAGCGCGGAGCGGCCGGAGTGAAAAAAGGAAAGCTCCGCCCCGAGGGCTCCGTGAGGCGCCGGTTCCCGGTTCCCCGGTGGGGCTCAAACTCCCCGCTCCCTCAACCCCCTCCGTGAAGGGGTCGGTTCCGAGCAGTCGGAGCGGCGCGAGGCCGCGGCCCCACCGGCGCCATGCACGGCGGGCCGCCCTCGGGCGACAGCGCCTGCCCGCTGCGCACCATCAAACGAGTCCAGTTCGGGATCCTCAGCCCCGATGAGATGGTACCGGGGCCGGGGCGGCGCGGACGGAACCGCGGGGCCCGCGGAGGGAGCGGGGCCGGCGGCTGAGGGCGAGCGGCGGCGGGAAATGGCGCCGGGGCAGCGAGAGCGGGGAGCGGAGCGGCCCCGTGAGGGGACAGCGCCCCCCACAGGCCCGGGGGGCTGAATGGGGAACAGGGGAGAGCTCGGAGGGGATTTGGGGGCTCCTCAGGGGGCTCGGGGACACAAAACGAGGTTCTGGAAGGTGTTGGGGTGCCCAGGGAGCCTCTGGAAGAGCTTTGGGGTGTCCGAGAGTGGCTCAGAATCTCCTGGCAGCGTTTTGGCCTCCCTAGGAGCGGCTCAGGGAGCCTCGGGATGAGTTTTGGGGTGCCCAGGAGGCCTCGGGAAAAGTATTGGGGAGCCTTGGAGGGGTTTTAGGGTGTCCTGAGGGGCTTTGGGTCTCTGGAGGTGTTTGTGGGGGCCTTAAAAGGGCTTCAGGCTGCTTTGAAGGAGACTTGAGGTGCCTGGAGGTTTTTAGGGGAATTCTGGAAGAGCTTTCAGTGTCCTGGAGGGGTTTTGGGGTTCCTGGGAGTCACTCAGGGAGCTCTGGAGGGGTTTAGGGGATCCTGGAGGGGTTTTGGGGTCCCTGGGAGTTTGGGATTTTTGTGGGGAGCTTGTGGATGAATTTGGGGGTCCCCAGGTGCCTCAGTTTCCCTTTTCCCCCTCAGAAACGGATGTCAGTGACCGAGGGGGGCATCAAGTACCCCGAAACCACCGAGGGGGGACGCCCCAAACTGGGGGGGCTCATGGACCCCCGGCAGGGCGTCATCGAGAGAACCGGGCGCTGCCAGACCTGTGCTGGTGAGTTTGGGGGGCCTGAACCCCAAAATCCTTCCTGGAGGGGACCCTGAACCCCAAAATCCTCATGGGAGGGGACCCCAAAGCCCCAAATCTTCACAGGGACCCCCTGAACCCCCAAATCTCTCACATGAAGGGCTCTGAACCCCCTAAAATTCCCTTTTTTGGGGTGTCTTTTTTTTCGGGTTCCCCTTTTTGGGGAGCTCCCCTCATTTTGGGATTTTCATTTTTTTGGGGCTTTTCATTTTTTGGGGGGGGTTCATTTTTTGGGGCATTTTCACTTTTTTGGGGGGGTTTTCATTTTTTTGGGGGATTTTCATTTTTTGGGGATTTTAGTTTTTTGGGGATTTTCATTTTTTTGGGGTTTTTCTTTTTTTTTTTGGATTTTCATTTTTTGGGGGATTTTTTGATGGGGATTTAAATTTTTTTTGACATTTTCTTGTTTTGGATTTTCTTTTTTTTTGAGCATTTTCATTATTTTGGGATTTTCATTTTTTTGAGGGTTTTCATTTTTTTCGGATTTTCATTTTTTTGGGGGAATTTTTTTGGGGGGATTTTAATTTCTTGGGGGATTTTTCCTTTTTTTTTTTTTGATTTCCCATTTTTTAGGATGCTCATTTCTATGGGATTTTTTTAGGATTCTTCCCCTCCCACCCCAAAACCCCATTCTGGGGTGGGTTCCCCTCTATCCCAACCCCTCCCAATCCGATTTCGGGGTGTCCCCAGTGTGATTTTGGGGTGTCCCCAGGGAACATGACGGAGTGTCCGGGTCACTTTGGCCACATCGAGCTGGCCAAGCCCGTGTTCCACGTGGGATTTTTGGGCAAAACCATGAAAATCCTGCGCTGCGTCTGCTTCTTCTGCTCCAAGCTGCTCGTGGACTCGGTGAGACCCCAAAAAACCCCAAAAGTTTGGGGGGAGGGGTCGGTTTGGGCTGGAAATGGCCCAAAATGGCCCCGTGGTGGCACCTTGGGGACATCTTGGGGATGGGGGGTGGTGTTGGGTTTGGGGGGTTTTGGGATCATTTTGGGGGTGCTGGGGGTCAGAGGGAGGTGACAGAAGGCAGGGACATCAAGAAGAGGTGACAGAATTTGGGGACATCAAGGGAAGGTGACAACGTTGAGGGACACAAAAAAAAAGTGACAAAATTTGGGGACATCAAGGGAAGGTGACAAAGGTGGGGGACACCAGGACACCAGGAAGAGGTGACAAAATCTGGGGACATCAAGAAGAGGTGACAAAGTTGAGCGATACAAAGAATAAATGACAAAATTTGGGGACACAAAGAAAAGATGACAAAGTTGAGGGACACCAAGGGGAGGTGACAAAATTGAGGGCCACTTCAAGAGGGGACAACAAGAGTCAGGGGACACAGAGTTGTCACCTGCTGGAAGCTCTGGAGATGCTGAGGGACCGCAATGGGACGACACCAGACACCCAAAATCGCCTTTTATGACCCCAAAACCACAACGTGACCCCAAAGTGACATTTTCTAACCCCAAAATGGCATTTTCTGACTCCAAACTTGCGTGGTTTTTTTGAGCAGAACAACCCTAAGATCAAGGACATCCTGGGCAAGTCCAAGGGGCAGCCCAAGAAGAGGCTGACCCACGTCTATGACCTGTGCAAGGGCAAGAACATCTGTGAGGGCGGTGAGGAGATGGACCACAAGTTTGGGGTGGAGCAGCCCGAGGGCGACGAGGACCTCACCAAGGAGAAGGTGGGCACCCCAAAATCCCCATTTCTGGCCCCAAAGTTCCCATTTTTAACCCAAAATTCCTTTTTCTGGCTCCAAAATTCCCATTTCTGGACCCAAAACTTTTGTTTGTGGCCCATTTTCCCCCCTTTTCTCAATTTTAGGGCCACAGCAGTAGTGGGCGTTACCAGCCGTTCCTGCTACGCTGTTAATAACCCCATTAACATTTTTGTTACACCAGTAATCCCCATTTTTCACCCCAACAACCCCATTTTTTCTGTTTCTCCCTGTTTCAGGGCCACAGCGGCTGCGGGCGGTACCAGCCCATTATTAACCCCATTTCTCACCCCAATAACCCCATTTTTCATGGCAATAACCCCATTTTTAACCCATTTTTCCCATGTTTCCGCATTTTAGGGCCACAGGGGCTACGGGCGGTACCAGCCCATAATTAACCCCATTTCTCACCCCAATAACCCCATTTTTAACCCATTAAACCCCATTTTTAACCCATTTTAGGGCCACGGGGGCTGCGGGCGGTACCAGCCGTGCATCCGCCACTCGGGGCTGGAGCTCTACGCTGAATGGAAACCCCAATAACCCCATTTTTAACCCATTTTTCCCCATTTTTAACCCGTTTTAGGGCCACGGGGGCTGCGGGCGGTACCAGCCGCGCATCCGCCGCTCGGGGCTGGAGCTCTACGCCGAATGGAAACACGTCAACGAGGACTCGCAGGAGAAGAAGATCCTGCTGAGCCCCGAGCGCGTGCACGAGATCTTCAAGCGCATCTCAGACGAGGAGTGCTTCGTGCTGGGCATGGACCCCAAATTCGCCCGGCCCGAGTGGATGGTGTGCACCGTGCTGCCCGTGCCGCCGCTGTCCGTGCGTCCCGCCGTCGTCATGCAGGGCTCGGCTCGCAACCAGGTGGGGTTTGGGGTGATACTGGGGGGTTTTGGGGTCATCCTGTGGGGTTTTGGGGTGGTTTTGGGGTGATACTGGGGGTTATTGGGGTGTTTGGGGCACCGTGCTCCCCATGCCGCCGCTGTCCGTGTGTCCGGCCATCGTCATGCAGGGGTCAGCTCGGAACCAGGTGGGGTTTGGGGTCATTTTCTGGGGTTTTGAGGTCATTTTGTGTGGTTTTGGGAGTTATTGGGGTGTATTTGGGGTGGTTTTGGGTGGTATTGGGGTCCCTTGGGGCATTGTACTCCCACTGTCTGTGTCTCCAGCCATGGTCATGCAGGGT
The DNA here is from genome assembly GCA_035583115.1 of Anisognathus igniventris. NCBI lineage: Eukaryota > Metazoa > Chordata > Aves > Passeriformes > Thraupidae > Anisognathus > Anisognathus igniventris. The sequence goes on along the minus strand of JAWWET010000104.1, from coordinate 7,271,907 downwards.
TCTGCCTGCAGCCAGGTGGGGTTTTGGGGTTATTTTCTGGGGTTTTGGGGGTGTTTGGGGTGAGTTTTGGGGTCCCTGGGGCACCATGCCCCCGCTGTCCATGTCCCCAGCCGTGGTTGTGCAGGGCTGTGCCCACAACCAGGTGGGCACTGGGGCAGCTTTTGGGGGGATCCCAGGGTGGGTTTTGGGGTCCCTGATACCTTTTTAGGGTCCCCAGTCCCTTTTTGGGGTCACCCCCAACACTCTTTGGGGTATCCCCATTTTTCTCCCACCCCAAATCCATCCTAAACCCTTCCTAAGGTCCTTTGGTCTTTCTCACTTCCCTCCATCAACCCCAACCACCCCATGAATAAATGTTGGGGTCACCCCATTAATTTTGGGGTGTCCCCAGGATGACCTGACCCACAAACTGGCCGACATCGTCAAGATCAACAACCAACTGCGGCGCAACGAGCAGAACGGGGCGGCCGCGCACGTCATCGCCGAGGACGTCAAACTGCTGCAGTTCCACGTGGCCACCATGGTGGACAACGAGCTGCCCAAGATCCAGGAGAGTCTGAGGGGGGCACAGGAAGGTTTTGGGGGTCACAGAAGGATTTTGGGGTGTCCCAGATGGGACAGAGAGGGGACAAGCAGGGACAGAGCCCAAAGTCCCAGCGGGACCTGGGGACATTCCTAGGAGGGATCAATTTGTGTCCCCTGGTGGATTCTGGATTTTTGGGGCGATTTTGGGGCTTCCAATCCCCTCTGACCCCCCAATTTCTCCTCGCCCAGGCCATGCAGAAGTCGGGGCGCCCCCTGAAGTCCCTGAAGCAGCGGCTGAAGGGGAAGGAGGGTCGGGTTCGGGGCAACCTCATGGGGAAACGCGTGGACTTCTCTGCCCGCACGGTCATCACCCCCGACCCCAACCTGGCCATCGACCAGGTGGGCGTCCCCCGCTCCATCGCGGCCAACATGACCTTCGCCGAGATCGTCACCCCCTTCAACATCGACAGGTGGGCTCTGGGGGGGTTTATAGGGGATTTATGGGGTTTGGGATGGATTTATGGGGCATTTATGGGGTTTGGGGTGGATTTATGGAGGTTTGGGGTGATTTAGAGGGAGTTTGGGGGGTTTGGTGTTGGTGTTCCCCGCTCCATCGCCGCCAACATGATCTTCACCGAGATCGTCACCTCCTTCAGCATTGACAGGTGGGGTTTGGGGGGTTTGGGAGGGATTTAGGGGGTTTGTAGGGGATTTTGGGGGGTTTGTAGGAGATTTATGGGGTTTTGAGGTGAATTTATGGGGGTTTGGGGTGGATTTATGAGGTTTTGGGATGGGTATCTCCTGTTCCATCACCATCACTGTAACCTTTGGTGACATTGTCACCTTCAACAGCAGCTGGAGGAGTTTGGGGAGGATCTGGGGGACTTTGGGGCAGATTTTGGAGTGAATGTGGGGAAGTGTCTGGTGTGGTTGGAGGATTCTGGGGGAGTTCAGGGAGATTTAAGGGTTAAAGGGGTTAAATTAAAGGGATTTGGGGGCTATTTGAGGTATTTTAGGAGAAATCTGGGGCAGTTTTGGGATGATTTAGGACCATCAGGGAGCTTTGGGTGATTTTGGGGTCATTTTGGGGTTTGAGGTGGACACAAGGATATGGGGGGGAGTATTAGGGTTATTTTAAACAGATCCCAATAACCCAAACCCACCCCAAACACATTTAAACCCCACTGATCCTTCTCCAGCTGACTCTGAGAGTTCTGAGGTGACTCCCAGAGCCCCAAAATCCCCTAAATTGACCCCCAAAACCCCGCAGGCTGCAGGAGCTGGTGCGCAGGGGGAACAGTCAGTACCCGGGGGCCAAGTACATCATCAGGGACAACGGGGACAGGATCGACCTCCGCTTCCACCCCAAACCCAGCGACCTCCACCTGCAGATCGGCTACAAGGTCAGCACCCCAAAAACCCCAAATCTGGGCAGGGACCCCAAAACCCCAAATCTGGGGAGGGACCCCCAGATCCCCAAATCCGAGCAGGGACCCCAAAATCTCCAAATCTGGGCAGGGACCCCAAAAACCCCAAATCCAGGCAGGGACCCCAAAACCCCAAATCCGGGCAGGAACCCCAAAACTCCAAATCTGGGCAGGGACTCCAAAACCCCAAATCCGGGGAGGGACCCCAAAATCTGCAGCGGGATCCCAGAAATCTGAGGGACCCCAAAATCCACAGCAGGATCCCAAAAATCTGGAGGACACCAAAAACTGGGTGTGGAACCCACAGCTGTGGGGGGGGATTGGTGGTTTTGGGGTTTGGAGCTCTGGATTTGGGGTTCACATCTTGATTTTGGGGTTCAAAACTGTGGGGTTGGAGGTGACTCCCTGATTTTGGGCTTCAGAGGTCTGGATTTGGGGTTAGTCCCTAATTTTGGGGTTCACAACCGGATTTGGAGTTCAAATCCTGATTTTTGGGGTTCAGAGCTCAGGATTTGGGGTCAACCCCTGATTTTGGGGTTCCCAATTCTAGATTTGGGGTTCAATCCATCATTTTGGGGTTCACCACCACCAGGGAGTGAATTTAACTCCAAACCCCTCGTTCTCCTCACTCTGATCCCACCATTTTTGGGGGAAAGATGCCATTTTTGGGGTGTCCCCCATTTTTGGGGCGTCCCCCTGACTTTTGGGGGCTTTGGGGACAGGTGGAACGTCACATGTGCGACGGGGACATCGTCATCTTCAACCGGCAGCCCACCCTGCACAAGATGTCCATGATGGGCCACAGGGTCAGGATCCTGCCCTGGTCCACCTTCCGTCTGAACCTGAGGTAAAACACCCCAAAAACCCCCAAATTAACCCCAAAAACCCCCAAAATAACCCCAAATCCTCCTCTGGTCCACCTTCGGTGTGAACCTGAGGTAAAACACCCGAAAACCCCAAAAAAACCCCAAAATTAACCCCAAATCCTGCCCTGGTCCATCTTCCCTTTAACCTGAGGTAAAACACCCCAAAAACTCCAAAATTTACCCCAGAATTAACCTCAAAATTACCCCAAATCCCACCCTGGTCCACGTTGTGTGGTGAGATGAATCCATCCCTGGTGTGTCCCCGATGTCCCCCCAGTGTCACCACGCCCTACAACGCCGACTTTGACGGCGACGAGATGAACCTGCCCCATGTCCCCACAATGTCCCCAATGTCCCTGAGATCCCTGATGTCCCAATGACCTCCAATGTCCCTGAGATCTCAGATGTCCCAGTGTCCCCACGATGTCCCCAACGTCCCTTTGATGTCCCCGCAGTGTCACCACGCCCTACAACGCCGACTTTTACGGCGACGAGATGAACCTGCCCCATGTCCCCACAATGTCCCAGATGTCCCTGAGATCCCAGATGTCCTAGTCTCCCCACAATGTCCCCAATGTCCATTTGATGTCCCCACAGCGTCACCACGCCCTACAACGCCGACTTTGACGGCGACGAGATGAACCTGCACCTGCCGCAATCGCTGGAGACGCGGGCGGAGATCCAGGAGCTGGCCATGGTGCCCAGGATGATCGTCACCCCCCAGAGCAACCGGCCCGTCATGGGCATCGTGCAGGACACGCTGACGGCCGTGCGCAAGTTCACCAAGAGGGACGTCTTCCTCGAGAGGGTCCGTTCGGGGTTATCTCGGGGGATTTTGGGGTCATCTTGGAGGTTTTGGGGTAATTTTGGGGTGGTTTGAGGTGATTTATGGTGGTTTGAGGTCATTTATGGTGGTTTTGGGGTGATTTGAGGGGTTTTAGGGCAGGTGTTTGAGGTGGGACACACTGATGGTCATGGACAAGTTTACCAAGAGGGACGTCTTCCTCGAGAGGGTCCGTTTGGGGCCATCTGGGGGGTTTTGGGGTCATCTTGGGGGTTTTGGGGTTGTTGAGGGTGATTTGTGGTGGTTTAGGGTGGTTTTGGGGTGATTTGAGGGGTTTTAGGGCAGGTGTTTGAGGTGGTACACATTGATGGCCATGTGCAAGGTCACCAAGAGGGGCGTCTTCCCTGAGATGGTTTTGTTTGGGAGGATTTTGGGGACTTTTAGGTCATTTTTAGTGTATTTTGGGATCTCTGTGGGGTTTTCTTGATTGATGACATCTTTGGGATGTCCCTCAGGGCGAGGTGATGAACCTGCTGATGTTCCTGTCCACGTGGGGTGGGAAGGTGCCCCAGCCTCCCATCCTGAAGGAGATTTTGGGGCATTTTTAGGATGTTATGGGTTCTCAGTGGGTTCTCCTGGATTGATGACAGTTTTGGGGCGTCCCTCAGGGTGAGGTGATGAACCTGCTGATGTTCCTGTCCATGTAGGACATGGATTTTGGGGGGGTTTGGGACATCTTTGAGGTATTTTGGGTTCTCTGTGGGTTTTTCTTCGATTAGTGACAATTTTGGGGTGTCCCTCAGGGTGAGGTGATGAACCTGCTGATGTTTCTGTCCACGTGGGACGGCAAGGTGCCCCAGCCGGCCATCCTGAAGCCGCGGCCGCTCTGGACAGGGAAGCAGATCTTCTCCCTGATCATCCCTGGCCACATCAACTGCATCCGCACCCACAGCACCCACCCTGACGATGAGGACAGCGGCCCCTACAAGCACATCTCCCCTGGGGACACCAAGGTGGGGCCGTGGAGGAGGTCCAGGGAGGCTTGGTGGGGTGGGAAGGTGATCTGAGGGAGCTTTGGTGGGATCTGAGGGGACTTTGGTGGGATCTGAGGGAGTTTAGGGTGGTTTGATGGGGCTTTGGTGGGATCTGAGGGGGCTTTGGTTGGTTTGATGGGGTTTTGGTGTGACCTGAGGAGACTTTGGTAGGATCTCAGGGGGCTTTGGTGGAACTTGCTTTGGTCTAGGAGGACTTTGTAGACTTGGAGATGACCTGGGGTGGTTTTTGGGGTGCTCCAGGTGGGTTTTGGGATTTTTTGGATCTTTGAGGTCCTGACCCCGTTCCTTGGACATCCCCAGGTGATCGTGGAGAACGGGGAGCTCATCATGGGCATCCTGTGCAAGAAGTCCCTGGGGACGTCGGCCGGGTCCCTGGTGCACATCTCCTACCTGGAGATGGGCCACGACACCACGCGGCTCTTCTACAGCAACATCCAGACCGTCATCAACAACTGGCTGCTCATCGAGGGTCAGCGCAGTCCTGGGGCTGGGGACCTTCCTGTGGCATCTCATGGGGGTTTGGTCACCCAGGGACCTTCTCAGGTCCCATCTTGATGGAGCCTTGGGGCTCTTGGACCTCATTCTTGAGGTCCTGGTGGTTCTTGGACTCCAATTTTGGAGGCTGGGGGCGCTGCGAACCTTCTTGGTGGCATCTCATGGGGGTTTGGTCACCTGGGGACCTTCTCAGATCCCATCTTGGTGGAGCCCTGAACCCAAAATGTCCCCCCCAGGTCACACCATTGGCATCGGGGACTCCATCGCTGACGCCAAGACCTACCAGGACATCCAGAACACCATCAAGAAGGCCAAACAGGACGTGATCGAGGTGGGGTTTGGGGAGGTTCCTCCAGGATCTCAGGAGGTTTGGGGCAGTTCCTGGAGGATCTCAGGACGTTTAGGGCAGTTCCTGGAGGTTTCTGTGGAGTTTTGTTTAGTTTTTGGGATTTTTTTGAGGTTCTTGAGGTGATTTGGGGCACCAGGAGATCCAAGACCAACATCTTCCAGGTTTGGGAGGTTCCAGAAGGTCTTGGTGTGGTTCCTGGAGGATCTCAGGGGTTTTGTGGTGGTTCCTGTGGGATCTCAGCAGGTTTTGGTTGGTTCCTGTGGAGTTTCTGGGTTTTTTTGAGGTTCTCAGCTGCTTTTGGCCACCAGGAGGATTCAGGACGCCCCAGTGACCATTCTGGGCTGGTTTTTGTGGTCTCCAGGTGATCGAGAAGGCCCACAACAACGAGCTGGAGCCCACCCCAGGCAACACCTTGCGCCAGACCTTCGAGAACCAGGTGAACCGGATCCTCAACGACGCCCGCGACAAGACCGGCTCCTCTGCCCAGAAGTCCTTGTCTGAGTACAACAACTTCAAGTCCATGGTGGTCTCAGGGGCCAAGGGCTCCAAGATCAACATCTCCCAGGTTTGGGGGGGTCCAGAAGGTCTTGGGGGTCTTCTGGGTGGGGTTTTGGGCCATTCCTGGAGGATCTCAGGAGATTTAGGATGGTTCTTGGAGGATCTCATGGGGTTTGGGGCAGTTCCTGGAGGATCTCAGGAGGTTTGTGGTGGTTCCTGGAGGATCTCATGGGGTTTAGGGTGGTTTTTGGAGGATCTCATGAGATTTGAGGTGGTTCTTGGAGGATCTCAGGAGGTTTGAGGCAGTTCCTGGAAGATCTCAAGAGCTTTGTGGTGGTTCCTGGAGGATCTCAGGAGGTTCCTGGAGGTTCCTTTGGATTTCCATGGAGTTTTTATGGATTTTCTTGCTTTCTGAGATGATTTTGAGATGTGTCCCCACCCCGGTGTCCCCTCAGGTGATCGCGGTGGTGGGCCAGCAGAACGTGGAGGGCAAGCGGATCCCGTTTGGCTTCAAGCACCGGACGCTGCCGCACTTCATCAAGGACGACTACGGCCCCGAGAGCCGCGGCTTCGTGGAGAACTCCTACCTGGCCGGCCTCACCCCCACCGAGTTCTTCTTCCACGCCATGGGTGGCCGAGAGGGCCTCATCGACACGGCTGTCAAAACGGCCGAGACCGGTCAGTGTCACCAGGATGTCCCCATGGGGGTGTCAGGGGTCCAAAATTCCACCCAAGGGGTCTTCAGGAGCTCAGAATGACAGTGTGGAAATGCTGAGGGGCTTAAAGCCTTCCTGGATGTCTCCTGGAGACCACAAACTCTCCCCAGATGCCTCCAGGATCTCCTAACCCTCCTGAGATGTCTCCTGGAGATCCTCAAACCCATCCTAGATGCTTCCAGATCCCCAAACCCTCCCCAGATGCCTCCAGGATCCCCCCAAACCCCCCCCAGATGTCTCCTGACCCGTCCCACCCCTCAGGGTACATCCAGCGGCGGCTGATCAAGTCCATGGAGTCGGTGATGGTCAAGTACGACGCCACGGTCAGGAACTCCATCAACCAGGTGGTGCAGCTGCGCTACGGCGAGGACGGGCTGGCCGGGGAGAGCGTGGAGTTCCAGAACCTGGCCACCCTCAAGCCCTCCAACAAGGCCTTCGAGAAGAAGTGAGCACCAGGGGGGACACGACCTGGGGCAGGGCGTGGTCATGGGTGGGGTCATCTTGGGGTCTTCAAAGGAGTTGGGGACATCTTGGGGTCTTCAGAGGAGTTGGGGACGTTTTGGGGTCTTCAAAGGAGTTGGGGACTTCAGGTGGCTCCTTCCAAGGTTTCAGACCCATCTTGAGGTCCCCAAGAGTTCCAGAACCTGGCCACCCTCAAACCCTCCAACAAGGCCTTCGAGAAGAAGTGAGGACCAGGGCTGGGACACTGGGGACATGGCCTGGGGCAGGGCGTGGTCATGGGTGGGGTGAGTGGCCATGGTTGGGGTCATGGAGGGGAGCATTCCAGGAGTTGGGGACATCTTGGGGTCTTCAGAGGAGTTGGGGGCACATTGGGGTCTTCAGGCAGGAGTTGGGGACATCTTGAGGTCTTCAGATGGGAGTTGGGGACATCTTGAGGTCTTCAAAGGCGTTGGGGACATCTTGGGGTCTTCATGTGGCTCCTTCCAAGGTTTCAGACCCATCTTGAGGTCCCCAAGTGGTTCCTTCCAAAAGTTGGGGACATCTTGGGGTCTTCAAGTGACTCCTCCCCAATCTGGGTGACACCTGGGTGTCCCCAAGCTGCTCCAGCCCAACCTGGGTGACATTTTGATGTCCCCAACCTCTTCCACCCCAACTGGGGACCCACCTTGGTGTCCCCAACCTTCTCCTCCCAAACTTTGGTCACGTTTTGGTGTTCCCAACCTTCTCCTGCCCAACATGGACCAGCTTTTCTGGTGTCCCCAAGCTCCTCCAGGCTGCCGTGGGTGACACTTTTGGTGTCCCCTGGATGTCCCTGAGGTGTCCCCGTGTCCCCCCAGGTTCAAGTTCGACTACACCAACGAGCGGGCGCTGCGCCGGACGCTGCAGGAGGAGCTGGTCAAGGACATCCTGTCCAACGCCCACATCCAGAACGAGCTGGAGCGCGAGTTCGACCGCATGCGCGAGGACAGGGAGGTCCTCAGGGTCATCTTCCCCACCGGGGACAGCAAGGTGACAACAAAACCCACCCCAGAAACACCTGGGACACCCTAAAACCCAACCGAGATCCTACAAAACCCAATCGAGATCCTCCAAAACCCAACCGAGCTACCCCAAAACCCAACTGAGATCCCCCAAAATCCAACCAAGATGCCCCATTTTTGGGCTTCTGACCCTGTTTTTGAGGTTCTTCCCCCCGGTTTTGGAGTTGTTCTCCTATTTTTGGGGTTCTTCCCCCATTTTGACCCCTGATCCCCCATTTTTGGGGTTCTTCTCCCATTTTTGGGGTTCTGACCCCGTTTTTGGGGTCCCTCTCTCCATTTTTGGGGTTCTTTTCCCATTTTTGGGGTTCCTCTCTCTCCCCACAGGTGGTGCTCCCCTGTAACCTGCTCCGCATGATCTGGAACGCGCAGAAGATTTTCCACATCAACTCCCGGCTGCCCTCGGACCTGCACCCGGTCAAGGTGGTGGAGGGTGAGTGGGGCAGGGCTCTGGGGTCCTCAGGAATGTTCTGGAGGTCCTTGAGTCCCTCAGGAAGGTTCTGGAGGTCCTTGAGTCCCTCAGGAAGCTGTGATGGGTTTGGGGTCCCTCAGGAAGGTTCTGGAGATC
>JAWWET010000104.1:7198393-7209341 GCA_035583115.1 Anisognathus igniventris | reverse complement strand
GACACACACAGGGACACACACACAGGGACACACAGTGACACACACAGTGGCACACAGGGACACACACACAGTGACACACAGTGACACACAGTGACACACACAGTGACACACACACAGTGACACACACACAGGGACACACACACAGGGACACACACAGTGACACACACAGTGACACACACACAGGGACACACAGGGACACACAGGGACACACAGTGACACACACAGGGACACACACAGTGACACACAGTGACACACACAGGGACAGCCATGTCCAGGCTGTGACATAGAGGAAGAGACCCACACAGAGGAAATGGCACACCCAGGGACAGTGACAGTGACACACCCGGGGACAGTGACACACCCGGGGACAGTGACACTCACAGGGACAGTGACTGTGACACACCCGGGGTCAGTGACACACCCGGGGACACACAGGGACAGTGGCACACACAGGGACAGTGACAGTGACACACCCAGGGACACACCCAGGGACAGTGACACACCCGGGGACAGTGACACTCGTGCAAACCCCTCCACCCCACAGTCACTCATTGGGGCTGGCACAGAGCAGGGTGGCCTTGGTGGCCACAAACCCCCTCAAATGCCACATTGTCCCCTCTAACCATGGTGGCCTTGGTGGCCACACACACACCAAGATCCCAAAGCCCCTTGAATGCCACACTGTCCCCTCTCACCAGGACTGGCACAGACCACGGGGTGGCCTTGGTGGCCACAACCCCGCCCCTGAAGGCCATGTTGTCCCCTCTCACCAGGGCTGGCCACCATCACAGTGGCCCTGGTGGGCACAACCCCCTCATGTCCCCAAACCCCCCAAACCCCATGTTGTCCCCTCTCACCAGGACTGTCCATTACCACGGTGGCCTTGGTGGCCACAAAGCCCCCCAAACACCACATTGTCCCCTCTCACCAGGGTGGCCTTGGTGGCCACAAACCCACCAAGATCCCAAAGCCCCTTGAATGCCACATTGTCCCCTCTCACCAGGACTGGCCAGCACCACGGTGGCCTTGGTGGCCACAACATCCCCCAGACCTCCTGCTGTCCCCTCTCACCAGGGCTGGCCAGCATCACGGTGGCCCTGGTGACCACCACAAGCCCCTCATGTCCCCAAACGCCCCATTGTCCCCTCTCACCAGGACTGGCAGAGACCATGGAGGCCCTGGTGACCATAAAGCCATAAAGCCCCTCCAAACCCTGTGTTGTCCCCTCTCACCAGGGCTGGCCAGCATCACGGTGGCCCTGGTGACCACCACAAGCCCCTCATGTCCCCAGACACCCCATTGTCCCCTCTCACCAGGGCTGGCCAGCATCACGGTGGCCTCGGCCGCCTCCAGCGCGTGCCGCAGCGCCCGTCCCCGCACGTTGCAGTTGAGACAAGCCATGGGACACCCCAGCTTGGCCAAGGCCAGCCACGTCCACAGGTAGGCCGGCTCGTTGGGCAGGAACACGGCCACGGCCTGGCCGCCGCGCAGCCCCACGTGCCGCGACAGCGCCCAGGCCGCGCGGTTGCTGAGGCGCTCCACGTCCTCGAAGGTGAGCACCTGCTCCTGGAAGAGCAGCAGGGGATGGCGCGGCCGCAGCCGGGCGTGCTGCCGGAACACGTCCAGCAGCGTGGTGGCCGGCTTGGTGGCCATGCGCCGGCGGCAGCGCAGCGACGACCGCGCCATGGTGCCGAAGAAGGCCAGGTCCTGCCACAGGAAGGGCACCCAGCGCGCTGCGGCCAGAGGCAGCAGGGCCAGCAGCACGGCCAGCAGGGCCAGCAGGGCCGGCAGCACCGCCATGGCCGGCGCAGCGGTGGGGACGGTGGCCAAGGTCCGCCGGGTGACCTTTGGGCCGCGCTGGTGGCGGTGCCGGGGCCGCAGGTCGCCGCTCTCTGGTTCGTGCTCTCTGTTTGTTTTCCTTCCTCCTCTCCGATTGTTTTGTTCCCTTTGGCCTTCCCCGCCCCCGGGAGCGGCTCTGTGGGCACAGCTGCCACAGCCCGGTGGTTCTGCCTGCCCGACTGGTTGGCTGTCTGTCCGGCTGTCTGTGTGTCCGACTGTCCAGCTGTCCAGCTGGCTGTATGTCCAGGTGGCTGTCTGTCCAGCTGTCTGGCCGTCTGGCTGTCCAGCCTCTGTCCAGCTGTCTGGCCTCTGCCACCTTGACTGTCCGGCTGTCCAGTCTCTGGCTGGCTGGCTGGCTGTCCGGCTGTCCAGCCTCTGTCCAGCTGTCCGGCCTCTATCTGGCTGTCTGGCCTCTGCCAGCCCAGCTGTCCATCTGTCCGGCCTCTGTCTGTCTGTCCAGCTTCTGCCTGCCCAGCTGTCCGGCTGTCCATCTGTCTGGCCTCTGTCCGGCCATCCAGCACGTGCCACCACGGCTGTCCATCTGTCTGGCCTCTGCCAGCCTGGCTGTCCGTCTGGGACACCTCAGGGACACCTTGGGGACACCCAGAGGATACCCCGGGGACACCCCAGGGACACTCCTGAAGCAGGGACACCTCAGGGATACCCCAAAGACACCCCAGGGACACCTGAGGGACAATTCCAAAGCAGGGACACCTCGGGGACACCTCGGGGACATCCCTGGGACACTCCTGAAGCAGGGACACCTTGGGGACACTGCGGGAACACCTCTGAAGCAGGGACACCCCAGGGACACCCCCTAAAGCGGACACACCTCGGGGACACCCCCAAATCAGGGACACCCCGGGGACAGCCCAGGGCGGGGTTTCGACGGTGCTGCCGCAAAAGGCGGCGCAGGTCCCACCGAGATTCGAACTCGGATCGCTGGATTCAGAGTCCAGAGTGCTCACCATTACACCATGGGACCGTCCGGATCGCTCCGCCCCGCTCCCTCCGCCACGAAAAAGAGACCGCGGGGCCGCCCCTGCGGGAGGGGGCAGGAAACCCCCGGGGTGAGCTGGGAAAGGAGGAAAAAAAGGGAAAAAAAAAGGGAAAAAAAAAGGGGAAAGAAACTGGGGAAAAGGGAAAAAAGAGAGGAAAAGGAGGTTCGCCCGAACAGGGACTTGAACCCTGGACCCTCAGATTAAAAGTCTGATGCTCTACCGACTGAGCTATCCGGGCTCTGCTGGGCAGCACTGCGGGCCGCGAGGGAAGGAGATCTGGGGAAAAACTCGCGGTTTTGGGGAAAAATCGAGCGGTTGTGGGGGGAAAATAAAAGGGTTTAGGGAGAAACCCGAGGTTTTGGGGAGAAAAACCGAAGTTTTGGAGAAAAACCCGAGGTTTTCGGAAGAAAACGGAAGTTTTAAGGAAAAACACGAGGTTTTTGGGGGAAATCTCGCGGTTTTAGAGAGAAAGCCGAGGTTTTAGGGAGAAAGCCGAGGTTTTGGGGAAAACCCCCAGGGTTTAGGGAGAAACACGAGATTTTAGGGAGAAACCCGAGGGTTTTAGGGAGAAACCCGAGGTTTTGGGGAGAAACCCGTGGTTTTAGGGAAGAATCCGATATTTTAATGGGAAATCCCGAGGTTTTGGGAAAAAATTTCTCGGTTTTATGGAGAAAACCGTGTTTTTAGGGACAAATCCGAAATTTTAATGGGTAGTCCAGAGGTTTTGGGGGAAAATCTAGCGGTTTTAGGGAGAAATCCGAGATTTTAGGGAAAAACACGAGGTTTTCAGGAGAGACCCGAGATTTTAGGGAAAAACCCCGAGGTTCTGAGGAAAATCCCGAGGTTTTGGGGAGAAACCCGAGATTTTGGGGATTTTAACTCCCCGGGGTTGGGGCAGGAGGCGGCAGAACGCGGCGGGGCTGCCCCAGACAGAGAACTGAATATGGAATTGGAGATTTTTGGTCGAATTTAACCCCAGAAGCCCTCAGCTTTCCCCACAAACGCATTTCCGTGCAGGGGAATAGAGAAATGACTTGATTTAGGTTTTTCCCAAAAAAAACCCCCGAGGGCTGTTTGTTGCTTTCCTGCTCCCCGAGTGAGGGATTTACGGGGTTTACTTCAAAATAATTTTTTTACTATTACTGCTACTATTATTAATAATAATGACAACAATAATTATGTTAATAATAATTACAATGACAATAATAAATTTATATAATAAAAATAAAATATAATATACAATGATGTAGCAATATAATGCGAAAATCTAATAGAGTTGTTATTATTATTATTATTATTATTATTAATAATAATAATAATAATAATAATAATAATAATAATAATAATTTTATTTATTTGCCATTGCCAGAGGCTGCTCAGCTCACATTTCCCACATTTCTGCTCACATTTCCCAACATTTCAACATTTTCCCTTCATGTTCCCCTACATTTTCACCCTCTTATTTCCCATTTTTTGCCTCATGTTTCCTGACATTTTCCCCCTCTTGTTTCCTATTTTTCTATTTTTTCCCCTCACATTTCCCTTTTTTTACCTCACGTTTTCCACCCTCTTTCCCCCTCACATTTCCCAACACTTTCTCCCTTCATGTTTCCCACCATTTTCACCCTCTTATTTCCCATTTTTTACCTCACATTTTCCGGTCTTTCCCCCTCAAGTTTCCTGACATTTTCCACTCACATTTCCCATTTTTTATCTCACATTTTCTGCCCCTTTCCCCCCTCACTATTCCCAGCATTTTCTCCCCTCATGCTTCCTGCCATTTTCACTCTCAGGTTTACCATTTTTTACCTCATGTTTCCTACCCTTTTCCCCTCTCACATTTTCTAACGTTTTCTCCCTCATGTTTCCCATCTTTTACCTCATATTTTCTGCCCTCTTTCCCCCTTGCGTTTCCTGCCATTTTCACCCTCACTTTTCCCATTTTTTACCTCATGTTTCCTGGCATGTTTCCCCTCTTATTTCTCATTTTTTACCTCAGGTTTTCCACCCTTTTCCCTACTCACATTTCCCAGCATTTTCTCCCCTCATATTTCCCACCCCTTTTCCACCCTCACATTTCCCATTTTTTACCTCATGTTTTTCTGCTCCTTTTCCCCCTCATGTTCCCCAACATTTTCTCCCCTCACACTTCCCACCATTTTCATCCTCTTATTTCTCATTTTTTACCTCGCATTTTTCACCCTCTTTCCCCCTCATGTTTCCCATTTTCTTACCTTATGATTTCCACCCTCTTTCCTTCATGCATCACACCCTTCTCCCCTCACGTTTCCCGCCCTTTTTTTCCCCTCACGTTTCCCGCCCTTTTCTCTCCTCACATTTCCTGCCCTTTTCTCTCCTCACATTTCCTACTCTTTTCTCTCCTCACACATTTCCCACCCATTTCCCCCTCACGTTTCCCATTTTTTACCTCATATTTTCCACCCTCTTTCCCCCTCACATCTCCCAACATTTTCTCCCCTCATGCTTCCCCCCATTTTCACCTTCATGTTTCCGATTTTTTACCTCATATTTTCCACTCTCTTTCCTCCCTCATGTTTCCTGGCATTTTCACCCTCACATTTCCCAACATTTTCTCCCCTCATGCTTCCCACCATTTTCATCCTCTTATTTCTCTTTTTTTACCTCACGTTTTACACCCTCTTTCCCCCTCATGTTTCCCATTTTCTTACCTTATGTTCTGCCCTTTTTCCTTCACGTTTCCCGCTCTTTTCTGCCCTCATGTTTCCTGCTCTTTTCTCCCCTCACATTTCCTACCCATTTTCCCCTCAAGTTTCTCATTTTTTGCCTCATCTTTTCTGCCCTTTCCCCCTCATGTTTCACACCCTTTCCCCCTCATGTTTACCTCCATTTTCTCCCCTTACTTTTCCCTCCATTTTCTCCCCTCACACTTCCCACCATTTTATCCCTCATGTTTCCCACCATTTCTTCCTCTTACGTTTCCCACCCTTTTTCCCCTTATCTTTCCCATTTTTTACCTCACCTTTTCTGCCTTTTCCCCTTCACGTTTCACAATCTTTTCCTCTCACATTTCCCTCTTTTCTCCCCTTATGTTTCCTGATGTTTTCTTCCCTCACGTTTCTCGCTCTTTTTCCTCTCACATTTCCCACCCATTTTCCCCCTCGCATTTCCCATTTCTTACCTCATATTTTCTGCCCTCTTCTCCCCTCACATTTCCCAACAGTTTCTCCCCTCACATTTCCCACTATTTTCTCCCCTCACGTTTCCCACCATTTTCTCAGTTCACATTTCCCACCATTTTTCCTCTCATGTTTCCCACCCTTTTTCCCCTTATCTTTCCCATTTTTTACCTCACCTTTTCTGCTCTTTTCCCCCTCATTTTTATCTCCATTTTCTCTCCTCACATTTCCTGCCATTTTTCATCTCACGTTTCCCACCCTTTTTCCCTTCTTCCCCATTTCTTACCTCACCTTTTCTGCCCTTTTCCCCCTCACGTTTCCCACCCATTCTTCCCCCATGTTTCCCTTTTTTCCCCCTCACATTTTCCAGTTTTTTACCTCACATTTCCCACCATTTTCTCCCCTCACATTTTCCACCATTTTCTCCCCTCACGTTTTCCTCCATTTTCACCCCTCACGTTTTCCACCCTTTTTTCCATTATCTTTCCCATTTTTTACCTCACTTTTTCTGCCCTTTTCTCCCCTCATGTTTCCCACCCCCAAATTTGGATTTTCCTCTCGATTCATCCTCTCCTGCTGGGTGTCTCCATGCCCATCCCCCTCGCTGTCACCTAGGGTGAGGTGATAATTGGTATATTTAAATGAGAATAATTTAAATTTTTTAATTTATATAATATTTTTATATAATATTATATTTTATATAATAATTTTAAAATAATTTTTTAAGCAAATTGGGTTAGGGTTAGGGTTAGGGTCAGGGAATATTTGGAATATTTAAATGCAAATAATTTGAATATTTAAATATTAATTTGGGTTAGGTTTAGGTTTATGGTTAGGGTTCTGATTGGGGTTGGGGTCAGTGTTAGGGGATAATAGGAGTATTAAATGATAATAATTTGAATATTCATTTTGGAATTTGGGTTAGGGTTAAGGACACGGTTACAGTTTGAAAATATCTGGAATATTAAAATAAGAATAATTTGTATATTTAATAGGAAATTTAATTTTTAAAAGCAAATATTCCAAAGCGTTCGGGTTAGGGTTTGCCTTAGGGTATCACTGGAATTTTAAAATTAGAATAATTTGGATATTTTACAGGGAATTCAATTTTTAATCCGAATATTCCAACGGGTCAGTGTTAGAATCATGGTCAGGGTTACAGTCAGTGAATATTTGGAATATTAAAATGAGATTTATTTGAATATTCAGCAGGGAATTTAATTTTTAAACATGAATATTCCAAAGGGTTAAGTTTAGGCTTAGGGTTAGGATTTGGGTTAGGGGATAATTGGAATATTAAAATGATAATAATTTGAGTATTTAACAGGGAATTTAACTTTTAAACTGAATATTCCAAAGAATCAAGGTTCGGTTTAGGCTTAGGGGATAATTGGAATTTTAAAATGAGAATAATTTGAATATTTAACAGGGAATTTAATTTTAAATGCAAATATTCCATAGGTTTAGGATTAGGGTCAGGTTTAGGGTTTGGGTTAGGACATTGTCATATCAGGGTAAGGTTAGGGGATAATTGCAATATTAAAATGGAAATAATTTGAATATTTAAATTCGAATTTGGGTTAGGATAAGGATTGGGTTTAGGCTTAGGGTCATGGTCATATTTAGGGTTAGGATTAGGGGTGGGTTTAGGGTGAGGTCTATGGTCAGTGAATATTTGGCATATTGGAATGAGAATTATTTGAATATTTAACTGGGAATTTAATTTTTGTGAGTGATTATTCCAAAGGGTGAGGATTAGTTTTAGGGTTAAGTTTAGGGTGAGGTTTAGTGTTACAATCAATGAAAATCTGTGTATTTAACCGGAAATTTAATTTTTAAATGTGACTATTCCATTTATTTATTCAATTTACTATTTTGGTTTGGGTTAGGGTCATTGTCAGTGTCAGGGTTAGGGTTTGGGGATAATTGTAGTATTAAAATAGGAATAATTTGTATATTTAAATTCTAGCTTGGGTTTGGGTAAGGATTAGGGTTAGAGTTGGGCTTAGGGTTAGGGTTAGAGTTTGGGTCAGTGTCAGTGAATGTTTGAAATAATAAAATGAGAATTATTTGAATATTTAACAGGGAATTAAAGTTTTAAATGTGAACATTTCAAAGGGTTTGTTCTAGAGGATAATTGAAATTTTTAAATGAGAATAATTTGAATATATAAATATTAGGATTAGGGTTAAGATTAGGGTCAGGTTTTGGTTTTGGATATAATTGTAATATTAAAATAGGAATAATTTGAATATTTAAATTCAAATTTGGGTTTGAGTAAGGATTAGGGATAGTGGTAGGTTTATGCTTAGGTTTAATGTTTGGGTTAGTGCCAGCAAATATTTGAAATGATTAAATGGGAATTATTTGAATATTTAACAGGGAATTTAATTTTTCAATGTGAATATTTCAAAGGGTTTGGCCTAGGGTATAATTGGAACTTTAAAATGAGAATAATTTGAATATATAAATGTTAGGATTAGGGTCGGGGTTTGGGTTTGGGTTTGGGTTTGGGTCATCATCAGTGTCAGGGTTAGGGGACAAGTGTAACATTAAAATAGGAATCATCTGAATATTTAAATTCTAATTTGGTTTTGGGTAAGGATTAGGGTTGGAGTTCGGCTTCCACTTAGGTTTAGTGTTTGGGTTAGGGTTAGCATCAGTGAATATTTGAACTTTTAAAATTGGAATTATTTGAATATTTAACAGGGAATTTGATTTTTAAATGTGAATATTTCAAAGAGTTTGGCCTAGGGTATAAGTGGAATTTTAAAATGAGAATAATTTGAATATATAAATGTTAGGATTAGGGTCGGGTTTGGATTTGGGTTTGGGTCATTGTCAGTGTCAGGGTTAGGGGATAAGTGTAATATTAAAACAGGAATAAGTGGAATATTTAAATTCTAATTTGGTTTTGGGTAAGGATTAGGGTTAGAGCTAGGCTTCCACTTAGGGTTAGTGTTTGGGTTAGGGTTAGCGTCAGGGAATATTTGAAATAACTAAATGAGAATTATTTTAATATTTAACAGGGAATTTAATTTTTAAATGTGAATACTTCAAAGAGTTTGGCCTAGGGTATAATTGGAATTATAAAATGAGAATAATTTGAATATATAAATATTAGGATTAGGGTTAGGGTCGGGGTTTGAGTTTGGATTTGGGTTAGGGTTGGGGTTAGGGTTCGGTTTTGGGTTTGGGTTTGGGTCATCGTCAGTGTCCGGGTTAGGGGATAAGTGTAATATTAAAATTGGATTAATTTGAATATTTAAATTCTAATTTGGTTTTGGGTAAGGATTAGGGTTAGAGTTAGGTTTATGCTTAGGTTTAATGTTTGGGTTAGCGTCAGTGAATATTTGAAATAATTAAATGAGAATTATTTGAATATTTAACTGGGAATTTAATTTTTAATTGCAATTGTTTCAAAGAGTTTGTTCTAGGGGATAACTGGAATTTTAAAATGAGAATAATTTGAAGATACACCTGAAAATTTAATTTTTACACACAAATATTCCCCAGGTCTGTTTCAAGCCCTCACGGGTCGGATTCCCAGACCATTCCCGCCCGATCCTGGCCTGAAGAACGGGAACAGATTCCCGGGAATTTTCAGGGGCACGGATCCCAGGAGCTGCTTCTCCTCGGCGTCAAAGAACTGGAGCAGGCGCCGCTCCTGGTCCAGCAGCACCCCGAGCACGCGGCAGAGCCCGGAATCCCGCTCCAGCCTCCCCCCCGGCAGCCAGAATTCACCCTGGGAATACCCCAGGGCTGGCGCCGCTTCCTCCGGGAGGGAGGAGAGGGGATCGTCCCGCTGGGAATTGGGGATGGGATCCGGGACGGGATCTGGGATGGGATCCTGAATGGAATCTTGCAGGGAATCCGAGATGGGATCCGGGATGGGATCCAGGATGGAATTTGAGATGGAATTTGGGATGGAATTCGGGATGGGATCTGGGATGGAATTTGGGGTGGAATTTCGCAGGGGATCCTGCAGAGAATCTGGGATGGGATCCCGAGTGGAATCTCGCAGAGAATCATCCCGCAGGGAATCATCCTGCAGGGAATCCCGGATGGAATCCAGGGTGGAATCTGGGATGGGATCCTGCAGGGGATCCCGGAAGGAATCCTGGATGAAATCCCGCAGGGAATCCCGGATGGAATCCCGGACCTCCTCCCGGAGCACGCCCAGCTCCCAGTCACTGCCGTCTCCCAGCTCCACTTCCCAGTAGTGCTTCCCTTGGCAAAATCCCTCCCGAGCCACGGCCAGGGCCCCGGGGCAGGGCCGGGAGCTGGGATCGGGGCCGAGGATTTGGGATCCGGGATCGGGGCCAAGGATCCGGGATTGGCCCCGGATCAGCAGGGCCGGGTGGGTGCAGCGTTCGTCCAGTGTCAGCGAGACTGGGGGATAGCAGGGGGAATGTTTGATAGAGTTTGATAGCGTCTGATAGGGTTTGATAGGGTTTGAGGAGGGTTTGATAGCGTTTGATTGGGTTTGATAGGGTTTGATAGCATTTGATAGGGTTTGATAGCATTTGATAGCGTTTGATAGCATTTGATAGGGTTTGATCGGGCTTTGATAGCATTTGATAGGGTTTGATAGGGGTTTGATAGGGTCTGATAGGATTTTGATAGGATTAGGTAAGTTTTTGATAGCCTTTGATAGTCTTTGATAGCCTTTGATAGGGGTTTGATAGGATTGTGATAGAGTTTGGTAGGGTTTGATAGGGTTTGATAGTGTTTGATAGGATTTGATAGGATTTGACAGGGATTGATAGGGTTTGAGAACATTTGATAGGGTTTGTGTTAAGGTTTGATAGAGTTTGATAGAGTTTGATAGGTTTTTGATAGGGTTTGATAGGGTTTGATGGGGGTTTGATAGGGTTTGGTAGGCGTTTGATAGGGTTTGATAGGATTTTATAGGGGTTTGATAACATTTGATAGGCTTTGATAGTGGTT
>JAWWET010000104.1:6941796-6953506 GCA_035583115.1 Anisognathus igniventris | reverse complement strand
CACCCCTGGGGGCGTGAAAATTGGGGGAAAATCGATGGAAATTTGGGGTTTTTGGAGGGAAAATTGGGAATTTGGGCACACCTGGGGGCACAAAAATGAGGGAAAAGGGCAAAAAATGGGTTAAAAACAAGTTAAAAATGGGGTTTTTAGGGGGAAAATTGGGGTGTTTTGGTCAATTTTTGGGGCATTTATTGGGTATTTTTGTGGTAATTTTGGGATTTTTTGGAGGTATTTTTGGGGCATTTTTGGGGTAATTTTGGAGCTTTTTTGGGGTAATTTGGGGGTATTTTTGTGGTAATTTTGGGATTTTCGGGGGGGTATTTTGGGGGGTAATTTTGGGGTAATTTTGCAGCATTTTTGGGGATATTTTGGGGGCATTTTTGGGGTAATTTTGGGGTTTTTTTGGGGTATTTTTGGGGCATTTTTGGGGTAACTTCGGAGCATTTTTGTGGGTATTTTTGTGGTAATTTTGGGATCTTTGGGGGGGGTATTTTGGGGCATTTTTTGGGTATTTTGGGGTAATATTGGGGTGATTTTTGGGGTGATTTTTGGACCATTTCAGGATATTTTAACCCCTTCCTCCCCGCAGGAGACCTTCCAAACCGCCCTGGCCATGGCTGATTTTGGGGTTATTTTTTTGTGGATTTTTTCGGGGTAATTTAAAGCCGTTTTTTGGGGGGATTTCAGGATATTTTAACCCTTTCTCTCCCGCAGGAGACCCTGCGCACGGCGCTGGCCATGGGCGCTGACCGGGCCGTGCTGGCGGAGCTGGCCGAGGGCGCGGCCGCGGGGCCCCGCGAGGTGGCCACAGCCCTGGCAGCGCTGGTGCAGAAACTGCAGCCGCAGCTGGTGCTGCTGGGCAAGCAGGTGAGACCCTATCGATCCCCTACAGACCCCAATAAACTCCTATTGATCCCCTATCGATCGGTTCTGTCCCCCTCCTCCAGGCGATCGATGACGATTGCAACCAGACCGGGCAGCTCCTGGCCGCCATGTTGGACTGGCCGCAGGTAGGCCGCGCGCGGGGCACCACGGGATGCATCCCCCCTCGTGGGGGGATAAATCCCAGAGTCCCTTGCGGCAATGGGTGGATATATCCCGGCATTCCTTGCGGTAAATGGGGGAATGAATCCCAGTATTCCTCGCGGTAAAAGGGGGAATAAATCCCGGCATTCCTTGCAGTAAATGGGGGGGATATATCCCGGCATTCTTCGCGGTAAATGGAGGGATAAATCCCGACGTTGCTCGCGGTGAAAGGGGGGATAAATCCCGTCATTCCTTGCAGTAAATGGGGGGATATATCCCGGCATTCCTCGCTGAAAAAGGGGGATAAATCCCGGCATTCCTTGCAGTAAATGGGGGGATATATCCCGTCGTGCATCGCTGTGGTGGAGGATTGTGGGATGTATTCGCCCGTAAGTCGCGGGGGATTGTGGGATACATTCACCCCTAAACAGCGGGGGATTATGGGATATATTCCGGCTAATATCGCGGGGGATTGTGGGATATATTGACCCTAATATCGAGGGGGATTGTGGGATACATTCACCCCCCAAACAGCGGGGGATTGTGGGATATATTCACCCCAAGGGCTGTGAAAATGGGAGGGGGCCCAGTCCATGCCGGGGCCATCCCAGCCCATACTGGGAGGCTCCCCAGTCCAAACTGGTCCGAACTGGTCTCCGCCAGGGCACGTTTGCCTCGCGGGTGCAGCTGGAGGCCGGGGCCGTGCTGGTGGAGCGCGAGGTGGACGGCGGCCTGGAGACGCTGCGGCTGCGGCTGCCGGCCGTGCTCACCGCGGACCTGAGGCTCAACGAGCCGCGCTACGCCACCCTGCCCAACATCATGGTGAGCGCGGGGACCCCGAAATCCCGGGGGGACCCCAAAATCCCGGGGGGACCCTAAAATTCCGGGGGGACCCCGAAATTCCTGAGAAATTCCACAAAAATTCCAGCGGTTCCCATAGCGGCCAATGGGGGTAGACCTGTTGTCCAGAATGACTGGGGCTGTTTTCTCTAAATGCTCCCCACAAAATTTACAAAAAACTTCCAAAGCCCTCTTAAAAAATCACAAAAAATCCATTAAAAAATCCCCCAGAAATAAAAAAAAATAATGCCCCAACATTCTTGAAAATTTCCCCAAGTATTCTTTTATAATTCTCTAAAAAAATGCCCTAAAATTCCAAGAATTTACCAAAAAATTCCAAAAAAAGTCTCCAAAAAATCCCCCAAAATTTAAAAAAACTTCCCCAAAAAATTTTTTAAA
The DNA here is from genome assembly GCA_035583115.1 of Anisognathus igniventris. Classification (NCBI taxonomy): domain Eukaryota; kingdom Metazoa; phylum Chordata; class Aves; order Passeriformes; family Thraupidae; genus Anisognathus; species Anisognathus igniventris. The sequence continues at coordinate 6,951,241 of JAWWET010000104.1, read as the reverse complement.
ATCCCAAAGAGTCTCCAAGAAATCCCCTAAAGCCACCAAAAAATCCAAATAAAATCCTCTAAATATCCAGGAAAAAAATCCAACAAAATCTCCCCCAAAATCTCAAAAAACATCCAATAAAATTCCCAAAAAATCCTGATAAAATTCTGATAAAATCCCCAAAAAATTCTGATAAAATCCAAGAAAAATACTCAAAATGTCCCCAAAAATTGCCCAAAGAATTCCAAAAATATCTCCGGAAAAAATCCTCAAGAATTTCAGAAAAATCCCCCAAAAATCCTAGAAAAAAAATCCCTAAAAAATCCCGAAAAATTCCCAAAAAAATCTCAAACTTTTCTGAAAACTTCCCCCAAAAAAATCCTCAAAATATCCTCAAAAAATCTTCAAAAAATCATCAAAAAATCCCCCAAAAATCCCGAAAAAATTCTCTAAAAATCCCCAAAAACTCCTGAAAAAAAATCCTAAAAAATCCCGAAAAATTCCTAAAAAATCCCAGAATCTCTCAAATTTCCCCCGATGTTGCAGAAAGCCAAGAAGAAGCCTCTGGAGGTGATCCCAGCGGCCGAGCTGGGGGTCCCCGCGGGGCCCCCCCGGCTGAAGGTGCTGCAGGTGCAGGAGCCGCCGCCCAGGGCCGGCGGGGAGAAGGTGGAGAGCGTGGAGAGCCTGCTGGGGAAACTGAGGCACGCCGGCCGCATCTGACACACCAGTGCCTCCCAGTTCATCCCAGTATAGCCCAGTTCGGCCCGGCAATGTCCTTGTGCCATCCCAGTTCATCCCAGTTTGTCCCAGTGCTGTATTGGGGGGAGAGCACTGAGAGCCTGCGGGGGAAACTGAGGCACGCCGGCCGCATCTGACACACCCAGTGCCTCCCAGTATAACCCAGTTTGGCCCAGTGATGTCCCTGTGCCATCCCAGTAACCCCCCGGTGCTGGAGGAGCCAGCACCAGTTCAGCCCAGTTCATCCCAGTGCTCTCCCAGTTCATCCCGGTTCACCACAGTGCCTTCCCAGTTCATCCCAGTTTGTCCCAGTTCCCTCCCAGTTCATCCCAGTCTCTCCCAGTCTGGCCCAGTTCCCTCCCAGTTCATCCCAGTCCCTCCCAGTTTGTCCCAGTTCCCTCCCAGTCTCTCCCAGTCTGGCCCAGTTCCCCCCAGTGCCTTTCCCCACCCACCCCAATAAAGGCGTGGCCAGTCCATGACGTCATCGCGTTCTTTTGGGGGCGTGGCTTAAAGGGGCGGGGCCATACCCTGGCCCAGTTTTACTGGTTTTTACTGGTTTTGGGTGGGGTTTTGCTGCGGGTGCGTCCCAGTATAAACCAGTTATGCACTGGAGGGGTCCCAGTGCGTCCCAGTTTGTCCCAGTTCAGCCCCAGTTTGTCCCAGTTCAGTTCCTGGTGGGTCCTAGTTTGCCCCAGTTCAGCCCCAGTTTGTCCCAGTTCAGGTCCTGGTGGGTTCCAGCTTGTCCCAGTATAACCCAGTGAGTCCCAGTCCGGTCCCAGGGGATTCCCAGTATGATTCAGCTGCTCCCAGTTTGTCCCAGTTCGTCCCTGGCGGCTCCGCGTTGCCAAGCAACGCCTCGCCCCGCCCCAGCGCTGTCAATCACCCACGTCGCCCAATCAGAGCGCGAGTCACAGCACTGCCCGCATGGGCGGGCCTTCACCTGAACCAATGGGGAGACGCGGCGGGCGGGCGCTGCGGCAGCTCCGACCAATCAGCGCCGCGGAAGCCCTGCAGGAGCGGAGCGGGCGGCCCCGTGCTGCCCCTCAGAGCCGGGGCGGCGGCGGCGGCGAAGATGGCGGCGGCGGACGGCGACGATTCGCTTTACCCCATCGCGGTGCTCATCGACGAGCTCCGCAACGAGGACGTGCAGGTACCGCTGCCGGGGCCTCGCCGCGATACCCCCGGGGCCTTTCCGGGGTTTTGGGGCCCCTTCCGTGGCCACCGGGGCCCGGCCGCCATCGCCCCGCTGGTCCGCGGCCCCGGTGGTGATGGCCGCCATGAGACGGCCTCGCTGATTGGTTGAGGCGGCCCGGTCCCCTCAGGCGCGGGCGAATGGGCGGCGGTGTTACATGTGTGGGGCGGTTGGGGGGTTGCGGTGAAAGGCGCGTTCTGATTGGCTGGAGGGGCGGTTTGGGTTTTGTAAGGGGCGTTCTGATTGGTCCGCAACGCGCTGAGGGGGGGTCGAATCCGCCCCGCCCGCCGCAGCGCCCCCTAGCGGCGGGGCAGCGCGGCTCCCTCCTCGCCGCAGCCAATGGCAGCGCGAGGCCGCGGCAGCGCCGCTCTCCATTGGCTGCCGCTTGCATGGGCGGGGCTTAGCGGAGCCAATCGGAGGCCTCCTCTCTGCCGCGGCGCCGCTGCAGAGCCGTGAGACGCCGCTCCTGATTGGCCGGGGCGCGTTGTGGGCGGGGTTTCCTCATGAGGGGGGCGATTCCCGCCCTTTTTTACCCTCAATTTTCCCCAAATTTTCCTGAATTTCCCCCATTTTCCCTTCCCAGCTGCGCCTCAACAGCATCAAGAAGCTCTCAACCATTGCGCTAGCGCTGGGCGTGGAGCGAACCCGCAGCGAGCTCCTCCCTTTCCTCACCGGTACCGAAATTCGAGGGGAAGGCCCCAAAATCTGAGGGGAAATTCCCAAAACTTGAGGGGAAACTCCCAAAATTTGTGGGCGAGGAGTCCCCATAATCCACGTAGGGGTGGGGAGGTCACAAAATTCCCCTGGAAACGCCAAAAATCGCCCGGATTTTGCATTGTGGGCGGGGTTTTGGGGGAGGTGGGCAGGGCCTGGGGTGATTGACAGGTGTCAGGGGGCCAGGTGAGTGACAGGTGTGTCACCTGTGCGGTCACAGACACCATCTACGATGAGGACGAGGTGCTGCTGGCCCTGGCAGAGCAGCTGGGCACCTTCACCGCCCTCGTGGGGGGACCCGAGTTCGTGCACTGCCTGCTGGTAGGAGAAAAACTCACCTGGGGAACCCCAAAACGCACCTGGGGGGGAGAAAAACTCACCTGTGGGGAGATAAATACACTTGGGGGGATAAAAATACACCTGGGGAACCCCCAAACACACCTGGGGAATACCTGGGGGGGCTAAAAATACAGCTAGGGGGAGAAAAACACACCTGGGGGGGTAAAAATACATCTGGGGAACCGCAAAACACACGTGGGCGACACCTGGGGGGACAAAAACAGACCTGGGGATCTGAAAACACACCTGGGGAACCCAAAAACTCATCTGGGGACAGGAAAATACGCCCGGGGTGACAAAAACACACCTGGGGAACCTCCAAACACACCTGGAGAACAGCAAAGCACACCTGGGTGGGGCTAAAACGCACCTGGGAGCTCCGAACCCCCATCCTGTGTCCACCTGTCCGTGTTGTTTTTCTGTCCATCTCATGTCCATTTGTCCATCTGTCCATGCTGTGTTCCTCTGTCCACCCTGTGTCCACCTGCCTGTCCCGTGTTGCTTCGTCCATCCCATGTTCCTCTGCCCGTCCTGTGTCCACCTGTCCACCCCGTGTCCACCTGTCCATCCTGTGTCCATCTGACCACCCCATGTTCCTCTGCCCATCCTGTGTCCATCTGATCATTCTCTGTCCATCTGACCACCCTGTGTCCACCTGCTCGTCCCATGTTCCTCTGTCCACCCTGTGTCCATCTGACCATCCCATGTCCACCTGCCTGTCCTGTGTTCCTTTGTCCATCCCATGTCCATCTGTCCATGCTATGTCCCTCTGTCCATCCTGTGTCCACCTGCCTGTCCCACGTCCCTTTGTCCATCCCATGTTCCTCTGACCGTGCTGTGTCCACCTGTCCATTCTACATTCCTTTGTCCATTCCACGTCCACCTGACCACTCTATATCCGTTTGTCCGTCCTGTGTCCACCTGTCCACCTTGTGTCCATCTGACCATCCCACATCCCTCTGCCCATCCTGTGTTCATCTGTCTATGCTATGTTCTTCTGTCCACCTCCTGTCCGTTTATTCATCTGTCCATGCTACGTTCCTTTGTCCATCCTGTGTCCACCTGTCCATCCCATGTTCCTCTGTCCATTCTGTGTCCATCTGTCCATCCTGTGTCCACCTGTCCATCCCATGTTCCTCTGTCCATTCTGTGTCCATCTGTCCATGCTGTGTCCACCTGTCCATCCCATGTTCCTCTGTCCATCCTGTGTCCATCCCACGTTGATCTGCTCACCCAATCTCCACTTGTCCACCCAATGTCCACTCACTGTCCGCTCTGTGTCCGCCTGCAGCCGCCGCTGGAGAGCCTGGCCACGGTGGAGGAGACGGTGGTGCGGGACAAGGCGGTGGAGTCCCTGCGGGCCGTGTCTCACGAGCACTCGCCGCCGGACCTCGAGGGTCACTTTGTGCCGCTGGTCAAGCGCCTGGCCGGCGGCGACTGGTTCACGTCGCGCACCTCGGCCTGCGGCCTCTTCAGCGTCTGCTACCCGCGCGTGTCCAGCCCGGTCAAGGCCGAGCTGCGCCAGTGAGTGACCCGCGGGGGCGCCGCGGGGTCCTTGGGGTGACCACGGGGTCCTTGGGGTGACCACGGGGTCCTTGGGGTGACCACGGGGACATTGGGGTGACCACGGGGACATTGGGGTGACCATGGGGTCAGTGAGGTGACCACGGGGACATTGGGGTCATTGGGGTGACCACGGGGTCATTGGAGTGACCAATCCATCCCTGGGGTCCTTGGGGTGACCACGGGGTCATTGGGGTGACCAATCCATCCCTGGGGTCCTTGGGGTGACCACGGGGTCATTGGGGTCATTGGGGTGACCACGGGGTCCTTGGGGTGACCACAGGGTTGTTGGGGTGACCAGTCCATCCTTGGGGTCATTGGGGTGACCATGGGGTTGTCGAGGTGACCATAGGGTCAGTGGGATGGGTATGGGGTCATTGGGGTGACCACGGGGTCGTTGGGGTGACCACGGGGTCGTTGGGGTAACCAGTCCATCCCTGGGGTCCTTGGGGTGACCACAGGGTCAGTGAGGTGACCACAGGGTCATTGGGGTGACCAAACCATCCTTGGGGTTGTTGAGGTGACCACAGGGTCACTGAGGCGGGTGTGGGGTCATTGAAGTGACCACAGGGTCACCAACCCATCCCAGGTGTGCCCGGGTGACCCAGGTGTGCCCGCAGGTACTTCCAGGTGCCCATAGGTGATCCGTAGGTGACCCTTAGGTGTACCTGGGCCATGTCCAGGTGTACTTGGCTGCCCCTCAGCTGTACTCAGGTGTACCCAGGTGCCCCCTAGGTGTACCCAGGTGTGCCCCAGTGCCCCCCAAGTGTGCCCAGGTGACGCAGGTGTGCCCGCAGGTACTTCCGGAACCTGTGCTCGGACGACACGCCCATGGTGCGGCGCGCGGCCGCCTCCAAGCTGGGCGAGTTCGCCAAGGTGCTGGAGCTGGAGCACGTCAAGAGCGAGATCATCCCCATGTTCTCCAACCTGGCCTCCGACGAGCAGGTACAGCGCACCTGGCGCACCTGGGGGGCACCTGGGCGGGGTTCGGGCACACCTTGGGGGGGTTTGGGCACACCTGGATGGGGTTTGGGTGCACCTTGGGGGCACCTGGGGGTTACCTGTGCACACCTGTGCACACCTGGAGGCCACCTGGACATTCCTGTGGGCACCTGGGCACACCTGGGGGGCATCTGAGTGGGGTTTGGGCACACCTGGGGGTACCTGGGAGCACCTGGAGGCCACCTGGACATTCCTGGGAGCACCTGGGGGGCACCTGAGGGGTTCTGGGTGCACCTGAGGGGGGGGCTGGGTGTACCTGAGGGGGGGCTGGGAGGCACCTGGGCACACCTGGGGGTCACATGGACATTCCTGGGCACATCTGGGGCTCACCTGAGCACGTGTGAGTTCACCTGTGCCCACCTGTGCAGGACTCAGTGCGGCTGCTGGCGGTGGAGGCGTGCACATAGGGGGGATCACCTAGGGAGTTATCTCAGGGTTACCTGGGGGTTACTTGTGGCTCACCTGAGGGTTACCTGAGCACACCTGAGCACACCTGTCCCGTGTCTCACCTGTGCAGGACTCGGTGCGGCTGCTGGCGGTGGAGGTGTGCGTTGGGGGTTTATCTCCGGGTTATCTCGGGGTTATATCAGGGTTATTTCAGGGTTACCTGAGCTCACCTGTGCCTCACCTGTGCTCACCTGTGCAGGACTCGGTGCGGCTGCTGGCGGTGGAGGCGTGCACATGGTGGGGGTCACTATGGGGTTTATTTCAGGGTTACCTGGGGGTTACCTGTGGCTCATTTGGGGCTCACCTGAGCACACCTGTGCTCACCTGTTCAGGACTCGGTGCGGCTGCTGGCAGTGGAGGCGTGCACATAGCGGGATCACTGTGGGGTTTATGTCTGGGTTACCTGGGGGTTAGCTGCGGCTCATTTGGGGCTCACCTGAGCACACCTGTGCCCACCTGCGCAGGACTCGGTGCGGCTGCTGGCGGTGGAGGCGTGCGTGAGCATCGCGCAGCTGCTGCCGCAGGAGGAGCTCGAGGGGCTGGTGATGCCCACGCTGCGCCAGGCGGCCGAGGACAAGTCCTGGCGCGTGCGCTACATGGTGGCCGACAAGTTCACCGAGGTGAGCGCGCACCTGGGCACACCTGGGGGCACCTGGGCGCACCTGGGGGCACCTGGGGGTACCTGGGCACACCTGGGGGTACCTGGGCGCACCTGGGCGCACCTGGGCACACCTGGGGGCACCTGGGCACACCTGGGGGCACCTGGGGGTGGGTTTTGGGGGGTTTGGGGCAATTGGGGACATTTGGGGACGCACCTGGGCGCACATCTGGGACACACCTGGGCGCACACCTGGGGCGTGCATCTGGAAAACATCTGGGCATGCATCTGGAGCACACGTCTGGAACACATCTGGGCGTGCATCTGGAGCGCACATCTGGAGCGCACATCTGGAGCGCACATCTGGGCGCACATCTGGAAAACACATCTGGAAAACACATCTGGGCAGTCATCTGGAGCGCACATCTCAACACACACCTGGGGGCACATCTGGCTGGGCAGTCATCTGGGGCGCACATCTGGGGCACAGCTGGCACACACCTGGGCACACACCTGGGCGCACCTGGTACGTACCTGGGCACACCTGGACGCACCTGGGCCGTGCCCCCGCAGCTGCAGCGCGCCGTGGGCCCCGAGATCACCAAGACCGACCTGGTGGGCGCCTTCCAGAGCCTGATGAAGGACTGCGAGGCCGAGGTGCGCGCGGCCGCCTCGCACAAGGTCAAAGGTCAGCGGCCACACACCCCCCCCGAGTCCCCAAAATGCCCCAAACCCGGCCTCGGTGTCACCAACTCGATTTCGGTGGTTTTCAACCCAATTTCGGTGGTTTTTAACCCCAGTTTGGTGTCCCCATCCCAACTTTGGTGTCCGCAACCCAATTTCAGTGTTTTTCAACCCAAATTTGGTGTCCCCAACTCAACGTTGATGTCCCCGACCCAATTCTTCAGCCCAAATTTGGTGTTTTTCTACCCAAATTTGGTGTCCTCAACCCAACTTTGGTGTCTCCAACCCAATTTTGATGTTCTTCAACCCGAATATGTTGTTTTTTAACCCAAATTTGGTGTCCCCAGAGTTCTGTGAGAACCTGTCCCCCGACTGCCGCGAGGCCGTGATCATGGGCCAGATCCTGCCCTGCATCAAGGTGAGCACCTGGGGGCACCTGGGATACACCTGGGGGCACCTGGGCACACACCTGGGCACACCTGGAACACACCTGGGGACACCTGGGAGCATCTGGGCACAGCTGGGCACACCTGGGATAAACCTGGGAGCACCTGGGGGCACCTGGGATACACCTGGGGGCACCTGGGCACACACCTGGGGGCATCTGGGTGCACCTGGAGGCACCTGGGACACACCTGGGCACACCTTGTGGGCACATCTGGGGTGGTGGGACACACCTGGGCACACCTGGGGGCACCTGGGATACACCTGGGACACACCTGGGCATACCTGGGGGCATCTGGGATACACCTGGGGGCACCTGGGACACACCTGGCACACCTGGGGGCATCTGGGACACACCTGGGCACACCTTGTGGGCACACATGGGCTCAGAGCCACTCTCAGGCTCTGCCCCGAGGCCAGGTGAGCTCACCTGTGCCCACCTGTGCCCACCTGTGCAGGAGCTGGTGTCGGACGCCAACCAGCACGTGAAGTCGGCGCTGGCCTCGGTGATCATGGGGCTGTCGCCCATCCTGGGCAAGGACAACACGGTGGAGCACCTGCTGCCCCTGTTCCTGGCGCAGCTCAAGGACGAGGTGAGCACACCTGGGCACACCTGGGTACACCTGGGAACGTGTAGAAACACATGGGGGTACACCTGGGCACACCTGCTGCCCCTGTTACTGGCACAGCTCAAGGACGAGGTGAGCTGGGCACACACCTGGGCACACATAGAAACATAAGGGGGCACACCTGGGCACACACCTGGGCACAACGCACTCCCAGTGTTTTCGGGGCTCCCCCTGGTGGTGACTTTGTGAACTGCAGCTCCCTCCCACTAACTCCCAGTAACTTCCAGTCTATCCCAGATTCTCCCAGTCCCTCCCAGTCCCTCCCAGTTCCTTCCCAGTCCATCCCAGTCCCTCCCAGTCATTCCCAGTCCCTCCCAGTCCTTTCCCAGTTCCTCCCTCTTCCTCCCAGTCCCTCCCAGTCCATCCCAGTCGATCCCAGTTCCCCCAATGCACTCCCAGTGTTTTCGCAGCTCCCCCTGGTGGCTGCTTTGTGAACTGCAGCTTCCTACCAGTAACTCCCAGTAACTCCCAGTGCCTCCCAGTCATTCCCAGTCCCTACCAGTCCCTCCCAGTCCCTCCCAGTTCTTCCCAGTCCCTCCCAGTCCTTTCCCAGTTCCTTCCAGTCCATCCCAGTCGATCCCAGTTCCCCCAATGCACTGCCAGTGTTTTCGCAGCTCCCCCTGGTGGCCGCTTTGTGAACTGCAGCTTCCTCCCAGTCCCTCCCAGTCCCTCCCAGTCCCTCCCAGTTTTTCCCAGTGCCCTCCCAGTAACTCCCAGTGTGTTCCAGTGCCCCGAGGTGCGGCTGAACATCATCTCCAACCTGGACTGCGTGAACGAGGTGATCGGCATCCGGCAGCTCTCGCAGTCGCTGCTGCCGGCCATCGTCGAGCTGGCCGAGGACGCCAAGTGGAGGGTCCGGCTGGCCATCATCGAGTACATGCCGCTGCTGGCCGGCCAGCTGGTGAGACTGGGAGCCACTGGGAGGCACTGGGATGGACTGGGAGAGGGCTGGGATATACTGGGATGTACTGGGAGTCACTGGGAGACATTGGGAGGGAGTTAAAGATTCGTATGGGGCACTGCAGTAGAGTTACAGCTTTGTATGGGGGCACTGGGAGGGGAGTGGGATGGACTGTGAGAGGGCTGGGAGGGACTGGGATGGAGTGGGATATACTG
>JAWWET010000104.1:6510176-6520435 GCA_035583115.1 Anisognathus igniventris | reverse complement strand
ATTGGGGGGTCTAGGAGAGGGTTTATTGTGGTCATGGGGTGTCTGTGGGGGAAATTGGGGGGTCTGGAGGGGGTTTATGGGGGAAATTGGGAGGCCTGGGAGGGGTTTATGGGGGAAATTGGGGGTCTAGGGGGGGTTTATGGGGAAAATTGGGGGGTCTGGAGGGGGTTTAAGGGGGAAATTGGGGGTCACTGGGGGAAAGTGGGTGGCCTGGGGTCTATGGGGGAGTTCATGGGGGGGTTTATGGGTTCATGGTGGAAAGTGTGGGGTCTAGGGGGTCTGTGGAGGTCACAGAATAAGTCCTGGAGGGACACAGGGGGACATCTGGGGACCCTGTGACCCACCTCATTCTTCTGGAGCAGCAGCTGCACCGAGGGCAGGTCCTTGCCGTGGTCTGTGGACATGGCCAGGGCCTGGCGCTCCTGCACCCACAGCTGGGGACACAGGGGGACATGGGGGTCACTGGGGACATTGGGGTCACTGGGGACATGGGGGACATTGGGCACTTTGGGGACATTGGGGACGTGGGGGTCATAGGGGACACAGGGGGACATTGGGGGCAGTGGGGACACTGGGGTCACTGGGAGTCACTGGGGATCACTGGGGGTCACCGGGGGTCCGAGACTCTGTGGGGACAGGGATGGGGGGGACTCAAGGACTGGGGGTCAGGAACAGCCATGGGGGGGAGAATTTGGGCTTCAGAGATTGGGGGTCCGGAATTTGGGATCAGAAATGGGGTGGGGTTCACAGATTCAGGGTCAGGAATGGGGGGGAGTCACGCACGGGGACCCCAGGGGATTTTGGGGTCCCCCCACTCACGAGCTCGTCCTCCAGGTCCCTCCGGAACTGGTGCAGCTCCCTGGCGGCCGCCAGGCTCCGCCCGCGCTCCCGCAGCGGCTCCCGCAGCTCCCGGAACTGCTGCTCCAGCTCCCGCACCTGCTCCTGCACCCCCGCGCTCCGGGGGTGCCCCGGGCTGAGCCCCCCGGCCCGAGCCCGCAGCGCCCCCACCTCCTGCTCCCGCAGCGCCGCCTGCGTCTCCAGCAGCTGAGGGGGATTGGGGGGTCAGGGACCCCCCAAAACCCCAAAATCTGCACCCCAAAGGGCCCCCAGCTCCTGCTCCCACAGCGCCGCCTGCGTCTCCAGCAGCTGCGGGGATACGGGGGGTCAGGGACCCCCCAAAACCCCAAAATCTGCACCCCAAAGGGCCCCCACCTCCTGCTCCCGCAGCGCCGCCTGCGTCTCCAGCAGCTGCGGGGATACGGGGGGTCAGGGACCCCCAAAATCTGCACCTCAAAGGGCCCTCAGCTCCTGCTCCTGCAGCGCTGCCTGCGTCTCCAGCAGCTGCGGGGATACGGGGGGTCAGGGACCCCCGGGACCCCCAAAATCTGCACCCCAAAGGGCCCCCAGCTCCTGCTCCCGCAGCGCTGCCTGCGTCTCCAGCAGCTGAGGGGGATTGGGGGGTCAGGGGACCCCAAAATCTGAACCCCCGGGGACCCCAAAATCTGAACCCTAAAACCTGAACCCTAAAACCCGCAGCCAAATTCTGCATCAGACCTGCACCCTCAAATCTGCATCCCAAAATTTGCATCCAAAAACCCGAACCCCAAAGACCTGAACCCAAATCGTGCATCACAGAACTTCACCCCAAAACCGTCCCACCCCAAAATCTGCACCCTAAACCTTCACCCCAAAACCTGAGCAACCCAAAATCTGCACCCTAAACCTTCACCCCAAAACCTGCTTATCCCAAACCCACATCCCAGACCCACCCAAAACCCACCCCCCAAAACCTGCATCTGAACCCCGCACCCCAAACCTTCACCCCAAACCTTCACCCCCTTCCCCACAGCCCCATTTCCCATTTCCCAGCCCTGACCTGGTGCCGGGTCAGCAGGACCCCGACGCTGGTCAGGTCCTGGCCGCAGTGGCCGGAGCGGAGCTGGGCGCGGACTCCGGCCAGCCACGAGCGCAGGCCGGCGCAGGCCTGGGCGCAGCTCTCGGCGCGCGCGGCCTCGGCCAAACCCCGGCCCTTGGCGGCCGCCGCCGCCTCCACCTGAGCCCACAGCGCCCGCAGCTCCTGCCGGGGGGTGCTCACTTGTCCTGCCAGGGCCGGACGTGCCCGCGCCAGCTGCTCGCCGTCCTGTGGGACACGGGAAGGGTGGCACCAAGTTACAGGAGGGACCAAAAACATCATGGAATGGGCAATGTCGAGGTTGGAATTTTGTGGAATTGTTGAGGTTGGACACGTTTAGTTGTGGGGTGATGAGGGCTGGACATGTGGGGTGGTGGGATCATTGAAACCCATGGAACCATCAAGGTTGGACCCAAAAAGTCATGGAATGGGCAACATCAAGGTTGGAATTGTGGAATTGTTGAGGTTGGACCTGTTTGGTTGTGGGGTGATGAGGAATGGACACAGAGGGTGGTGGGATCATTGAAACCCATGGAACCATCAAGGCTGGACCCAAAAAGTCATGGATTTGTCAATGCTACACGGGATCCTTGGGGTTGACCCTGTAAATTTTGGGATTGTGAAGATTGGACCCATGGAATGGTGAGATCATCGAAACCAGACCCATGGAGTCGTGGAATTATTAAGGCTGGACCCACAGAACCACGGAATCACTGAGATTGGACCCATGGAATCACAGAATTGCTGAGGTTGGACCCACGGAATTTTGTGACTCAACTCCCCCCTCCCATATCTCACCTTTCCCAAGGGCCACCCCTTCCTGGATCCCGTTTTCCCCCCAGTTTTCCCCCCATTTTCCCCCTGTTTTCCCCCCCATTTTCCTCCTGTTTTCCCCTGTTCCCACCTTCTCCAGCGCCTCCAGCCAGCCCCGGTTGGCCGCGAGCTCGGCGGCGAAGGCCTGGTGCTTCTGCCACTTGCCCTGCAGGTCCCGCGTGCCCTCGTAGGACACGTCCCGGGCCACCGGCAGCTTCTCGTTCAGCCACAGCGTCAGCTGGGAACAGGATCGGGGTCGGGGATGGGAATGGGAACGGGAACAGGAACGGGAATGGGAACGGGAACGGGAACAGGAATGGGATCAGGGACACAGGTCAAGATCTCCTCCCACAGTCCCATCCCAGCCCAGTTCTCCTCTTCACCCCATCCCCATTTTAACCCAATCCATCCCCGATCTCCACCCTAATCCCATCCCAGTCCTGATCCTGTCTCACCTCCTGTCCATCCTGCAGGAACTTCTGCAGCTCCCAGTTATCCCGCAGCCGCCCCAGCAGCTCCTGGGCCGATTCTCGGATCTTCTGGTGCCTGTGCCAGGGCCAGGAGGGGTGAGAGACCCCATTCCCAGGGGATGGGCTGGACTGGGATGGACTGGGATGGGACTGGGATGGACTGGGACGGGTCTCTCACCTGCTCTCCACCGACTCCACCGTCTCCCGCACCTTTTCCGCGTGGACGCCGCCCTCGTCCAGCAGCTTCCTCCCGGTGTCCGTGAGTGCCCGGACGCGCTCGGTGCCGGTGTCCAGCGCGGCCAGGAACTCCTCCAGCCTCCTCACGGCCGCCTCCGCCCCCGGCACCGTGCCCGGCATCTCCGTGTGGGCCAGCGTGTGCTCCTGCGGGCCGGCACCGGAACCGGGATCGGGATCGGGACCGGGATCGGGATGGCACCGGAGCCCCGGGATCCTCCGGAACACCCCGGCTCCCCTCACCTGCTTCCCCAGCGTCCCCTCCACCTGCTTGGCGTCCCGCAGGAACACGTGGAAAGCGACAGCCTGGGCCAGGAGCCGCTGCCGCTTCTCCCACACCCGGCCCAGCTCTTCCCAGTCCGCATCCAGCGCTTCCAGGCGCTGCAGCAGGGACAGACTCTGCGCGTCCGTCTGTCCCCGCGTCACCTCCCGGCCGGCGGCGCGGGCGCTCCGGTAATCGGCGCCGTAGTGCGAGATCTCGGTGCGGAGGCTCTCGTGCTGCCGCAGGGAGCCCTCGGCCTCGGCCAGGGACGCGGGGACATCCTCGGAGGCCGCGGCCGCGCGGGTGCGGGACAGCCAGGCCTGGAGCGCCGCCAGGTCCCGCAGGAAGCCCTGGAGCCGCCGCGCCTGCCCCAGGGACTCCTCGCGGCTCCGGTGGCACCGGCGCAGCGCGTCCCACTCGGCCTCGAGCCCCGCCAGCTCCTCGCGGATCTCGGGCGCTCGCTCCGGCTGCTCCCCCTGCAGCTTCTCGCCCTCGGCCCGCAGCTCCCGCAGCTTTCCCTGGATGGCGTCCAGGTCGCGCCCCATCCCCGACAGCTTCCCCTGCAGCGCCGTGATCCCCGCCAGGTCCCGGCCCAGCGCCCGCGTGGCCTCGATCGCCGCCGTCTTCTCCCGCATCCAGCCCCGCGTCTCGTGGCATTCCAGGCGGAAATTGTGGATGTTCAGCGCCGCGGTCAGCGCCACCTTCTTGCGCTCGGCCAGCGCTCGGAACCGCTCCCACCTGGCACGGGCGGGATCGGGGCACGGTGGGACAGAGCCCGGGGAACGCCCGGGACGTCCCAGACCCGAGAATCCACCCCTGGAGCGTCCCAGCCCAGAGAATCCATCCCTGGAGCGTCCCAGCCCAGAGAATCCATCCCTGGAGTGTCCCAGCCCAGGGAATTCATCCCTGGATTGTCCCGACCCAGAGAATCCACCCCTGGAGCGTCCCAGCCCCGAGAATTCATCCCTGGATTGTCCCGACCCAGAGAATCCACCCCTGGAGCGTCCCAGCTGGGAGAATTCATCCCTGGAGTGTCCCGACTCAGAGAATCCATCCCTTCCCAGATCATCCCGGCCGGGAAAACCCCTCCCTGCATCCCTGGAGCATCCCTGACTGCCCGGAGAACCCATCCCTGCCTGGAACACCTCCCTGAGCGCCTGGAAAATCCATCCCTGCCCGGATCCACCTGCAATCCCAGCCCGGAATGGCCCCGCCGGGGCCGCCCCCACCTGTCCCGGAGCTGCTCCCAGGTGTCCCGGGCGCTCTCCCGGTTCCTGTCCCCGGATCCCCGCAGCTCCTCCGTGACGCGGCCCACGGAGGCCACGCGCGCCGCCAGCGCCGCCAGCTCCGGCTCCAGCGTCTCGAACCTGCGGGAGAGCCGGGAATGACCGGGAATTCCGGGAATTCCGGGAATTCCGGGAATGCCGAGCCGGAGCTGGGAACTCTGGAAACGCCGGCAACACCGTGCCAGAGGCGGGAATGCCAGAAATCCTGGGAATGCCACAAATTCTGGGAATGCTGCGCTAGAGGTGGGAATTTGGGGAATTTTGGGAGCGCTGGGAATGCGGTGTTGGAGGTGGGAATTTTGGGAATGCTGGGAATATCTCAGGTCGAGGTGAGAATTCAGAGAGTACGGGGAATACCGTGTTGGAAGTGAAAATTCTGGGAAAACGGGAACACCTGGGACACTGGGAATGTTGTGGTGGAGGTAGGAATTCAGGGAATACCAGGAATATTGGGAATACTGGAGACATCCTGAGGAAAAACAGGAATAACGGGGCGATCCTGTGTATTCTTGGGGAAATTCCTGGGGCAATCCCAGTGGGGGCGACCACGGGCACTCCGAGACTTGCCGGGAATGACTCTGGGAATAACTCCGGGATTTGCACGGCGCAGCACGGGGCGCTCACCGCTGCTGCACCACCTCCAGGTCCTCGATCCGCTCGGGAATCTCCATGGAGAGCAGCCACTGCTCCCTCTCGCCCACCCAGAGCGCGCAGGCATCGGCCTCGCTGCGCGCCGCGAACAATCCCAGCGCGTCCCGCAGCTCCAGGCGCCGCAGCTCCGCCCGCTCCTCCAGCTCCCGGTGCCGCCGCTCCAGCTCCGCCAGCCGCTCCGCCAGCCCCGGCACCACGTCGGGAAGTTCGGCGGCATCGCCGGGCACCGCCTGCTCCCGCAGCGCCGCCAGCGCCGGCCCTCGCCGCCGCATCTCGTCCTGCAGCTCCCGCAAACGCCGCTCCAGCATCCCCGCCGAGCGCTCGTCGTGGCCGAGCTCCGGCGCCGCCACTCGCCGGGCGGCGGCCGCCAGCCACGCCTCGGCCTCGGCCGCCTCCGCGTCCAGCTGGAACCGCCCCGCGGCCGCGCGGAGCCGCCGCTCCCGAGCCCCGGCCAGCGCCGGCAGCGCCGCCCAGAGCGACTCCAGCTCCCGGATCCGCCGGGACACGGCGGCCGCGGGGTCCGGGGAGCCGGGAGCGGGGCCCGGGGGTCCCTCGGGGGGGTCTGTGCGTCCCCCGGTGCGTTCCGTGGAGCCGTCGGGGCGTTCCGAGGGTCTGGTGGAGGATGCCGTGGATGCAGGGCGGGATTCCAGGGACGCGTTCTTGGATTCCGGGGGTCCCGTGGATCTGGTGGTGGATCCGGCAGCGGATTCCGCGGGTTTTGTGCTTCCCATTGATCCGGCAGCGGATTCCACTGATCCAGGTGTGGCTTCCACGGATCCCGCGGCTCCGTCGGGGGCTCCCTGCGCCAGCAGCTCCCGGCCCCGCTCCAGCAGCTGCTGCAGCGGCCCCGCGCGTCCCCCCAGCGCCCCTCGGATGGCTTCGAGCTGGCTCAGCATCCTCAGGGCTCCCGGCAGGTCCCGGCCCAGCTCCGGGCAGCGCAGGAGCCGCTCCTGCTCCCGCATCCAGGCCTCCTCCTCGCCCGCGTCCCACAGGAACTTCCAGAGGCGCCGGGAGCGCTCCAGCCGCAGCCGCCGCTGCGCCGAGAGCGCCGAGAGCCCCCGGTAGCGCAGCTCCAGAGCGGCCACGCGGGCCCGCAGCTGCTCCGGGGGGCACGGGCGGTACCCTGGGGGACACGGGGGGCGTCAGCGGGGCTGGGGGGGTCCGGGGGTCGCGGGGTTTGGGCCTCCTGGGGGCTGGAATCCCCCAGGGTTCAGGGGTACGGTGTTTAGGGATGCTGATTTTTGGGGGTTCCAGGGTTTGGGATTTAGGGATGCTGAGGATTTGGGAGAGCCAGAGTTCGGGGGTGGTGGGGGTCTGGGATTTGGAGGTCCCGGGGCTCAGGGATTCGGTCTTTGGGGGTTTTGGAGGTCCCGGGGTTCAGGGATTCGGTGTTTTGGGGTCTCGGTTTTTGGGGGTTCCAGTTTTTGGGGGTTCATTTTGGGGTTCTGCTATGTCCCGCTTTTGGTGCATAGGGGTCCTGGGATTCAGCTGTCCCTGGGTTTGGGGGTTCCAGGGCATCCCGAGGATCCCAATTTTGGGGTTCCCACTTTTGGGGGTCACTCACCGCCCCCCTCCCCGAGGAAGCGCTCGGCCGCCGCCCCCACACTCCGAACCCTCTCGGCCTGGGCAGCCACGTCCCCCTCGACCAGGGCGTGGATCTGCAGCAGATCGTCCACCTGGCTCAGGTGCTGCCCGAAATCCCGCGACTGCAGCCGCACCTGGGGACACCGAGGGGTCACGGGGGGGGTCCCACGAGGGGATCCCACCCCTCGCAGCCCCCTCCCCACCTCCATCTCCTCCATCCAGCCCATCAGGTGCTCCAGGTCGCGCAGGAGCCGCTGCAGCTCCAGGTGCGCCCGGAGCCGCTCTCGCCGCGCCGCCACCTGAGCCCGCAGCGCCTCCCAAAGCGACACCACGTGGTCGCGCCGTGTCGCGATGCCGCCCATGTCGTGATAGCGCTCGGCCTCCAGCTCGGCGGCCACGGCGGTGACGGCGCGCACGCGGCTGCCGTAGGCGGCGATGTCGCTCTCGATGGCCTCGTGCTTGCGCAGAGCGGCCTCGACCCCCCCCAGGGACCCCCCGAAATTGTCCTGGGGGGGGAAAATGGGGGGTGAGGGAGGGGACACTCCCGGGAACCCCCCCGAATTGTACTGGAGGGGGGGAAAGGGGGAGTGAGGGAGGGGACACTCCGGGGACCCCCCCCCGAAATTGTCCTGGGTGGGAAAAAAAGGGGCTGAGAGGTGACAAAGGGGGGGACGACACATCCTGAAATTGTCCCGGTGGGGACAAGGGGAAGTCCCCTGGGGTGGGGGCGGTTTCAGGGTCACCTGCGCCACCAGGTTGTGCCTGACTGGGATGGGCTGGGGGTCCCCGTGTCACCTGTACCACCAGGCGCTCATTGTCCCTGACTGGGGGTTGTTTGGGGAGGGGTCTCAGGGGTCCCTGGGGTGTCACCTGTGCCACCAGGCGCTGGTTGTCCCCCAGCCAGGTCTCCCTGAGCGCGGCCTTGCGGTGGAACCTGGCCGCCAGCTGCTCCAGGTGCTGCTGCCGGAGCAGCTCCGAGCGCAGCGCCAGCTCCCGCCCGTGCTCCGCCTTCTCCAGCCGCTCCCACGCCTGCGGGGACAGCGCGGTGTCATCTGGGCACCCGTGTCACCTGGGCACCTGCACAGCTGGGCACCTGTCATCTATGTCACCTGGGGCACCTGCGTCACCTGGGCACCCGTGTCACCTGGGGCACCTGTGTCACCTGGGCACCTGTCACCTGTGTCACCTGGGCACCTGTCACCTGTGTCACCTGGGCACCTGCACAGCTGGGCACCTGTCATCTGTGTCACCTGGGGCACCTGTGTCACCTGGGGCACCTGTCATCTGTGTCACCTGGGGCACCTGCACAGCTGGGCACCTGTCACCTGTGTCACCTGGGGCACCTGGCACACTTGGTACTTGTGTTACTGTGTCCCTGTGTCCCCCCTGTCCCTGTCACCCCCAATGTCCCCCATGTCCCCCAATGTCCCCAATGTCCCCCGTGTCCTCCTCATGTCCCCAATGTCCCCCAACGTCCTCAATGTCCCCAATGTCCCCGTGTCCCCGTGCCTGTCACCCTGTCGATGTTGGCACTGTGTGGATCCCCCGTGTCCCCCCCATGTCCCCGATGTCCCCACGTCCCCCGTGTCCCCAATGTCCCCGTGTCCCCCCCGTGTCCCCGTGGCTGTCACCCTGTTGATGTCGGCGCTGTGGGGATCCCCTGTGTCCCCCCCAATGTCCCTGTGTCCCAGTGTCCCCAATGTCCCCAATGTCCCAGTGTCCCCGTGGCTGTCACCCTGTTGATGTCGGCGCTGTGCGTCCCCTCCCGGGGCACGAACTGTCTCTGGTTGTTGGCGCGGAGGCGGCTCCGGAGCGAGAACAGCAGCACCTCCAGGGAGCCCTTGTCCTCAAACCTGGGGGACCCCAAAAGAATTCACTGAGAGAACCCCAACATACTCCAGGGGACCCTGAATTCACTGAGGGAACCCAAAAATACATCAGGGGAACCCCAAATTCATTGAGAGAACCCCAAAATACACCGGGGGGACCCAAAATACACCAGGGAACCCCAAACTACAGCAGGGGACCCCAAATTCACTGAGAGAACTCCAAATTACACCGGGGGGACCCCAAAATACACCGGAGGAACCCAAAATACACCAGGGAAACCCAAAAATACACCAGAATCCAAAATACACTGGGGGAACCCTAAAATACACCGGGGGCACCCCAAATACACCGGGGGAACCCAAAATACACCGGGGGAACCCTGAACTCACTGAGAGAACCCCCAAATACACTGCGGGGACCCTAAAACCCACCCCGAGTCCCAGGGATGCTCCAAAACCCCTCAGAGAGAACCTGAAACCCTCTGGGGGGACCCCAAACCCCCTCCTGGAGACCCCAAGCCCCTCTGGGCAGCCCCCAGACCCCAGGAGGGAGATCCCAAACCCCCTTTGGGGCTTCCAAACCCCTCAGGGAGCCCCCAGACCGATCAGGGCAGCCCCCAGACCCCTCAGGGAGCCCCCAGACCCCTCAGTTCAGCCCCCAGACCCCTTTGAGCCGCCCCCAGACCCCTCAGGGCTGGCAGGGGTCTCACCGGGGCGGTTTCTCGGTGGTGCGGTAGGCGCTGAAGGCCTGGAGCTGCCCCTGCAGGCCGGGGATGCCGCGGGGCAGGCGCCGGTCCGTGAGCAGCAGCAGCGAGCGCTGGATCCAGCCCAGCAGCTCGGCCGCCTGCGCCTCGTAGCGGCCGGCCAGGCCCTCGGCCTCGCGCGCCGCCTCCAGCACCTGCGGACGGACGGACGGACGGACGGACGGACAGGGGGACGGCTGGCTGGCTGGCTGTCTTCACATCCATCCAACATCCATCCATCATCCGTCCAACATCCACCCATCTGTCTGTCCATCCGTCCATTTGTCCTCACATCCATCATCCATCCATCCATCCATCCATCCATCCATCCATCCATCCATCCACCAATCCATCCATCCATCCATCATCCATCCATCATCCGTCCATCCATCCATCCATCCATCCATCCATCCATCCATCCATCCAGCATCCATCCATCCATCCATCCATCCATCCATCCATCCAGCCATACATC
>JAWWET010000104.1:6496089-6510076 GCA_035583115.1 Anisognathus igniventris | reverse complement strand
ACCCCCCATTTTCCCCCCATCCCCCTCACTTTCCCCTCCGTTTCCCCCAGGATGGCGGAGCCGCCGGTGGTGCCGGTGTTCTGCACGGGCGTCTCGGCCCAGGTGCGGCACCAGCGTGCCAAGGAGCTGGGGCTGGGCCGGCACGACAACGCCGTGCGTTACCTGGGCCAGGATTTCGAGCAGCTGGCCCAGGAGTGCCGCAGCTCCGGGACCCTGTTCCGGGACCCCGCGTTCCCCCCGGCCGCCTCCTCGCTGGGCTTCCGCGAGCTGGGCCCCGGCTCCTCCAAAACCCGCGGCGTGCAGTGGAAGAGACCCACGGTGAGCCCGGCTCCGCGCCCATCGTTTCCCAGAGAGCGAACTTCAAAATATATATTTTTCTTCCAAAACGGTGATGTTATTTTCAGCTGTGCATTTTCGATTCCTGAAAGCGCCGTCTAGGAGATGAATCCTAGCAGCAGAGCGATGTCATAACAAGAAGCAGCAAAACAAACAAAAGCCCTCTAACCAACAAACCAAAACAAACCCCAAATTCTCAAGTTGTCTTCCAAAAAACAGTCTTTGACAAAAATTTCTACTTCTAATATTAGTGAGAATTGTACTAAGGGGAAATTATTTCAAATTGAAAGAAAACCATTTTTTCTGGTAGGTATTAGAAATTCTTTACCAGAAGGGTGGTGAGGCCCTGGCACAGGTTGCCCATCCTCCCCAAAACCCCGTGGTTTTCTCAATTATCTCAAATTACCTCAAATTTTGGGGTTTTCCCTCTCGCAGGAGCTGTGCCCGCGCCCGCAGTTCATAGTGGACGGCGCCACGCGCACCGACATCTGCCAGGGAGCGCTGGGTGAGGAATCCTCCTTTGTGTCTCTGTCCCTCTGTCCTTCTTTGTCCCAAATCCGTGGGGATTTGGGATCTCTGGGTCCTTCTCTGCCCCCGGAATTCTTGCTTTTTACCCCAGAACGGCGCCGCTCTCAACTCACCAAAATTCCTCCAACCCAACACGGGCAGGACTCCAAATCTGGGGGGAAGCTCCAAATTCCCCCCCCAAAACCCCAAATTCTACCCCAAACACCCCATCCATGTGCGGAACATGCATCTCAATCCTGGTTTTCCCCCAAATCGCAAGCACATTTTTCCTGTTTCACCCCCAAAAACCCCAAATCCCCCCCCCAACCCCCATCCCCATGCAAAACACCCGTCCCCCTGTTTTTCCCCCAAATCCCGGGTGCATTTTCCCTATTTCACCCCTAAAACCCCCCAGATTCCCAAAAACCCCAAATCCCCAATCCCCCCCCAAAACCCAACTTCTCCCCCAAACCCCCATTCCCTGTCTCTGTCCCTCTGTCCTTCTTTGCCCCAAATCTGTGGGGTTTGGGGGATGGTTCTGCCAGGAATTTGGTGGTTTTGGTGCTGCCCAGGTGACTGTTGGCTGCTGGCAGCCATCGCCTCGCTGACGCTCAACGAGACCCTCCTGCACCGCGTGGTGCCGCACGGGCAGAGCTTCCAGCAGGGCTACGCCGGCATCTTCCACTTCCAGGTCAGCAAAGCCCGCCCTCGGGGCTCCCCTCTGCCATTTTGGGTGCAAATCCCAACGTTTTGGGGCTCCCAGCATCACTTCAGGGCTCTTCTTGTTGTTCTGAGAGGTTCCCACATCATTTTGGGGCTTTCTTCACCTTTTTAGGCCTCCCCTTGACCATTGTGAGGGGATCCCCTACAGTTCTGGGGCTCCACTCTGCAATTTTGGGGTGATCCCCAGCGTTTTAAGGATTCCCTCCACCATTTTGGTCACACCTCCAATTTTGGGAGGATCCCCCAGTACTTTTCCCACCCAGTTTCTCATGTCCCACTCCCATTGTGGTAACTCCACTTTCCCGCTGCTTTATGGGACCCCAAACCGGGCGTTTTTCCCCCAAAATCTCCTTCCCTGCATGAACCTGGAGGCTCCCCCTCCTCGTCCCCCCAGATCTGGCAGTTTGGCGAGTGGCTGGACGTGGTGGTGGACGATTTCCTGCCCACCAAGGACGGGAAGCTGCTCTTCGTGCACTCGGCCGAGGGCTCCGAGTTCTGGAGCGCGCTGCTCGAAAAGGCCTACGCCAAGTACGGCCCCTCCCCGCTCCTCCCCACGCCCGTTTTGGGGCAGAATCCCCCAAAAACCGCCCCGGTTGTCACGCAGGGTGAATGGCTGCTACGAGGCTCTGTCGGGCGGCAGCACCTCCGAGGGCTTCGAGGACTTCACGGGTGGCGTCACCGAGTGGTTCGACCTGCGCCGGCCCCCGGCCGACCTCTACCAGATCATCCTCAAGGCGCTGGAGCGCGGCTCCCTGCTCGGCTGCTCCATCGACGTGAGCCCCCCCGGGCGTTTTGGGGGAAAGTCAGCAGGATTTGGGGTCGTTCTCTGGGTAACGCTGCGGTGGCTCCTCGCAGATAACGAGCGCCTTCGACATGGAGGCGGTGACCTTCAAGAAGCTGGTGAAGGGCCACGCCTACTCGGTGACCGGCGCCAAGCAGGTGAGGGTGGGCACCGGTTTGGGGGGAAAACGGCGGATTTTGGGTGGTGGAGCCCTGACGGTGCCGTCTGCAGATCCCGTACCGCGGGCAGGCCCTGGAGCTCATCCGGATGCGCAATCCCTGGGGAGAGGTGGAGTGGACGGGTGCCTGGAGCGACGGGTGAGGCTTCGTTAGCGCCAGGCTCGTTAGCAGTAACAAACCCGAGGCCCTGCTGACCCTGCTGTCCCCACAGCTCGGCCGAGTGGCACGCGGTGGAGCCGGCGCTGCGCCAGCAGCTCATGGTCAAGATGGAAGACGGCGAATTCTGGTAGGAAAACTTCAACTCAAACTCCTTTTCCCACCCGTTTTGTGCCTGGAAACGAGGTCAAACTCTTCCTGCAGGATGTCCTTCCGGGATTTCCTGCGGGAATTCACCCGCCTGGAGATCTGCAACCTCACCCCAGACGCGCTGCAGTCCCGCAAGTTCCGCAAGTGGAACGCGCAGCTCTACGACGGGACGTGGCGGCGTGGCAGCACCGCCGGCGGCTGCCGCAACTACCCCGGTACGCGCCGGGGGGCGGCCCTGGGCCCGCGGCCCTGGGCGCCCGCGGCCCTGGGCGCCCGCTGAGCCTCTTCTGCCCCCTCTGCAGCCACGTTCTGGATCAACCCCCAGTTCAAGATCCAGCTGGAGGAGGTGGACGATGACAGGGATGAGGACGGCGGGCGAGAGCCGGGCTGCAGCTTCCTGCTGGCACTGATGCAGAAGCACCGGCGCCGTGAGCGCCGCTACGGCAAGGACATGGAGACCATTGGATTTGCTGTTTATGAGGTAGTGGGATCAACTGGGGTCAACTGGCCTTGACTGGGGTCAATCAGCCTTGACTGGGGTCAACCACCATCGACTGAGGTCAACCAGCATTGACTGGGGTCAACCAGCCTTGACTGGGGTCAACCAGCATTAACTGGGGTCAACCACCATCACCTGGAGTCAGCTGGAATCAACTGGCATTAATTGGGGTCAACGAGAGTCATCTGGAGTCTATTGGCATCAGCTGGGGTCAACCAGAATGAGCTGGCTTCAACTGGTTTCAACTGGGGTCACCTAGGGTCAGTTGGGGTCAACTGGCTTTAGTTGGTGTCACCTGGTGTCACCTGTCACCAACCGAGGTCCCCTCTCTCCGCGCAGGTCCCTCCCGAGGTGAGTTCCAGGTGCCGGCGGTGCCGTTTCAGGCCGTTCCGCCCCCGGGGGTGTTTCTGGGGCCGTTTTCTGGGCAGTTTTGGAGCGTTTCCCCCCGGTGCCCGCAGTACGTGGGGAGGTCGGGCGTGCACCTGAAGCGGGAGTTCTTCCTGGCCAACGCGTCGCGCGCGCGCTCCGAGCAGTTCATCAACCTGCGCGAGGTGAGCACGCGCTTCCGCCTGCCGCCCGGCGAGTACATCGTGGTGCCCTCCACCTTCGAGCCCAACAAGGAGGGCGACTTCGTGCTCCGCGTCTTCTCCGAGAAGAAAGCCGGCACCGAGTAAGCGTCGCCGCCGCAGCGCCGGCCGCCGAGCGCCGCGCCCGCGCTCAGCCCGCTCTGTGTCTGTCTGTCTGTCTGTCCGCAGGGAGATGGACGACAAGATCCAGGCCACGCTGCCGGACGAGGTCAGCCGGGGACAGGAGGATGGGTTGGTGGGGTGGTTCCCAAAATGGCCACTCTTGGCGGTTCCCAAAATGGCCGATTCTTCCCCCAGAAAGTGCTGAGGGAGAGCGAAATCGATGAGAACTTCAAGCAGCTCTTCAAGCAGCTGGCGGGGCCGGTAAGGGAGCGGCGGCGGTTGGCCATGACCTCAGGGGTTGGTGGTGATGTCACTGGTTGATGATGATGTCATTGTTTGGCTGTGATGTCACTGGTTAGCAAAGACATCATTGCTGGTTGGCAATGACATCATTGATTGCAGATGACGTCATTGTTGGTTATGGTGTCATTGGTTGGCTGTGACTGTGACATCATTGATTGTAGATGACATCATTTGTTGGTCATGATGTCATTGGTTGACCATGGTGTCATTGGTTAGCAATGACTTTATTGTTGGTGATGATGTCATTGGTTGGCAGTGATGTTATGGGTTGGCAGTGATGTCATTGGTTGCCAATTACATCGTTGGTTGGCCGTGATGTCATTGGCTGGCCATGACGTCATTTGTTGGCCATGACGTCACTGGTTGCCGGTGACGTCACTGCTCGTCGGTGACACCATGGCCACCCCGTGTCCCCTCCCCAGGACCTGGAGATCAGCGTCACCGAGCTCCAGACCATCCTGAACCGCATCATTGCCAAACGTGAGCCGGGAATTGGGGGGGGGGTTCCACCCTAATTAACCCCGCCCCCCTCATTAACATCCCTCATTAACCCCCAAAATTCCCAATTCCAGACAAAGATCTGCGCACCAAGGGCTTCAGCCTGGAGTCCTGCCGGAGCATGGTGAACCTGATGGACGTATCCTGTGCCCGGGGGCTGGGGGGGCTCGGGGGGGACCCCTGGAACCCCCCTTTCCTTAACCCCCCTCCCCCAGAAAGACGGGAACGGGAAACTGGGCCTGGTGGAGTTCAACGTGCTCTGGAACCGCATCCGCAACTACCTGGTGGGTCTGGGGGCTCCTGGGGGGGCTTCTGGGGTCTGTCTCATGGGGCACCCCCATTTTGGGGTCTGTCTCATGGGTGACCCCCATTTTGGGGGCATTTTGGGGTCTCTCTCCTCATTAGAGACTCCCCCCACACTGTTTTCCCCCCTTTTTTGGAGCTGTTGGGGTGTGGGATGAACATTTTGGGATCTGTTTTCATGGGTGGTCTCCACTCTGGGGGGATTTTGGGGTACACAGGGTATTTTGGGTGACCCCTGCTCCTTTGGGGGGGGATTTTGGGGTACGTTGGGGTGTTTTGGGTAATCCCTGTTCCTTTGGGAGGATTTTGGGGTAACCCCTGCTCCTTTGGGGCGGATTTTGGGGTACATTGGGGTATTTTGGGTAACCCCTGCTCCTCTGGGAGGATTTTGGGTTACATGAGGGTGTTTTGGGGTACATTTGGGGGTGTTTTGGGTAACCCCTGCTCCTCTGGGGGGGTATTTTGGGTAATCCCTGCTCCTCTGGGGGGCTGTTCCTGCCAGAGCATCTTCCGCAAGTTCGACCTGGACAAGTCGGGCTCCATCAGTGCCTACGAGCTGCGCCTGGCGCTGGAGGCTGCAGGTGACCCCTGGGACCCCCCCAGGACCCCTCCCCTGCCCAGGGTCCCCCGGTGACCCCCGGGCTGTCCCCTGTCCCAGGGTACCGGCTGAACAAGAGGCTGCACGAGCTGCTCATCACGCGCTACGCCGAGCCCGACCTGGCCCTGGACTTCGACAGCTTCGTCTGCTGCCTCGTGCGCCTGGAGACCATGTTCCGTGAGCACCCCGATCATCCACCCCAAACCGTCCCAAAGGATCCCAGACCGTCCCAAAGGATCCCAAACCGTCCCTCCCACGCAGTCCTGAGTGATCCCCAATGATCCCAAACCATCCCAAATGATCCCAAACCATCCCTCCCACCATGATCCTCAATGGTCCCAAATGATCCCTCCTACCCAACCCCAAATGATCCCAAATGATCTCTCCCAGATCCCCAATGATCCCAAACCATCCCTCCCAGTCCTGAGTGATCCCAAATGATCCCAAGCAATCCCTCCCATGCAGTCCTGAGTGATCCCCAATGATCCCAAATGATCCTTCCCACCCAGTCCCAAACAACCCCAATGGTCCCAAATGATCCCTCCTACCCAATCCCAAATGATCCCTCCCAGATCCCCAGTGCTCCCCAGTGATCCCAAACAATCCCTCCCACCCCGATCCCAACTCATCCCTGGCCTTCCCAACCACACTTTTCCCTCACAAATGGAATTTTCCAAAATCCCAACACCTTTCCCTCCCCTCAGGGTTTTTCCAGGCCATGGATGTGGACCAGGACGGCGTCGTCACCTTCGACCTGCTGCAGGTACGGAGGGAGCTCAAGGCCTTCCTCCTCCTCTTCCTCCTCCTCTCCATCCTTCTCTTGCTTTTCCTCCACTTTCTTCACCCTCTTCTTCTCCCCTTCCTCCCTCACCCTCCTCCTCCTCCTTCTCCCCAGTGGCTCCAGCTCACCATGTTCGCCTGACCGGACCCTCCAAGTGCCTTCCACGACCCCGCGCCGGTTTTTCCCTTTTTTTGGCTTTTTTTCGGCAGAAAAGGCTGGATGGGGGGGGTGGGGTGGGGGTCACACAGGACCCCCTCCCGAGCTTTGCCAAAGCCCCCTGTCCCTCCTTCACCTCACGCTCGGCCCTTTTGGGGCAAATCCTCGGGATTTTGGTGCCTCCTGTGCTGACGGAGCCCCGGCCGTCATCCTTCGCTTCAGGGATCTGCTGCCCCCGGGTGCCATCAAGTGATTTTTTTATTGTGTAAATTAAAAATTAGATAAAAACCAAAGGAAAAAAATATTATTTAAGTCAAAACTCCTTTTTCTGGCAATTCTTTCTCTCCCTCGAGGTGAGGGGGTGAGGGGATCTCAAGGTACTGCAACATATCAGGTTTAGGGGTTGTCTTGGGGTTATAGATCCCAGACTTGGGTTATATTAATGTATTTTTGGGATATTTTGGTGGTTGTGACTTAAAACCTGGGGATGTCTGCTGGGCGGGGGGTGCAGGACGAGGCTGCCGTGACTCGGAGGGGATGAGGAGGGCAGGGAGGGGACCCTGGCCTCGGAGAAGAATCCCCGGGGCAGGTGCGACACCCGGGCCCGAGCAGGACCCTCCGCACCCTGTTCCACCCCTCAGACCCGAGCAGGACCCCCCCATTCCCGGTTCCACCTCTCAGACCCGAGCAGGACACCCCCATTCCCGGTTCCACCTCTCATTCCCGGTTCCACCCCCCCATTCCTGGTTCCATCTCCCATTCCCTGTTCATTCCTCAGGCCCGGCCGGGCTCGATTCCCTCAGAGCCGCCTCAGCCCCGCCCCCTCAGCTCTCTGAGGGCGCGAATTTTCCCGCCCTTTTTTCCTCCCGCCCTTTTCCCCACCCACCCCGATGGGCGGTGCTTGTAACACTCTGGTCCCGCCCCTTTGCCCGCCCATCACGCGTCCATTGGTCCGTTCTATCCAAATTTGAATAACCACGCCTTTTATCCCGCCTTCGCCACGCCTTTTCTCCTTATACGGCTTGGCCGCGCCCTTCCCCTCACGGAGCTGCGCCCGCGCGGTTCGAGCGCGACCGTGGCGGAGCCGGGGATGGAGCCGGAGCCGGAGCCGGAGCCGGAGCGGGGCCCGGAGGCGGTGACGGCCGAGGCCGTGCTGAGGGAGCTGCGGCTCTTCGAGCTGCGCTGCGAGGGCGAGGAAGTGCCCGACAAGCGTGAGGGCTCCGGGGGACGCGGCCTGTGGGGGAAGATGGGGGGGCTTGGGGAGGAGGAGATTTGGGGGTGTCAGGGGAGCTCTGAGGGGGAACTGGGGGTGTCAGAGGAGGTTTGGAGGTGCCAGGGGAGCTCTGAGGGGTAATTTGGTTCATGGGGGGCGGTTGTGAGGGCCAGGATTTTGGCACCTGCCGGGTTTTGGGGGCACAGAGGATTGAGGGGGTGACTGGGGGGTACCCAAAGGTTTTCGGGGGGGGATCTCGGTGGGATTGGGGACCCCCCTGAGCCCCAGTTCTCCCCTCAGTGGTGGAGCTGTGCCTGAGCCACGGGCTGGGCCCGGTGGCCTTGGCCAACGAGCTGCTGGCCTTCGTCACCAGCAAAGACCTGGACCTGCAGCTCACCCCCGAGGGCCTGGACGCCTTCGAGCACGAGGTGGGGGTCCCCAGTTCCCCCTTGGATCCCCCAAACCCCCGGGATGGTGGGGAGCACTCACCCCCTCCTTGCCCTGCTGCCCCAGGTGCTGGCCAAGCGCGGCAGCCGCGGGCGGCGCGGGAGGGACGAGCGCCGGGGGCTCCTGCACGACATCCACTCGCTGCAGGGGCTGTATCCACACGTCCTGAGGGGATCCTGGGGAGATCCCGAAATCCTGAGGGGATCCTGGGGAGATCCCAACATCCTGAGGGGATCCTGAGGAGATCCCAACATCCTGAGGAGATCCCGAAATCCTGAGGGGATCCTGGGGAGATCCTGAAATCCTGAGGAGATCCTGAGGTTATTCCCACATCCCAAGGTTATCCCCACATCCCAGGAGATCCTGAGGTTATCCCAAAATCCTGAGGGGATCCTGAGGATTTCCCCACATCCCAGGAGATCCTGAGGAGATCCCAAGCAGTTTTGGGGGGTCTGTCTGAAAATGGGGCCCCTGAGCTGTCCCAGATCCCCAGGGGGAGGCTGGGAATGGGAGGAACTCTCAGATTTTGGGCTTCACCCCAAACCTGGAGTGTTTTTACCCCTTAACGAGCAGCAGCCTCGACGAGGAGCAGGAGGATGAGCTGCTGGACGCCTACACCACCCCGTCCAAGGTGGGAATCGCCCCAAATCCTCGGGGTTTGCCCTAAATCCACCCTACAAAGTTCATTTTTCTGTGTCTGTTCCCTGCAGGGCTCCCACAAACGCAGCAATTCCACACCTGAGACCCCCCGGGCCAAGCGGGCGCCGTCCTCCTGCAGCCCCCTCGGGCTCTTCTCCCCCGGCAGCTTCTCCCCAAGGTCAGTGAGGGCTCCTAAATCACCTTTTTACCCTCTTTCCTTCCTTCCTTTCCCCTAAAATCCTAAATCATTGTGGGAGTTGAGTTGGAGCATTTTAGAAGCTCTGTGAATTTGGGGGGAATTGTTAAATCCACGCTGAACTCCTTGCAATTACAAAGCCTTTAAAGCTACAAATATTTATTTTTAAAGCTACAAATATTTATTTTTAAAGCCACATTAATCAACCCAAAGTAAAATCCCAAATCATTATGAAAGTTGAAGCATTTTAGAAACTCTGTAAATTGGGGGGAATTGTTAAATTACCTTGCAATTACAAAGCCTTTAAAGCCACAAACATTTCTTTTTAAAGCCTCATTAATCAACCCAAACCACGGAATTCACCCCTTCAAGCTCCGTTTTGTGCTCAGAACGGGGGGAACAAAAAGGAGAAAAACCCAAAACCCAATCAGGGATGACAAAAAGGAGAAAAACCTAAAACCCAAACAGGGATAAAAAAAAGGAGAAAAACCCAAAACCCAAACAGGGATGACAAAAAGGAGAAAAACCCAAACAGGGATAACAAAAAGGAGAAAAACCAAAAACCCAAACAGGGATTAAAAAAAGGAGAAAAACCCAAAACCCAAACAGGGATGACAAAAAGGAGAAAAACCCAAAACCCAAACAGGGATGACAAAAAGGAGAAAAACCCAAACCCCAAACAGGGATGACAAAAGAGAAAAACCCAAACAGGGATTAAAAAACGGAGAAAATCCCCGGAATTTCAGGGTGGGACACCTCCAGACCTGACTCAGCCCTGGTTTCTGGTTTCCTGTCCCCACAGTGTCACCCCCTCGCAGAAATACTCGGGCAGGGGGGGCCGGGGCGAGGTCGTGGCCTCGTTCGGGGCCGCGCAGGGCCCGGCCTGGAGCGGCGGCGGCGGCGGCTGCGCCCTCAGAGCCTTCGGGAGCCCCGAGCAGAACCTGAGCAAACCCTACAAGTTCATGTTCCAGAAGCTTCTGGATGTCAGGGAAGGTGGGCACGGACAGCCTGGGGGGGGTTGGGGACATCGGGGGCAGCCCCAGATTGAGGGGGGGCAGGGTCAGGGGGGGTTTGGTGACACTGGGGTCACCCCCAGCTCTAGGGGTCGGGGGTCAGGGGGTGTTTGGTGACCTCAGGGCACTGGAGGGATCAGGGGTCGGGGTTGGGGTCAGGGGGGGTTTGGTGACACTGGGGTCACTCTGAGCTCAGGGATTGGGGTCAGGGGTCAGGGGGGGTTTGGTGACCCCAGGGCACTGGAGGGATCAGGGGTCAGGGTTGGGGTCAGGGGGTGTTTGGTGACACCAGGGTCCCCTCCCAGCGCTGGAGGGGTCAGGGGTTGGGGTCAGGGGTCACTGCAGGGGTCAGCAGGTGTTTGGTGACCCCGGGGTCCCCCCCCAGCTCTGGCCCAGCGGGTTGAGGAGCTCGGGGAGGTTCTGCGGAGGCACCACGGCCTGGACGGGTTCAGCTCCGCCGTGCTCCCGGCTCAGGTGAGAGCCCAGCGCCCCTTTTTGGGGTGAAACTTCCCCATTTTGGCTGAATCTCCCCTGTTTTGGGGTGAATCCCTCCCATTTTGGGGTAACCCCCCCCATTTTGAGGTGGATCCCCCTGCTCTGGTGTGAATCCTCTCTGTTTTGTGTTAAATCCTCCCATTTTGTGTTAAACTCCTCTGGTTTGTGTTAAAGCCCCCATTTTGGGATCAATCCCCCCCATTTTGTGTTAAACCTCCCCATTTTGGGTTAAATCTCCCTGTTTTGGGTTAAATCCCCCGTTTTGTGGTAACCCCCCCATTTTGGGGTGAATTCTCCCCGTTTGGGTCCCGCAGGAGCCGGTGACGGTGCTGGGGCAGATCAGCTGTGATGGCAACGGGAAGCTGAACCCCAAATCCGTGCTGCTGGTGGGGGACAGGGAGCACTCGGGGGGGGCCCAGGTGCCCCTGGACCTCTCAGAGCTTCCAGAATATTCCCTGTTCCCAGGACAGGTGAGCCTTTGGGGGGGATCCCCTTTTTCCCAATTCCCACCTTTTCCCCCCAATTCCAGCCCATTTTCTCCCCAATTCCAGCCCATTTTCCTTCATTCCTGCCCCTTTTCCCCAATTCCTGCCCTTTTTCCCCATTTTCCCCCCAGTTCTCGCCCCTTTTCCTCGATTCCCACCCTTTTTCCCAATTTCCCCCCTTTTTCCCCCAATCCCAGGTGGTGGCCCTGGAAGGCACCAACAGCACGGGCAGGAGGATGGTGGTGACCAAACTCTACGAGGTGACCCCAAATTTGGGGGGATTTGGGGTGAAATTGGGATGGAATTGGGGGATTTGGGTTGGAATTGGGACATTTGGGGTGGAATTGGGACATTTGGGGTGGAATTGGGACATTTGGGGTGGAATTGGGGTGGAATTGGAGGATTTAAGGTGAAATTGGGGCATTTGGGGTGGAATTGGAGGATTTGGGATGGAATTGGAGGATTTGGGATGGAATTGGAGGATTTGGGGTGGAATTGGAGGATTTGGGATGGAATTGGGGCATTTGGGGTGGAATTGGAGGATTTGGGATGGAATTGGGGGATTTGGGGTGGATTTGGGGCATTTTTGGCCATTCCTGCCTTTCCCAGGGGGTCCCTCTGCCCTTCCACACCCCCACGGAGCCCATGCCAGGTGAGCCCTTTTTGTCCCCATTGCTGTCCCCAAATCCCCTTTTTCTCCCCCAAATCCTTTTCTTTCCGTCCCCCAAATCCTCATTTTTGTCCCCAAAGTTCCCTTTGGATTCCATCTCCCCTTTTCCTTCCCAATCCCCCTCTCTGTCCCCAAACTCCCCTTATTGTCCCCAAATCCCCTTTTCCCCCTCCCAAACCCCCATTTTGAGATCCCAAATTTCACTTTTTATCCCTAAATCCCCATTTATTTCCCCAAAAACCCAATTTTTTCCCCAAAACCCCAATTTTTCTCCCAAAAACCCCTTTTTTTCCCAAAAAAACCCCATTTTTTCTCCCCAAATCCCCTTTTTCCCCAAAAAACCCTTTTTCCCCCAAAACCCCAATTTTTTTTCTCCCAAAACCCCATTTTTTCTCCCAAAACCCCTTTTTTTCCCCAATAAACCCAATTTTTCCTCCCCAAAAACCCCATTTTTTTTCTCCCCAAACCCCAATTTTTTCCCCAAAAAAACCCATTTTTTCCCCAAAAAAAACCATTTTTCCCCCAAAATCCCATTTTTTCCCCAAAAAATCCCATTTTTCCCCCAAACTCCCTTTCCCCAGAGCAGAGGCTGGTGCTGGTGGCCTGTGGCCCCTTCACCCCCTCGGACGGCGTCGCCTTCGAGCCCCTCAGTGACCTCCTGGCCGTGGTGGCCCGGGACAAACCCGACCTCTGCATCCTGGTGAGGCCAATTAACCCCTCATTAACGACGAGTTTTAATGAACTTCACCCTTGTTAACCCAGCCCTGCGCCCCTCATCCCAACCCTGCAGCCTCCAAACGCTGGGGAGGCTCCAAACCCTTCAACATTCACATGAAAATCCCATTGCTGAACCCCAAAACACAAAATCTTTACCCTAAGAGTGCCCAAACCTCTCATTTTTCACCTAAAAGTGCCTAAACCTCTCATTTTTCACCCTAAAAGTGCTCAAATCTCTCATTTTTCACCCTAAAAGTGCCCAAAACCTCTCCTTTTTCACCTAAGAGTGCCCAAATCTCTCATTTTTCACCCTAAAAGTGCCCAAAACCTCTCATTTTTCACCCTAAAAGTGCCCAAACCTCTTATTTTTCAACCTGAGTGCCCAAACCTCTCATTTTTCACCTAAAAGTGCCCAAACCTCTCATTTTTCACCTGAGTGCCCCAAACCTCTCATTTTTCACCCCCAATCCCCAAAATCCTCATTTCTCACCCCAAAGTGACAGAAAATCTCAATTTTAAGAGCAAATCCTGCCCTTGGAATTAAATCCTGATTCCCTCCCTGGGCACAACGCATCAGTCTCAGCAATTTCCCCTTTTTGGTCTCATTTTGCCCTGAAATTTTGGGGGTTTGGGCTAAAGTTTGGGGTTCGTTGATGAGAATTATTAAAAATTATAATTTTGGGGATGATGTTTTGCTGATTTTCTCACTTTTTCCACAGTTTGGGCCCTTCCTGGACGCCAAACACGAGCAGGTGGAGGTGAGGAGGGATCCCCCCAAAATCCCCTCAATCCCTGCGGCTTTGGGGCAGCAGCAAATCCCCAAAATCACGGGAATTGTTCAAATCCTGTGGTTTTCCCCCATTTTAGAGCTGCCAGCTCCTGAGCCCCTTCTCGGACGTGTTCAGGCTCTGCCTCAGGACCATCATCGAGGGCACCAGGAGGTGGGCATGGAACCCAAATTCCTCAATCTCACAGGGGTTTTTTCCCCAAAATCACCACTTTTCACCCCAAAAATCTCTTTTTTTCCTCCCCAATCCCATTTTTCCCTCTTTTTCCCTTTTTTCCCCAGTGCTGGTTTTGGTGCCTTCACTCCGGGACGTTTCCCACATACTGGTCACAGAACCAGCCCCAAATTCTGCATTCCCACAGGGATTTTTTCCCAAAATCACCATTTTTTTTCCCAAAATCACCATTTTTTTTCCCAAAATCACCACTTTTCACCCCAAAAATCTCTCTTTTTTCCCCCTTCAATCCCATTTTTCCCTCTTTTTCCCTCTTTTCCCCAGTGCTGGTTTTGGTGCCCTCACTCTGGGATGTCTCCCAGGAGGTGCTCACAGAACCAGCCCCACATTCCCCATTCCCTCGGGGATTTTTTTCCCAAAATCACCACTTTTCACCCCAAAACTCTCTCGTTTTTCCCTTTTCTCCCCAGTTCTGGCTCCCAGCTGGTTTT
>JAWWET010000104.1:6386664-6399435 GCA_035583115.1 Anisognathus igniventris | reverse complement strand
CAGGCAGATTTGGGGCCCCCTCCAGAATCTTCCAGGGATCCGGGGGAGTTTTCAGGGCTGGGAAATTCTGGGAATTTCGTGGGGCGCCTCATGCTCAGCTCCTGCTGGGAAAAGTCTGCCCTGAACTGGAAAATTCCCAAAATTCCCAAATTTTCATTCCCAAGGAGTTTTCCAGCCCAACCCCAGGGGGACTTTTTGGGGGAATTCACTGGGAATGGGAATTCTGGGAATCGCAAAACTCCTGGGAATCCCAAAATCCCAACTCCACCCCAGAATTCCCAAGGCAAGTTTTCCCATTTTTCCAAGGTTTTTTCCATCATTCCAAAGGATATTTTGGGAAAAGCTTGGAAGGATGGGGAGGCAACTCCAAAAATCCTGGAATGGGGAATCCCAAAAATTCCAGGAGTGGAGATCCCAAAAAAACCCCGGGAATTTGGGAATTCCCAGCGATCCCAAACTGCTCCTTAAAAGGCTGGGAATGAGGAATTTCCCTCTTGAAAACTGGGAAAAGCAGCCTGGAATCCCGGGAAAAATCCCAGAGTTCCCCAAATCCATTTTAAAAAACTGTGATCGTTGGGATTTGAGACACAAAATTCCCAAATTCCCTGGGATTTGGGGCGGGGTTGGATTTTTGGGAATGCACCAGCCCCGCCCCAAGGCCCGGCTGGGAAAAGCGGGAAAAATACCCGGGAAAAAATTGGGAAAACTCCTCAAATCCCAGCTGGAAAATTCCACGATGGCCCCGCCCCCTGGGGTTCGGAATTCCCAAAACAATCGTGATTTCGGGAGAGGATTTTGGGGAGAGATTCCCGGGAATTCCATTGGAAAACGGAGCCGGGAAGATCCCGAAAATCCCGTATGGGTCTGGGGTTGGAACATGGGAAAAAGGGATTTGGGATCGCCCGAAAAATCATCCCGGAAATTCCGGGAATGACAAAAAAGGAGGGACCCGGGAATTTTGGGGAGGGGTCCCGGGGATTTTAGGGAAAGGATCCCGAGGGAATTATGGGAAGGATTTGGGAATTTTGGGAGGGGTCCCGGAAATTCCAAGGGGGTTTGGGATCCCACAAAAGTCGTTTCAGGAGGGGGAAAAAAATCCCAGGAATTCCGGGAATGAGGAAAATGAGGGACCCAGGAATTTTGGGGAGGGGTCCCGGGGATTTTAGAGAAGGGATTCGAGAATTTTGGGAAGGATTTGGAAATTTTGGGAATGAGGTCCCAGGAATTCCAAAGGGATTTGGGATCCCCCAAACTCCTCCCAGGAGGGCGGGAAGAGCCCGAGAGTTCCGGGAGTGGGGAAAGGAGAGGCCCGGCAATTTTGGGAAGGGGATCCAGGAATTTCGGGAAAGGGTCCCGAAGTTTTTAGGGAAGAGATCCAGGAATTTTGGGAAGGATCTGGGAATTTGGGGCGGGATCCTGGGAACGCCAAAGGGATCCCAAAACGGGGGGAAAAAATCCCGGGAGTTCCGGGAAGAGCCAAAAAAAAAGGAATTTTCCCGGGGATTTTTGCGGAAGATCCAGGAACTTTTTGGGAATGCCGCAGGAATCTGGGGCGGATTTTTGGAATTTCGGGGATTTCGGAATGCGGGGAAGGGTCCCGGGGGGTCCTTACCGGGGATTCCGGGAGCGCGGCCCAGCCCGGGAGTCCGTTCATGGCCCCGCCGCCACTTCCGCCTCACCTGAGCCAGGTGGCCACGCCCACGCCGGCCACGCCCCCCGGGGTTTGGCTGTTGTTCGCGGGGTCTGGCCACGCCCCCTCTGGGTCCTGCCCATGTTTGGGCACGGCTAAATTTGGTAATGAGGCAATGTGGGCACGCCCACAACGTGGAGGCCACGCCCACAAGGGGGAAGTTGGGAGAATTGGGAAAAAATGGGGAGAATTGGGAAAAAAGGGGGGAAAGCTGCTGGGAAAGCTGGGATAGAGTTGAGGGAAAATCGGGGTAAAAGTTGGCAAAAAATGGGGGAAACTG
The DNA here is from genome assembly GCA_035583115.1 of Anisognathus igniventris. Lineage (NCBI taxonomy): Eukaryota > Metazoa > Chordata > Aves > Passeriformes > Thraupidae > Anisognathus > Anisognathus igniventris. Next base: position 6,397,465 of record JAWWET010000104.1, on the reverse strand, counting down.
GGATAAAACTGGGGGGAAACTGGGGCAAAGCTTTGCCAAGCCGTGCCCAAGGTGACCCGAGCCGTGCCGGGCTGTGCCAGTGTCACAGCCGGGTGTGCCCAAGCCGTGCCAATGTCACACCCGCGTGTCCCCAGCGGTGCCAAAGCCCCGCCCTGGCCGTGCCCTGCCAAGGCCGGAGCCGTGCCAAGTCAGGCCCGGGCGTGTCCCCAAAGCCGTGCCAGGCCACCCCAGAGCCGTGCCAGGCGCTGTCCCCACCCCCCGGTGCCACCGCGGTGTCCTCCGGGGGTGTCCCCAGCTGGGGACACCTTGGGGACATCCCCGGGGACATCACCGGCGACGGTGGCACAGCGGAATCCCAGGCAATCCCGGGGAATTTCAGGGAATTCCAGAAAACCGCGGAGATCAGGAATTCCCGGGAAATTTCAGGGACTGCGAATTCCGGCCGCGCTGTCCCCGGGGTGTCCCCAGGGCTCGGGGGAAACTGAGGCACGGAGGGGTGGGGACAGCGCGGGACCGGTCGGGCCGGTCCGGGGGCACCTCCGAGGGCACCGGGCACGGCCCTTCCGGGGTGGGGACAGCAGGGGACAGCGGTGGCACCTGCAGCGGCTGGCACGGCCCTCCCCGCCTGGTGGCCACAGGGGATACCAGAGGTGGCACCTGCAGGGGACACGAGGGGACAGAGGGGGACAGAGGTGGCAGCGGTGGCACCTCCCTGGGCGGTGACCACACGGTGACCGCAGGGGACAGGGGTAGCACCTGCTGGGGACACGCCCATGCCACCTGCGTGTGCACGGCCCTTCCGGGGTGGGGACAGCAGGGGACAGCGGTGGCACCTGCGGGGACAGCGGGCGGGGCCCTTCCGGGGCGGCGGCCACGCAGTGACCGCAGGGGACAGGGGTGGCTCCAGGGCCACCCGCTGGGGACATCCCGGTGTCACCTGTGCGGGCGCGGGGCGGGCCCCGGGCACGGCCCTGCGGGGGTGGTGGCACAGGGACACCGGGGGACATCGGGAGACAGAGGTGGCACCTGAGAATTCCTGAGAATTCCCACCCAGAATTCCCAAATACCACCCAGAATTCCCACCCAAAATTCCCAAAAATTTCCCACCCAGAATTCCTGAAAATTCCTGAACATTCCCACCTAGAATTCCCATCCAGAACTCCCAAAAATTCCAGACCCTGCTGCCCTTAAACCGCTGGATTTTATTCCAAACATCTTCGGGAGCAAGTGGAAATAAAAATTCCTGGAATGGGGGAATCCTGGGGTTCCCCCAGAGTGTCCTCAGGAGATGGGAAATCCCTGAAAATCCCCGGAAATTCTGGGAAATCCCTGGAAATCCCAGGATTCCCACAGGGGTCCCGGCTGCTTTTCCTTCATGTCCTCGCTTTGGGAATGTTTTCCTATGGAGCAGCCGCAGCCCGGGGCTGATCCCGGCCGGAATTCCAGGGCTGACCCCAGGGCTGATCCCGGGCTCGATCCCAGCTCCGGAATTCCTGGGAATCAGCAGGAGGGGGCTGATCCCAGGGATGAGCCCGGAACCGGTCCCAGGATGGGACCGATCCTGGAACCGATCCCGGGCTCGATGATGACGATGATGATGACAATGATGATGATGACGACGATGACTCCGGCATTCCCGACATTCCCGACATTCCCTCCCAGGCTCAGCAGGAGCTGGCCTGCAGGTTGGCCTCGCTCAGGAGGGAGGCGATGGCTGCGGATCCGAATTCCTCATCCGAGCTCAGCCGCTCGTCTTGCAGCGCCGAGTCCACGGCGCGGCGCCTGCGGGGGAAAATCCCAGCCTTTTCCATGGAATTCCCAGCCACTTCCATGGAATTCCTGGCCTCTCCCATGGAATTCCCGGCCTTTTCCAAACCAGAATTCCCTTACCAGGCCTCCTTTTCCATGGATTTAGATCCTTTCCCATGAATTTAGGACTTTTTCCTTGGGATTTGGGGTTTTCCCATGGGCTTGGGACCTTTCCATGGGTTTAGGGACCTTTCCCATGGATTCTGGAATTTTCCAGCTGGGAGTTCCTTACCAGGCCTCCTTTTCCATGGATTTCAGGCGCCGCTGGAGTTGCTCGTTGAGCTCCTGCTGCTCCTCCAGCTCCCGCTGGGATTTTTTCCGGGCGTTTTCCAAGCGCTCGATTTCCTCCTCGGATTCATCCACCTGGCGCTTCAGGGCCTTCACCCGCAGGCTCAGCTGGGAATTCCCAGGATTCAGGGTCAGATTTGGGATTTGGGAATTATGGGAGAATCCTGGGGTGCCCAGGCCTGGCCCTGGCCTCGGAATTTTAAGGATTTTAGAGCTTTTTTAGGGATTTTAAAGGAATTTTTAAGGATTTTTGGGGTTTTTTCTCCATCCCAAGTCACTCCAGGAATTCCTTGGTTGGGATTTTAGGGATTTTCAGGATCCAAGCTCCATTTTTTCCATGGATTCCCCACCCCTGAGATGGTGGGAATGTCACTGGCCTCGGATTTTTATGGAATTTCTAAGGATCTTTGGGATCTTTACCAGCCCAAACCATTTCAGGATTCCCTGTCACGGCTCAGATGGGATTTTCAGGATAAATCCTGGATCCTAGCCCAGGTTTTTCCATGGAATTCCAGGAGTTCCAGCCCCACCTGGTCCCTTTGGTTGCTGCTGCTCTGCCTCTCCTCGTCCAGCTGCAGCGACAATTCCTTGATTTTCCGCTCCAGCTTCCGGTTGGACGAGAGCAGGACGCTCTTCTCCCTGTGGAAAAACGGGAATTCCATGGATTCCCCACCCTTTGGAGCATCCTGGGAGTGGGATTTTGATGGATCTTTATGGAATTTTAAGGAATTCCAGGGATGTTAAGGGATTTTTAAGGAATTTTTAAGCAATTTTCAGAACTGGTAAGGAATTTTCAAGGATTTTTTGGGGGGATTTTTAAGGGATTTGGGATTATGGAAAAATTTGGGAATTGGGATTTGAGATTTGGGAATTGGGAAATGGGATTTGGGATTATGGAAAATGTGGGAATTGGGATTGGAAAAATTTGGGATTTGGGATCGGGCACCTCTCCTCGGCCTCGAGCTGCTCCCGGAGCTCTTCCAGCTGCGATTCCAACTGGGAATTCCGGCTGTTCCCGGGTCGCTGCTGCCCCTCGGAAGCGGCCAGCCGGTTCTTCAGCTCCTTGTTCTGGGAAAAATTCCCAAAAATCCCCCTGATCCCGGGACTCTTCCCAGTTTTGCCAAGTTTCCCAATGGGGAGGAATTCCGGGAATTCTTTGCAGGATTCCAGGAGTCAGGAAGGTGGGGAAAAGTGGGAATTCTGGGACTTGTCTCTGAGGAAAAGTGGGAATTCTGCACAGGAAAAGTGGGAATTCTGTTGGAATACTGCAGGAAAAACACCCTGGGAGAGGGCAGAGAACCCCAGAAGTTGGAACTGGGAATAAAAGGAAAAGCAGGAAAAGCTGGAAAAACCAGGAAAAAAAACAGAAAAAAAAAAAACAAACAGAAAAAGCAGGGAAAAAGCAGGAAAAAACTGGGAAAACTCTTTGGAATCATGACCCCATTCCCAAGGATTCTTTTCACAGAATTCCTCATGAAATCTGGGTTCCCCCATGGCCATTCCCACCAGGATTCGAGGCTGGATCCAGGGATTTTTCCTGGGATTCTTCCAGGATTTTCCTGGGAATTTTTCCAGGATTTTCCGGGGATTTCCCGCACCTGGCGCTCCAGGGAGGATTTGTCACATTCCAGGTCCTGGCGGCTCGAACGTTCCTGGAGCAGCTCTGCCCGCAGCTGCTCGATCTGGGAATAAAACCAGAAAAATCCACGAATTTCCAGGATGTTCCATGGATTTTCCCATGGATTTCAGGAATGGGATCAGCAGATGCGCTGGGATTCTCCAGGAATTGTGGGAAAAGGATCCCCGGGATTATTCCCAGCTGGAAAAATGGGAAAAATTGGGACAAATTCCCATTTTATGCCCCATTTATGCCTTGGAATTTTTGCGGAAAAAGGAGGGAATAAAGTTTGGGAAAAGCCCAGAATCCATTGGGATTTAATCCCCAAATTCCCACCCAAACATCAAAAATTTGGAATTCTTTTGGGAATTCTTTATCCCTTTTCCCAACCTCTTTAAATCCCCATTCCCGCCCCAACTAACAATTCCCAGCTGGAATTTTCAGATGGGTCCTTGAAGGCGGGGAGGGGGTTGGAATTCCGGGAAGAGTCAATTTCTGCCAAGATGAGAATTCCCAAAATTCCCTGGCTTTTACCTGATCCCGGCTCCGGGTCACCCTCTCGCTCAGCAGCTCCACCGAGCTCCGCTCCTCGTCCAGCTCCAATTCCAGACGTTTGGATTTTTCCTGATGGGAATTTGGGATGGAATTTCTAGGGAATTTTCTGGGAATTTTGGAAAAATTTGGGGGGGAATTTTTGGGGAAATTTCTGGGAATCTTCTGGGAATTCTTTAGGAATTTTCCATTATTTTTAGGAGGAATTTTCTGGGAGTGATATTGGAAATTTTTTTCCATTTCTTGGATAATTTTCCGGGATTTTTTTTTTTTTTTCAGGAATCCCCACCTCCAGCGCCTTGGAATGCCGAGCTCGCTCTTCCTGGGATCGCTTCCGATTTTCCAGGTCCTGCTCCAGCTCCTGGAGCCTCTGCAGCAGCAGCTCCTTGTCCAGCAGGATCCGATCCCGCTCTTCCCGGTTTTCCTGGATCGTCTCCTTCAGCCGGGAAACCTGCCGGAAAAACCCCAAAATTCCCCAAACTCCTGGCCGGATTTTCCCAAAAAATCCGCAGAATTCCTGGAAAACTCAGCTCCGATTCCCAACAAACCTCGTCCTGGAGCTTCCCGAGGTTCTGTTGGAATTTTTCTGCCTCAGCCTCGCGGTCTTGGGCGATTTTTTGGGAATCCATGAGTTCCCGCCGGGATTTTTCCTGGAATTCTTCCAGCTGGGATCGGAGCGAGGCCAGGGAGCTTTGGGATTCCGCCGTCATCTGCTCCAGCTGGAAAACAGGAATTTTGGGATTGGGAATTTTGTGGGATGGTGCCAAAACTGGGATCTGGGTGAATATTTTGGGGGGTGGAAATCCCAGCATTCCATGAAAAAAGCTGAAAATTCCATGGAAAACCCCCAGAATTCAATGAAAAAAAACCCAAATTCCCCCCAGATTCCCCCAAAAAAACGCACCCCAAAATGCCACAAAAAACCTCTGAAATTCAGTGAAAAACCCCTGCAATTCCATGAAAATCCCTGGAATCTTTTCGCACACCTCCTGACTGAGCCGATCCCACCAGAGCCGATCCCAAATCCCGCAGGGAAACCCCACAATTCCAGGAAAGAACCCCTCCAAAAAAACCCCAATAATTCACAAAAAAACCCAAAATCCCACGAAGGCCACCGGAATTCCAGGAATTCCCACACCTCCTGGCTGAGCCGATCCCGCCGGCGCCGCTCCTCGCTCAGGGCCGATCCCAAATCTCGCAGCTCCCGCTGGGATCGCTCCAGGCGCGATCCCAAATCCCGCTCCCGCTCCGTGCCTGATCCCAGCGACTCGGCCAGCGCCGCACGCTCCGCCTGCCGCAGACACCGCTGGATTTTGGGGATCTTTTGGGGGATTTTGGGGCTTTGGGGGATTTTGGGATGATTTAGGGTTTTTTGGGGATTTTTGGGGGAGGTTTGGGTGGGGGTTTTTTTAGTTTTTGGGGGATTTCTTGCAATTTTTTAGGATTTTTCTTTGGGTTTTTGGGAATTGCCAGCCCCACCAGTTTGGGTTTTTGGGAATTCCCAGCACCTCCAGTTCGGCCACTTTCTCCCGGAGCCGTTCCCAGTTTTCCCGCTGTTCCTGGGATTCCTCCAGCCGCGATTCCAGAACTTTCCGCGCCTCCACCGATGCCTCTAGCGCTGATTCCAGGGAAATCTGGGCCTTGGGGGAGCCAGGGGGGATTGTGGGGATTTTTTTTTTAATTTTGGGGGATTCTTGAGCAATTTTTTTTATTTTGAAGGCTTTTGTGGGGGATTTTGTAGGAATTCTTTTTAATTTTTGGGACAATTTTGGCTGAGCCCACAATGAGCGAATCTGGGACCCCAAATTCCAAAAAAGTCCCAAAAATTTCCAAAACATTTCCAGTTCCTGGGATTTCCCCCCCCTTACCTGAGCAGCCTCGTCCCGCTCCCCCCGGAGCTTTTCCAGATCCTTCCGGGCCTGCTCCAGCTCCTGAGAAAAATCCCAAATTTTAGGGAAAAAATAATGGATTTTTGGGGAAAAATCCCAAATACTGGGGGGAAAAAATCCCAAATTTAAGCCAAAAAAAGTCACAAATCTGGGGGGAAAATCCTGAATTTTGGGATAAAACTTCCTGAATTTCTCGCACCTTCCGGAGCTTTTCCATCTCCTGGGGGTCACTCCGGGCTCGATCCCGATCCTCCCGCGCCGCCTGGAATCGCTCCCGGAGCTCCCGGAGCTCCTCCTCCAACTCCTCCCGCTCCAGCCGCGCCTGCAGCAGCCTGGAAAATCCCAGCAATTCCCAACATTCCAACATTCCCTCCATCCCAAAATCCCCGACCCTGTTTTGTTGGGATTTGGAGTGGAAAATCATGAAAATCCTGGAAAATCTCGGAAAATCCCAGAAAATCCCAAATTTCGGATCATCCCAGGCTCTGGGACTCACTCCTGCTTGGAATTCCGGAGCTCTTCCTTGTTTTTCTGGAACATTTCCCGCCACTGCTCCGTCTCCTCCGCGCTCTCCTCCAGTTCCCGCCGCAGATTCCGGAGCTGCATTCCCAAATTTTCCCGTTCCTGCTCCAGGCTGGATTTCTCCTGCAAGGAATTGACAAGATTCCCCCAGGAAAAAAAAAATTCCCCCGGGAAATGGAGCCAAAATATCCATGGAATCGGCGCTGAGTCTGTGGAAATTCCAGAGGGGTTTTTTCCCAATTTTTCCCCCCATTCCAGAGGGATTTTTCCCAATTTTTCCCATGTTCCACTGGGGGGGTTTTTTCCCATTTTCTCCCCCCATTCTAGACGTTTAGAATATGGGGAAAAGCCTGGGATTCCCAGCGCCATCCCGAATTCCCGTCCCAAATTCCCACCCCGAATTCCCACCCCAAATTCCCACCCTGAATTCCCATCCCAAATTCCCATCCTGAATTCCCACCCCGAGTTCCCATCCTGAATTCCCACCCCGAGTTCCCGTCCCACATTCCCACCTCCGAGACCCGCTCCGTCTCCGCCCGGATCGCCTCCATCTCCGCCCGGAGCCGCTCCAGGTCGGAATCGTGCGCGGCCACCTCGGCCTTCAGGGCCCCCTTGAGCGCCTGCAGCTCCCGCTCCTGGCGCCGCCGCGACCCCAAAACCTCCTGCAGCTGCTCCCGGCACTCCTGCAGCTCCTGGCAACAGGAAAACCGGGATTTGGGACATGGGGGAACCCCAAAACATCCTGGGAACGGGAAAACCAGGATTTGGGACATGGAGAAACCCCAAAACATCCTGGGAATGGGAAATTTGGGATTTGGGATGTGGAAAAACCCCAAAACCTCCTGGCAACAGGAAAACTGGGATTTGGGGGTGGAAAAACACGCAAAAGCTTCTGGGAAGGGGAAATTTGGGATTTGGCGTTTTGGTTTTGTTTTTGGGGTTTTTTTGTGTGGTTCTTATTGGGATTTTTCTCATTTTGAGGTTTTTAGAGCTTTTTTTTGTGGTTTGTTTTTTTTAATTTTCCCCATTTTTGAGGTTTTTAGGGGTACCTGGTAGAGGTCCTGTGTGTCGGGGTCATTTTTGGGGTCACTTTTGGGGTCGGTGGCCAGCAGCTGCCCCTCGAGGTGGCCCAGCCGTGCCTCCAGCGCCTCCTTGGCGGCTCTCAGCTCGCTCAGCCTGGGCAATGAAGGGTTAACGGGGCAAATCAGGAGTTAATGGGGGAAATTGAGGCTTACTGGGGTTTTCTGGGGGAAATAAATGGTTCCTGGGGTTTTTTGGGGTTCAGAGGGGATTTGGGGGTGTTAGGTGGAATTAGGGGAGGTTTGGGGGTGTTTGGGGGGGATTAAGGGAGGTCTAGAGGGTCTTGAAAGGGTCTTTGGGCCCTAAACCCCAAAAGGGACAAAGGAGGACCCACAGTGACCTCAAACCCCAAAGTGCCACCCAAGACTGCCCCCGACCCTTTAGGGGACCTCAAACCCCAAAGGGACACCAGGGGTGACCCCAAACTCCAAAGGGCCACCCCAAACCTGCCCCCAACCCTTTAGGGGATCCCAAATCCGTGGGCGTGACCCCAAACCCCTGGGGGTGACCCCAAAGGGACAATGGGGGTGACCCCAAACCCATCCCCCCATCGGTGACCCCATTACTGGGCCTGGCTCCGCTGCAGCTCCTGGGATTTCCTGTCCAGGGCCTCCCGCAGGATTTGGGATTGTGGCGAGTCCGGAGCCACCATGGAGCTCTGGGACATATGGAAACATTTGGGATGTTGGGTACATCCCGTCTTAAAATCCCAAATCCCAAACCCCAAATCCCAAATCCATCCCAAATCCCAAATCTATCCCAAACCCCAAACCCATCCCAAATCCCAAACCCCAAATCCATCCCAAATCCCAAATCCCAAATCTATCCCAAACCCATCCCAAATCCATCCCAAATGCCAAATTCCAAACTCATCCCCAATCTCAAAGCCACCCCAAATCCTAAATCTTAAATCCTAAATCCCAAATCCCAAACCCCAAACCCATCCCAAACCCCAAACCCATCCCAAATCCCAAATCCATCCCAAATCCCAAACCCATCTCCAATCTCAAAGCCATCCCAAATCCTAAATCCCAAACTCCAAATCCCAAACCCCAAATCCCAAATCCGAAAGCCATCCCAAACTCCAAACCCCACACCCCTGGAGTTTTCCCACTCACCGCCAGCTCCTGGAATTTTCCCAGCAGCCTCGAGGTTTTCCTTTTCAGGGAAATTTCGCTCTCGGAGCTCCTGGATTTGGGGTTGGATTTTGGGGGAAAAGAATTGGGAACGGGGTCATGGGAAAAGGGAAGGGCAGGAATTCCTGCTGGATTCCCCCAAATCCCAATTTTGGGGGAATTGCAGTCAGGGAGTGGGAATTTTAGGGCACTTTTAGGGGATTTTGGTGAATTTATGGAGGTTTCGAGGGGATTTTGTGGCATTTGGGGGAAATTCGGGGGGATTTGGGGGCCTTTTGGGGCTGTTTTGGGGGAATTTGAGGCTGGTTTTGGGGTGTTTTGGGGGCTCACCCCTCCTTTAGGATGCTGTAGATGAGCTCGGTGGGGTTTTCGCCGCCCCCCAATTCCCGCTGGTCCCGCAGCAGGTCCGGGGTGGATTTCAGCTTCAGCAGGGAACAAAAACCCTCAATTCCAACAAAAAAAACCAAATCCCGCATTCCAGAGGGGGAAAACCCCCAAATTTTATAGGAAAAAACCCATTATTTTATAGGGGAAAACCACCATTTCATAGGAAAATAACCCAAATTTAATGGGGAAAAAGCTCCCAATTTTATAGGTAAACCCCCCTAGTTTCATGGGAAAACCCCCCAAATTTAATGGGAAAACTCCTTAAATTTTATAGGAAAAAAAAATTAGGAAAAACCCCAATTTTCATGTAAAGTCCCCATTTTTTAGGGAAAAAAAAAAAAAAAAACATTTTTTGAGGAATTCCTCCCGATACCTGCATCTCCACGCTCTGCTCCTCCACGCCCCCAAACCCGCCGGGAATTTGGGGAATTTGGGGCGGGATCGCGGCGGATTCCCGGGAATTCCGTGCATCCAAACTCTGCGAGCGCTTCCTCGGAGCCGCCCCGGGGCCGCGGAACCTCCGCGCCGCTCGCCCGCGGGGCAAATTCCCGTCGAATTTGGTGATCAAGGAATCCACGGAGCGCAGCGGCTCCGTGTCCACATCCCCAGGAATTTTGGGAATTTCCGCATCCCTTTTTCCCGGTTTTTCCCCGCTCCTGGGGACAGGCACGCTGAGGTCCCCGTGCGATTGGGATCGGCGCAGCTCCTCCGAGGGTTTGGCGATTTTGAGGTGCTGATCCGAGGATTTTGGGGCACCCCGGGATCTTCCCGGGTCCTGATCCGAGAATTCTGGGATCCCCCGAGGCCGCCCCGACGTTTCTTCACCCCGGGAGTTGGGGACCCCCCTGGATCCCCCCGGAATTTCCTGATCCGAGGATTTGGGGACCTTCCTCAGCTCCTCATCCCAGGATTTGGGCACCCCCCGCGACCCCCCTGAACCTTCCTGCTCTGAAAATCTTGGGACCCCCTGAACTCCCCCTAACTCCTTCTCCAAAACTTTTGGGACCCCCCGAGATCCCCCTGAATCTTCCTGCTCCGAAAGCCCGCGCCCCCCGCGCATCCCCCCATCCCAAATCTCCCCCTCGACGCCCCCCTCCTCCTCCTCCTCGGAGCCGCTGTGGGGCCGGGTTTTGGGGGCGCTCGGGGGGGGTTCGGGGTGTCCCCCTCTGATCTGTACCCCGAAGCTGTCTCGGCCGCGCTGGCCGCTGTTGAGCACCACGAAGGGCTGCCCGGCGATGCCCTGGACGCGCACGGCCACGCCGTACGAGCCGCCGCGGCCGCGGGAGGAGCGCGGGGGGCGCCGCGGCTCCCGCAGGTCGCTGATGAAGCGGATCTGGACGCCGTGGTCCAGCGGCTGCTCCGCCATGGAGCCGGGCCGAATTCGGGCTCCTTAGGGGGGGAAAAAATAGGTTTCCCTCGGTTTTCCCCGGTTTTTGGCATTTTTCCCCATTTCCCCCCCGGTTTCCCCCTTTCCCTCCCCGTTTTTTGCGCTTTTCCCCCCCGGTTTCCCCCCATTTTTT
>JAWWET010000104.1:6374621-6385511 GCA_035583115.1 Anisognathus igniventris | reverse complement strand
CAAATCCCTGAAAGGGCAGGGGAAGGATCCTGGGAGCAGAATTCCCGAATCCCTAAATTCCCAAATTCCCGAATCCCCAGATTCTGCCGGCCTTTTGGAATCACCACAAATCTCAGGAATCTCAAAATCCCTGGAATTTCAGGGGAAGGATCCCGGGAGTGGAATCCCCAAATTCCCAAATCCCCGGGATCCAGGAAATTTAGGAAATCCAGGAACCGACCTGAGCAGGGAGCAGCGCCGGCGGAAAATCGGGAATTTTTCCAGGTGGCCAAAGGGCAGCGGGGGCGGGGCCGGGGCGGGGCCGGGAGCGATCCCGATGGGAATTCCGGGATCCAGGGAAGACTTTTGGAAAGGCCAGGAGGCGTCAGGATCACCGGGAAGGGATGGGATCCATCACAAACCCTTGGATCCTTCCCAGATCCTAGGATCCATCCCCAACCCTGGGATCCATCCTGAATCCTTGGATCCTTCACAGATCTTTGGATCCATCCCAAATTCCCGGATCCATCCCCGACCCTTGGATCCATCCCAGCTCCACCCTGGAGCAGGTGGAGAATCCATGGGGGGGGCAGGGGGTTGGGAATGTTCCCAGATGGCTCCGGAAAAACTGGGAACGGGGGAGGGTCGGAAAACTGGGAGAGGATTTGGATTTTCCAGAAATTCGGGAGAGGATCGGATATTCTCGAAATGAGGAAATCTTGGACAGGAATTGCTCATTTGCTCTCCCAGGATTTCCGGGATTTCACTGGAAAACTGAAAGGAAAAAAAAACGGGAAAAGGGAATTTTGGGCCTGAAAAAATGGGGAAAAAGCAGGAAAATGCAAATATTTGGGCTGAGAAAAACCAGAATTTTGGGGATTTCCCTGGAAAACCAGAGGGAAAAAAGCAGAAAAGGGAATTTAGGGCCTAAAAAAAACCCAAAAATGGGAATTTTCCCTGGGAATGTGGTCGGGAAAAATCAGGAGGGGCCATCCTGGCCCCTTTGGAAGGGCAGAATTTTGGGAATTTTCTGGCTGGCCGGGATCCAGGGAAGCACAAAGAGCCCTTGTGGCTCCGACCCAGAAAAAGCCGTTTTGTAATTCCCAGAGTGGTCGGAAACTCTGGGAAAAAAAAAACAAACTGGAGTTCCTTTTCCAGGTTTTTTTTCCCTTTTTTTTTTTTTCCATCTTCCTGAAGGAGGAAAAGGGAATTTGGGATTTTGAGAATGGAGAAAAGGAGGGAAAAATCCGGCTGGTCAAGGGTGGGAAAGGAAGGAAAAAAATCCCAAATTTTCCCAAAATATTCCCAAAATTGCTGGGTTGGGATCTTCCCAATACTTAGAATGGTCCCAGTGAGGTTTTCCCAAAATTCTGCTTCGTTTTCCCAAAATTCTGCCCCATTCCGGAGTCTCTGGGGCCCAAATCGAGTTCCAAATAATCCCAAAGAATTCCTGAAATATCCCAAATGATCCCAAATGAATTATCCCAAATGATCCTAAATGATCATAAATTATCTCAAATTATCCCAAATTATTCCAAATTAATTATCCAAAATTATCCCAAACCATCCCAAATCAATTATCCCAAACCGTCCCGGTTTTTTTTGCCTCCAGGGGGATTTTTTTTTGGATCTCTCCCAAAATTCCGCCCTCAGCTCCTCCCCCGGGCGTTGTTTGGGGCCAAAGTCCGGGGATTTGGAGCCGCGCCCAAAAACCGGGAGCGGCTTTTCCGGATTTTCCAGTTTTTCCCGTTTTCCTGGGAACTCGAAACCGGGCAGGGGCGGAGGTCGAGGGGGGGAGAGGGAATTACAGCTGGAAAAATGGGAATTTTCACCCGGAAAAAGGGTCGGGAATGGGATCTTTCCCCTGGGAAAAGGCTTGGGAGAGGGATTTCCATTTGGGATCGGGACTTTTGGGATCAGGAATGTTCGGGATTGGGATCATCCCCCAGGAGCTGCTCCCGGAGCTCCCTGCGGAGCTGAATTCCAGGAATTCCAGCCCAGCCCTGGGCAGAGTTCCCAGGTCAACCATCGACCCCAAATCCTGGGAATCATCGACCCCAAATCCTGGGAAATCCCATCCCAGCCGCTCCCGGGGCGATCCCGACCCCGCTCCCGGCGCGGGATCGGGTGTCGGTTTCCAGGGAAATCGAACCCTTGGAACCAGAGCCCGCGGGATAAAATTCCCGAGCACAGAAAAGCGGAAAAGCCTCAGGATAACCGGGAATGATTCCGTTCCTTTGGGATAACCGGGAATGATCACGTTCCTCAGGATAACCGGGAATTGGGAATGATCCCATTCCTTTGGGATAACCGGGAACGATCCCATCCCCTCGGAATAACAGGGAAGGATCCCGTTCCTTTGGGATAACTGGGAATGATCCCATTCCTTTGGGATAACCGGGAACGATCCCATTCCCTGGACACCAAAATCCCTGCGGGGTTTGGGGTCACTCTGGGCTTGCCCTGAGTTCCATCCCGGATTTCACCCCGAAATTCCCGCCCCGAGGAATTCGCCCCGAGTTCAATCCCACACATTCCCCCCGGGAATTCCCTCCCTGGCCCCAAAAAGCCGCAGGGAAAAGGTGAAACCCCAAATCCTGCCCAGGGAAAGGGAATTCCGATGATCCCAAACCGGTCTGACCAGTCTGGGAATGCCCGGAGCGATCCCAAAAACCCGGAACAAAAAGGAACAAAACCCCTGGATTTGGGATCCCTTGGATTGGGGATCCTCTGGATTTGGGATCCCCTGGATTTGGGAAGAGGCTCCAAAAATCCCCCTGGATTTTCCCCAAAATATTGAAGGGATAAAAGGCGGAAGTTGCGCTGCCCTGAAAGGTCGGGAAGGGTTTTCTGAGGGGATCCCACAGGACAGGACCCCAAAACAGGACACTGGGACCCCATAGAGGGACACTGGGACCCCAAAAAGGGACAGCAGGACCCCAAAAAGGGACACTGGGACCCCAAAAAAGGGACACTGGGACCCCATAAAGGGACAGCAGGAACCCAAAAAGGGATACCAGGACCCCGTAAAGGGACACCGGGACCCCACAGAGGGACAGAAGGACCCCACAGAGGGACACTGGGACCCCAAAAAGGGACAGAAGGACCCCAAAAAGGGACACTGGGACCCCATAAAGGGACACTGGGACCCCGTAAAGGGACACTGGGACCCCTTTCCATAGGGCAGGACCCCATTAAAGGACACCAGGACCCCTTCCTTGGGGACAGGACCCCATAAAGGGACAGCGGGACCCTGTCCCGTGTCCCCAGGCCCCTCTGTGTGTCACCCGGTCCCTGTCCCGTGTCCACAGAACGCCCTCCAGTGTCCCCAGGCCCCTGTGCGTGTCACCCGGCCCCTCTCCCGTGCCACCAGCGCCCTCTGCGCGTCCCCAGGTCCCCTCCCGGTGCCACCAGTGCCCTCTCCCGTGCCTCCACGAGCGTCTCCGGTATCACCGGCACCTCCTCCGGTGTCACCAGCGCCCTGCCCGGTGGGACAAGACCCTGTCCGGTGCCACCAGCGCCCTCTCCGGTGTCACCGGCGCCCTGTCCTGTGCCACCAGCCCCCCCTCTCGTGCCACCAGCGCCCTGTCGGGTGTCCCCAGCGCCCTGTCCGGTGTCACCGAGCCCCCCGCCCAGGGGGCAGGACCCCCTCCCGTGCCACCGGCCCCTGTCCGGTGTCCCCACACCCCTGTCCGGTGTCCCGAGATCCCTCTGCGATGTTCCCACAGCCCTGTCCGGTGCCCCCAGCCCCTGCCCAGTGTCCTCAGCCCGTGTCCGGGGTCCCCAGGCTCCGTTTCCCGGTGTCCCCCCCCCCCCCCCACTCACCGCCCGCTCCCGCCGCAGCCACCGCAACCTGTTACCTTCGCTCAGGCCCCGCCCCCCGCCACTGATTGGCCGGCGTAACCACAAATCCCGCCCAATAGGCGCGGTCCCGCACGACAAACCCCGCCCACCACCGCACCGGTGCTGCGTCACGTGGCGTTGCCGCCATCTTGAGGAGGGAACCGGCCGGTGTTTTCGCCACGCTCAAGATGGCGACGAAGCCACGCCCACTCTACGGCGGCGGGGAGAGGCCGCGTTTCCTGGGCGCAGGCGCAATTGCGGCGTGACTAAGATGGAGGTCGGGGCCGCGCCGCCGCCGTTCTGGGCCGGGGGCCCGGCCCCGGGGCAAACGTACATCCCCCGGGCTCTGGGACACACCGACATCGCCCCCCGGGGCACCGGCACCGGGCCCGCCGCGCTGCCCGCCGGCCGCACGCTGTGAGGGCAGCGGGGGCGCGGGAAGGGCTGAAGGGGATGGGGGATCCTGTGGGAGGTCCTGAGGGGGATGGGGGGAAGGGGGAGGAACTGGGGGAGACTGGGGGGGGTCCGTGAGGGGGCAGGAAAATGGGGAGACTGAGGGGATTTGGGGAGGGGGAGGGGAAATGGGGGCATTTGGGGAGGGTCTCTGAGGGCTGCGGGGGCGAACTGGGAGCAGAACTGGGGGGTGCTGGGGAGGGGGAAAGGGAAGGGGCAGAAAATCCGGGAATGCCGGGGAGACTCCAGGGGCTCAGAACGGACAAACTGGGACCCAAACTGGAGTGACTGAGACCCAGACTGGAGTGACTGAGACCCAGATTGGTGTAACTGGGACCCAGAGCGGTGTGACTGGGACCCAAACTGGTGTGACTGGGACCCACACTGGTGTGACTGGGACCCAGACTGGTGTGACTGGGACCCAGACTGGTGTGACTGGGACCCAAACTGGTGTGACTGGGACCCAGACTGGTGTGACTGGGACCCAGACTGGTGTGACTGGGACCCAAACTGGTGTGAGTGGGACCCAGACTGGAGTGACTGGGACCCAGACTGGTGTGACTGGGACCCAGACTGGTGTGACTGGGACCCACACTGGTGTGACTGGGACCCAGACTGGTGTGACTGGGACCCAAACTGGTGTGACCCCGATCTCGGTGTGCCAGGAGCCCGATGGTGACCGGGACGTCGGTGCTGGGGCTGAAGTTCTCCGGGGGGGTGATGCTGGCCGCGGACACAGTGGGATCCTTCGGATCCCTGGCACGGTTCCGGGGCATCTCCCGGCTCCTCAAGGTCAACGACTCCACCGTGCTCGGAGCCTCCGGGGACCTGGCGGATTTCCAGCACCTGCGGCAGCTCCTGGAGCAGATGGTGTAAGATTCCCGGGAATTCGGGGATTCCCCATCCCAAAATCCCAGATCGATTCCCGGGAATTCCCAGCCCAAAATGCCTTGGGAATTCCAAGATTCCCCATCCCACAATCTCCAGCTGATTCCCGGGGATTTGGGAATTTCCCATCTCCAAATCCCTGACTGATTCCTGCAAAGTCCCCACGCCAGAATTCCAGGGGAATATGGGAATTTCCCATCCCCAATCTTTTCTGTGCACCAATCCCCAGAATTCCTCTGCTCCAATCCCGGAATTCCTTGAGCACCAATCCCAGAATTCCTTGAACACAAATCCATGAATTCCTCTGAATTCCTTGGGCACAAAATCCCTGAATTCTTTAGAATTCCTTGAGCACAAATCCCTGAATTTCCTGGCATTCCATCCCCGGATTCAGCGGCATTTTTTGCTCTGCTCCAATCCCCCAATCCCTGCTCTCCAATCCCTGCTCTCCAATTCCCGCTCTCCAATCCCCGAATCGCTGATCTCCAAGGCTGGAATTCCCTGGAATTTCAGGATCGACGAGGAGCTGCTGGGGGACGGGCATAGCTACAGCCCGCGGGCGCTGCACTCGTGGCTGACGCGGGTCCTGTACAACCGGCGCTCCAAGATCAACCCACTCTGGAACACCGTGCTCATTGCCGGCGTCTACGGCGGGGAGAGGTGAGGAGCCCGGCACTGGCAGCTCTGGGGCTTTCTCCTTCTTCCCAGGGAAATTCCTGCTCCCTTTTCCTGCTGTGGTTCCTGCTGCTTCACAGGGAAATTCCTGCTTTTTCCTGGGGAAATTTCTCCGTTTTCCTGCAGTGGTTTCTGGCTCATTCCTTGGGGAAATTCCTGCTCCCTTTTCCTGCCGTGGTTCCCACTGCTTTGCGGGGAAATGGGGCTTTTCCCTGGCGTGGTTTCTCCTCCTTCTTCCCAGGAAATTCCTGCTTTTTCCTGGGGAAATTTCTCCATTTTCCTGCGGTGGTTTCTGGCTCTTTCCTTGAGGAAATTCCTGCTCTTTCCTGGGAAAATTCCTGCTCCCTTTTCCTGCCGTGGTTCCCGCTGCTTCACAGGGAAATTGGGCTTTTCCATGGGGTGGTTTCTCCTCCTTCTTCCCAGGGAAATTCCTGCTTTTTCCTGGGGTGCTTCCTGCTCTTTCCCCAAGGGAATTCCCACCTCCTTCCCAGGGAATTCCCGGTTCCCGGGGTGATTCTCGCTGTCCCGTTGTTCCGCAGTTTCCTGGGATATGTGGACATGCTGGGCGTGGCCTACGAGGCGCCGTCGCTGGCCACAGGATTCGGGGCTTACCTGGCCCAGGTGAGCCCGGGCTCGGGTCTTTACTTCATCATTAAATTATTAATTGATTCTTTTCTTTTTTAGCTCATTATTTTTTAATTGATATTTTGGTTTTTTGGATCTGATTTTAATTGTTTTTTTCCTTTATTCCCAATCTGTGTGCAGCCGCTGCTGCGGGCGGAGCTGGAGCGGGACCGGGATCGGCTCCCGACGCAGGAGGAGGCGCGGGAGCTGCTGGAGCGCTGCCTGAAGGTGCTCTACTACAGGGATGCTCGCTCCTTCAACAGGGTTTGTATCCCAAATCCATCCCAAAATCCTGGGAATTCACCCCAAAATCCATCCCCAAATCCATGGGATCCACCCCAAACCCATCCTAATCCCAGGGTTTTTCCCATGGAATCCCAGGGCTGGGATTGAGGAATTCCGGGGTTTTTCCTGTGGAATTCTGGTGGGGATTGAGGAATTCCGGGTGGGGATTAGGGGAATTCCAGGGTTTTTCCTGTGGAATTCTGGGGTTTTTCCCGTGGAATTCCGGGTGGGAATTGAGGAATTCCAGGCTTTTCCCACAGTACGAGGTCGCCACGGTGACGGAGAAGGGCGTGGAGCTGGAGGGACCCCTGACCCTGGAGGCCAACTGGGACATCGCCCACGTGGTCAGGTAATTCCCACCTGGAATGTCGGGATTTGGAATTCCAGGGGTTCTGGGGACATCCAGGTAATTCCCACCTGGATACAGCGGGATTGGGAACTCCAGGAGGACATCCAGGTGACTTCCAGGTGTTCTGAGATCCAGGTGTTCCAGGGTGACAATTCCTGTTCCCCAAGGAACATCCAGGTGTTTTTTCTGCCCCTCTAACCCCCATTTTTCCCTTTTTTCCCCATTTTCCCCCTTTTTTTCTGTTTTTCTAGAGGTTTCGAGTGATCTCCAGGAGCTGCTCCGGCCTCGTCAAATCCCCGTTTTTATCCCATCCCTTCCTTCCCTCTGGAATGGCAAATCTGGCGTTTTTTGGGAATAAAATAGATCATTTAAGACCAATCTGTGTGTTTGTTCTTTGGGAATCCTCAAAAAACCATGGGAATTCTCCTGGAAAATGCAGATTTCAGGAAGTTCTGGAATTCTGGGTGGATGCTGTGGCCCCAGATCCCAATTTTTACTGAAATTGTGGAATTTCTGAGGTGGGAAAAGCCCTTCTGGGATGGAGCCCAGGAATCCCTAAACCCTGTCCACAATTTTGGGGCATTCCATGGGATTTTTCCTCAAAATCCCAAACCCGGAGGGATTTCGAGGCCACAAAAATCCAATTAAAATGAAGTTTTTCCCCTCCCCATTCCCAAAATTCCTCTGGCAGCATTTTCCCAACTTTTCCTTAAAAGAACCCAAGAATTCTCCACAGAAAAAACCAATTAATTAAATCCAGGATTTTTCCACCCAAATCCCATGGGAATGAAGGAATTTTTTCCACAATAAAAACACTCTTTATTTATAAATCCATTTCCCTGCTTTTATTCCACATTTTCCACTCCTGTACAATTCCATGATGATCCATATTCTTTTTTATTTTTAAATTTTATTTATTTTGATTTTTTTTAAATTTTTTTTCCTGTTTTCCTTCCGGGAAAAAAACCCAAAAAAAACCCTCCACAAATCTTATGGAAAAACAGGTGCCAGGTGCCTCTGGAATTTGGGAATTCCAAGAATTTTTAAAATTAAAAAAAAACCAAAAACATTTTCCCAAAAAACATGCAAATTCCGGTAAAAAATCGGAGCTGGCAGTGAAAAATCAACCCAAAATCTTTTTTTTTCATGGATTTTTTCGGGTTTTTCGTCACAGTTTTAGTCACAAATCCCAGATTTTTCGACCCTAAGGAAGGTGGAGTTTTCCAGGATGGTTATTTTTTAAATAAAGGTGATAATTAACAATCCAAAAGGGGGAAATCCAGGGAGAAGTCGGGGTTTTCTGCCCCTCCAATGGGAAGTTTTTGGGGAGAAATTGGGAAAATTGAGTTCAGCGCAGGAAAAGCAGTGCCAATCCCAAAAACTGCTGGCATGGAATGGTGGCTCCACAATTCCCAAGCCAAATTCCCTCAAAACTCCTAAAATTCCACCAAAATTCCATCCAAATTCCCAATTTCCAATAAAAAAACCCCAAAGTAACTGAATCTTCGCAGCCAATCTGAAGGAATTTTCTGTAAGAAACAGGGATTTTCTGGGTTAAATTCCAAAAAAAGTCAAGGAAAAAAGAAAGAAAAATTCCCCCAATTTTTTTGGGAGTTAAATCCAGGGACTTTTTGTCTTCTTGGAAAAAAACCTGGGCACAAACGACGTCAAATTCCCACCGCTAAAAACCAGGAATTATGGTACAAGTGAGGTAAAGAAAATTCCCAAAAAATATCCACCCACGAGAGAGAATTCCAAGGAAATACCAACACAGTGAATCCAAGTTTGGGTTTTTTTTTTTCATTTTTTTTATATTTTTATATTAAAAAAAAAAAAGAAAAAAAAGTCACGAAAATCCTTCCAAAAAATCAGCGGAAATGGCAAATCCGGAAAAATCCCAGAAATCCGCTGGGAACTGGGATCTCATCTCTTTGTTCCAAAAACTGGGAATGTCCTTTGTTTTGGGGCCAAAAATTTGGGAATATGCTTGGGTTTTTGGGGCTAAAAAATGGGAATATCCTTTAACTTCTGGGGTGGGTTTGGCTCTCCGGAAACAGGGAACATCCTTTAATTTTTGGGGCCAAAACCAAGAAATTACCTTTAATTTTGGGGGCCAAAAATAGGGGATATCCTTCAATTTTTGGGGTGGAAAATTGGGAATAGCCTTCAATTTCTGGGACGTGTTGGGATCTCAAAAAAACAGAGAATATCCTTTAAGTTTTGGGGGCCAGAAACTGGGAATATCCTTCCATTTCTGCGGCCAAAACCTTGGAATATCCTTCAACTTTCGGGCCCAAAACCAGGGAACACCCCTTCCACTCCCGGCGCTCCTCGGCCTCTCCAAACCCAGGAATTTTGGGGATGAATCCATCCCATTTTTTTTTCCTTTTTTTCCGGGAATTCTCAAATTTCCATCAGCTCCAAATCCGCCTCCTCGAAGCCGTAGAAGGACTCAGCCTCGCTCTCCCCCTCGAAGAGCCGGTGCAGGATTTCGGGGTCGGCCTCGGGGTCGTCGTTCTCCAGGAATTCCGGGGACGATTCCCGGGTTTTGGCGATTTTCAGCCTCTCCTCCATGGCAGCGATCAGCTCCTCCTGCTCGTCGCCGTTGCGCCGCGGCGATCCCGAGTCCCCAGCCGGCCCTGGCAGGACGCTGGCCACCAGAAAAGATTTCCGGATCAATTCCGGGCAATTCCCAAGCACTTCCAAAGCTTCTCCCAGCCACCCCAGCAGCAGCTGGAGCAGCGCGGAGGAGTCGGAATCCGCCAGGTCTCTCGCCCGCTCTCTCCATTTTTTGTGGAGGAAATTTTTCAGGGATCTCTTGACGCACACGTCCAGGGGCTGGGTGCGGGAGCTGCACCCCGCGGGGATGACGGCCGGCAGCGCCCCGGCCGCGCTGAGCACGGCCAGCACCTCCTCGGACAGGTGCGTCCGGTGGCAATCCAGCACCAGCATCCCTTTGGAGGCGCCGCCTCGGCACTCTGTGTGCTTCCTCCACACCCGGGCCGCCCACAGCTCCATGATCTCGTCGTCGCCGCAGCCGCTCTCCTTGGACTCCAGCAGGATGGATTTGGGCAGGGTGGTGGGACAGGGCGGGCGGCCCCTGGAGATGACAAGGGCGGGGAGGACGCCGCCGTCAGCCAGCAGGGTCAGCACCAGCTCGCACCAGGGCTCGCCGTTGCCCACGGTCTGCAGCGCGCTCTCCTTGCGCTCGTCGCTGCCCAGCACCTCCGCGTCCAGGAACAGCGAGATCTCGTCCACGGCGGCGATCATGGCCGGGGGCAGCTCCTGCGCGTGGATCTGGCGCTGCACGAACTCGATGAAGGCTCCGGCGTTGCCCTGGATCTCCTTGGGAAGGGGGTGGGCGACGCCGCGGCGCGTGTGGGTGCTGAGGTGGTGCCGCAGCATGAACCTCACGGCCCACTCGTAGGAGATCTGGAACCCCCCCTCCAGGGCCCTGCCGATCTTGGTGGCCTTCTGGAAGAGCGTCTCCTCGTTGACGGGCAGCTGCTGCTCGCGCTGGGTCAGCACCCACTCGGCCAGCTTCTCCTCGGCCTCCAGGCTGAGGTATTTGCCCTCGGGCAGCTCGGGGCGCTCGTCCTGGAGGGCCTGGCAGCGGCGCAGCCAGCGGCGGATGCGGCGGGGAGGGCTGCGGAAGTGCCGCGCCGCCTGCTCGGGGCTGGAGAAGAGGGCGAACAGGACCACGCGCAGCTTCCTGACTGACAGCTGCTCCTTCCTGGGGGGCGCGGGCTCCCGCTGGGGGGGCCCCGGCGGGTTCGGGGCGGGGGCGGCCTCGG
>JAWWET010000104.1:6360109-6374601 GCA_035583115.1 Anisognathus igniventris | reverse complement strand
GTCAGGGTTTGAGGGGGGTTCTGGGGGGGGGTTTGGGGCTTTTGGGGCGCTTGGGGTTTGGGAGGGGGAGGAGGGGATGGGGTTTGGCAGGGAGGGGGCTGAGGCGTGTCCTGGGTGTGCCTGGAAAAAAGGGGGAGTGGGAAAAGTGAAATATTTGGGGTGTTTGGGGATGGGGAAAAAAGGGGGAGTGGGAAAAGTGAAGTATTTGGGGTGTTTGGGGATGGGGAGGAAAGGGGAGGGAAAAAAGGAGAAAAGGAGAAAAAAGGGCAGGGAAGGGGAAAAAAGGAAAAAAATGGGAAAGGGGGGGAAAGGGAGAGAAAAAAGAGGGGGGAAAGGAGGACAAAAGGGGGTAAGGAAAAAATACAGGGAACAAAAAGGGAAAAAAGGGGAGAAAAAAAAGGAGAATAAGGAGGGAAAGGGAGAGGAAAAAGGGGAAGGAAAAAGGGGAGAAAAATGGGGGAAAAGGGAGGGAAAAGGAAAAACAAGTGGAGGAAAAAAAAGATGGAAAAGGGAGGAAAAAAGATGAGAAAAAACTCCCAATCCCATGGACTGGGAGGGATGAGGATAAACAGGAATTTTTGGCTTACCTGGAATGTGATATCCAAGAAGGCCCTGGAATAAAACAGAATATATCCAGTTTTTATTCTGATTCATTTGAGGTGTTTTAGGTTTTTACTTCTATTTAATTTTATTTCAGAGGAATTTGGGATTTGTGGGAATTCCTGGAAAAACTGGAATCAAACCAAGCTCCCTCAGGAATGAATTCTGAATTTCCATCCCATTAAAAAAAAGTAAAATTAATTCAGTTTATTCCCAACCCGAGCTCCAGAATATGAAGATTTCTTGGATTTTGGCTGCAATTCCGGGTTTTTCCCATTTTCCCTTTTTTTTTCCCAGTTTTACCTTGGACAATGATGTTGCTGGACTCGTGGGAGGGGTTGAACACCAAATGTTTGGCCATGGAGTCGCCCTCAGAGGTGACGAAGAGGCAGGAGGAACATGAGAGCCTCACCCCGCTGGGAAATGGGAAAAAAGAGGGAAAAATGGGGAACACAGGAAAAAAAGGGGAAAAAAGGGAAAAAGGCGGGAAAGAAAAAGGGAGGAAAATAGGAGGAGGAAGAAAAATAAATAAACTTTATTATCAGATATAAAAATGTGTCCAACCCCTCATTAATAACTAAATCATTGATAACTAAATCATTATTATCAATTGTTTCTTGTTAGTAATTAAACTAATAATAATTAAAATACTGATAATAATTGAACATTAAATAATAATTATTAATAATTAAAATGTAAAATTCCCCCCCAATGGGAATAGGACCCATAAATCCCAAAATCCCTGGATTTTCCCCCAGAATGAAAAAGGTCAGGAATTCCCAGGAGCTGGAATTCCCCTGAAATGGGGATTTTGGGAATTTTTTCCATACCTGGCCGTGTAGTTCTTGAACAAAGCCAAATATTTGGGGCTTTTCCGGGGAACGTGGTTGCTGGAGAGGGAAAAAGGTGGGAAAGTGAGGGATAAGCTGGAGAAACAGCTGTAAAATCAAAGAAAACACCCCACAAATAATAAAAAATCCCCTATAAAACACTGGAAAACTGCTCAGGAGCCCAAAATTGTTCCCAAATCCCAGATTTTTCCATCTTTGATCATGTGGTTGGCATAGGCATGGAAGCAGCAGGAATTCCTCCGGTTTTCCCCCGTTTTGCCCCATTTCTCCCCCATTTTTCACCCTTTTTTGGCCGTTTTTGCTCAGTTTTCCCCCCGTTTTTCCCCAAATCCTGTTTTTTTCCCCAAAAGCCCGTACTTGATCATGTGGTTGGCATAGGCGCGGGAGCAGCAGGTGCTGTAGCGGCACAGGGAGCAGTGCACGTAGGTGGGGAAGTGGTTGGGGAAGTCGGGGATCTCGAAGCTGCACTCCAGGCACGTCTGCCGGCCCAGGCCGCTCCTGGGGCAAGAAATGGCAAAATCCGTCAAAAGCAGCACTTTGGAAGGGCCTCGGTGCGCAGGAAAGGGGATGGGAGGATTTAGGATGGGCATTTGCTACAAATGAATGATTATTTAAAACTAATCAATATTAATGAACTAATATTATCAATAGTGTCAATATTCCAGGACAGAATTCCAGCTTTAATTCCCTGTTTTCCAGCTCCACCTTTCCAAACCAACCTCAGAATTCCTGGTTTTTTCCCCCGAATGACACAATTTTCTCCCAAAATTTCCCCTATTTTTCCCAGAAAATCACTGATGTTTTCCTGCCAGCTCTCTTGGGGGTGCTTCACTGGCTGGGGAACCTCAAAATTCCCATTCTTTCCCCAGCTTCCTGTATTTTCCCTTTCCCCAGCTTCCTGTATTTTCCCTGTTTTTCCCTCGAGTTTCTCCAAAATTCCTATGTTTTCCAGGAAAAGCACTGATTTTATTTTTTGCTGGCTCTCTTGAGGATCCCATGGTGGCTGGAGAATCCCAAAATTCCCGTTTTTTCCCCAGATTTTCTCCAAAATTCCCGTTTTTCCCCCAAATTCCCGTTTTTCCCCCAAATCCCCGTTTTTTCCCCAAATCCCCGTTTTTCCCCGAAAAGCGCTGACGTTTTTTTGCCGGCTCTGCGGGGGGCGTTGCGGTGGCACAGGAAGAGGGGCTGGGGGTCGGAGGAGGATCCCAGGGGTGCCGGGTCCAGGCCCATCCCGTGGGGAGGTTCCAGCGGCAGCGAGCGGGGCTGGCCCCGGGACGCGCGGATCGTCACCTGGGGGAGCACAAAAAAATCAGGGAAATTGGAATTTTCCACAGGGAATCTGGGGTTTGGACGAATTCCCAATCAATGCCATGAAACACCCAATCAGCTCTATAAAAAAACCAGTTAACTCCAGGAAATATCCAATTAATCAGAGGAAATATCCCATGAACCCCAGTAAATTCCTAATTAATCCCATTAAATTCCCAATTAATTCCACAAAATTCAATGAATCTCCTTAAATTCCCAAGGAATCCCAATAAATTCCCAATGAATCCCACCACACACCAAACTCCATAAGAAATCCACTCAATCCCATAAACCCCTCCCCAAATCCCCCCCTTAATCCCACCCCTTTCCCCATCCCCACCACCCCCAGCCAACAAAAGCCACGGGGATTTTTCCAGGAGTTTTCCCTGGGAATTTTTCTGGGAATTTTTCCATGAATTTTTTTTCGGGAATTTTTCCAGGAATTTTTCTGGGAATTTTTCCAGGAATTCCAGTAATTTTTCCAGGAATTTTTCTGGGAATTTTTCCAGGAATTTTTCCAGGAATTTTTCCGGGCATTCTCCCGGGCAGGGCGTGCCTTGGTGCCGGGTTTGAGCCCCTCGAGCTGCTTGGGTTTGCGGAAGGTTTTGTGGTGCTGCAGCTTGTGCTCAATCTTGTCCTTGGCAAACAGGAACTGCAGGCGGCACTTGTTGCAGTGGTACACGCTCTTCTTCTGGAAAAAACCCATCAGCATTAATTAATCATTAATTGTTCCGTTAGGCATTGATTGTTTATTAGTTAATACCTGTTATTAAATAGGTGTCAATTGTTTATTGAGTACTGAATGGATATTAGGACTGAAAACTGCACTGGTTGCAGTGGTACACGCTCTTATGGGAAAAAGGAGTAATTAGTATTGATTATTATTTATTTTTTATTTATTAATTATTTAATAGTTATTAAATAGCTATCAATTGTTTATTGAGTATTGAATGGGTATTAGAACTGCAACTACTTGTTGCAGTGGTATGTGCTCTTCTTCTGGAAATAATTTTTTTATTATATTATTAATTAGTTAATAATTATTAGGTAGGGATTAATCAGTTATTAATTATTAAGTAGGTATTTGTTATTAAGTAGGCACTTTTCCCAAGGAATTCCCTGGAACTGGGGCTCACCTGGTGCCTCATGAAGGGCTGCTGGAAGGCGCTGCCATTCTTGAACACCCTGAGGCAATTCCCAAATCCCACTTTTTCCCAATTCCCACCCAAACTCAGTTAATGTTCAGCATTCCCCAAATCCCGTCTTTCCCGGGAATTCCGGCTCACCTGGTGCCTCATGAAGTGCTGCTGGAAGGCGTTGCCGTTCTTGAACACCTTGAGGCAGTAGGGGCACAGCAGGTGTCGCGTGTCCTCGTGGATCAGCCGGAAGTGGCTGTCCACCTCCGAGTAGAGCGATGAGCGGTACTGGCACACCTGGAAAACCCAGGAAAACCCGGGAAAACTGGGATGGGGGGCGGGAAAATCCAGGGAGCCGGGGTGTTTGAACAGGATGTGGGAAAATGGAGAAAAAATCCCGGGATTTGGGGCATTTCAGCAGCAGGGTGTGGGAAAATCCCAATTAACAGGGGAAAATTCCGTGTTTTTCCATACCTGGCACACACAGGGAATAACTCTGGGATTTTTGGGGTGAGAACTGGGAATTCCAGGCGGGAATTCCGGGAGTTTTCCATACCTGGCAGACATAGGGCACCTTAGGGAATTATTCTGGGATTTCTGGGGCAGTTTTGGGGGCTGAAATCAGAATTTTTGGGCACCAAATCCCGGGAGTTTTCACACCTGGCACACACAGGGAATTACTCTGGGATTTCTGGGGTGGGAACTGGGAATTCCAGGCGGGAATTCCGGGAGTTTTCCACACCTGGCAGACGTAGGGCATCTCCCCGGGTTTGTGGGTGTCCTTCATGTGCTGCAGGAAGAGCGGCTCACTCTCAAACGCCCACTCGCAGATCTTGCACTTGGCTGCACCAAAAAACAGGGAAAAGCGGGCAAAAGTTGGGAAAAATGTGGGAGTTGGAGGTGTGGGGGGAAGGGAGAAGGGGGAAAAAGAGGGAAAAGAAGAGAGAAAAGCAGGAAAAGGGGAAAAGGGAAAAGGGAGGAAATGGGAAAAAGCAGGAAAAGAGGGTAAAGGGAGGGGAAATGGAAAAAGAGGGGAAAAAAAAAAAGAGGGAAGAAGGAAATGGGAGATGGTGGAACTGGGGCTGGAGAAATGAAACTTGGCTGGGATTTGGGGTGGATTTTGTGGTGACTGAGCAAGGGGCGAGGGAGGAGTGCCAACTTTCCTTCCATAAATTCCCACTAAATCCAGGAGGAAAATCCCAATTTAGGGATAAAAAATTCCCGGAAAAGCACGGCCTAGTGGACTTTTAGGAGCTGTGCACGCTCTCCAGGTGGAACTGGGGCTGGAGAAGTGAAACTTGGCTGGAATTTGGGGTGGATTTTGTGGTGACCTCAAGCAAGGGGTGAGGGAGGAGGGACAACTTTCCCTGTCCAAAACCCCGATGAACCCCACAGGAAATTCCCAGGTGAATCCCAAAGAAAAGCACTGACTGCTGGACTCGTAGGGGCTGTGCACGTTCTCCAGGTGGCACTGCAGCTGGAAGGGCGTGCTGAAGTGGCGGTAGCAGTGCTGGCAGATGGTGTGCACGTCCACCTCTCCGTTCTGCTGGTCCAGCTCCACGTGGTGCTTCATGTGGTTCATGAACCTGCAGGGACAGAATTCCCGGAGATTCCCGTTCCTCATCCTGGGAAAATGCACTCTGTGCATCGCTCCCAGCTCGGTTTGGGCTATTCATGGATTATTCCTGGCAAATTCCTGGATAATTCCTCACTGGGGCGTGTTCTTGAGGCAGCGGTGCCCATGCCCCAACTGCCTGTCATTCCCACAATCCCAGCTCATTCCCACACAACTCCCACAATCCCAGGTTATTCCTGGATTATTCCCAGACAATTAATGGATAACTAGCGGATAATTAACAGATAACAGCTCACTGGATGTTGTTCTTGAGGCACTTGGTGCAGTGGGGGCAGCGGTGCCCCCATCCCACTGCCCATCACTCCCACACCGTTCCCATCCCACTTCTGGGTTATTCCCAGGTAATTAATGGCTAATTAACGGCTAATTAAGGGCCGATGGCTCACCGGATGTTGTTCTTGAGGCGCTTGGTGCAGTGGGGGCAGCGGAAGGACGTGGGCACCCTGGGGCACGGTGGCACAGCCGCCCCCTTGCCCCCGTCCCGCCCGTAGTAGAACTCATCCACCAGCATGATCAGCTTGGCCTGGGCAGGGTCGGCCCCGCCTTCACCTGGCTCAGGTGCAGCCTTGGGCGGGGTCGGGGGCGGGGCCGGGGCCGCGCCCTGGGCGGGGGAGGGGGCCTTGGCCGAGGGCGGGGCAGGCTCGGAATCCAGGGATTTGCGTTTCTTCAGGAATTCCACCAGCTCCGGGCAGCAGTACTGCGGAAACAGGGTAATTAACAGCTGC
The DNA here is from genome assembly GCA_035583115.1 of Anisognathus igniventris. NCBI lineage: Eukaryota > Metazoa > Chordata > Aves > Passeriformes > Thraupidae > Anisognathus > Anisognathus igniventris. The sequence goes on along the minus strand of JAWWET010000104.1, from coordinate 6,368,345 downwards.
TCGTTAATTGGGGCTGGGGTAATTAATGAGAGACAGTGAGCTGGGGCTAGGATTAATCTCTGCTTGTTAAACTGGGGCTGGGACAATGAATATGGAGACACTGAACTGGGTCTAGAATGAATCCCCACTCATTAAGCCAGGTCTAGAATGAATCCCCACTCGTTAAGCCAGGTCTAGAATGAATCCCCACTCATTTAAGCCAGGTCTAGAATGAATCCCCACTCGTTAAGCCAGGCCTAGAGCTCCCCAGTCCTGGGATGATGACTTACACACATGTGGCCCCGCAGCGCCTCGGTGACGCGGAACTGCGAGTCGCACTTGGGACAGACCTTGCGTCCCCCATCCTGGAAATCCAGGCTGGGAATGGGAGAGGAGCTGCCTGCAGCGGGACAGACATGGATCAGCTCCCAGTGCCATCATTCCCACTTCTCCCCTGCCCCAGACACTTATAATCCCAAAAAAATCCCCAATTTTCATAGCCTTTGTCCCACAAAGCCTCCCAAAATTCATTTTTCCCTTTCCCACCCTTTATCCCACAAAGCCTCCCAAAATTCCCTATTTTTCCCTTTCCCACCACCCTTTATCCCACAAAGCCTCCCAAACCCCCCATTTTTCTCTTTTCTACCCTTTATCCCAAAAAGCATCTTAAACCAACTCCTGCCCCCCACGAACCTGGAGCACCCCTCAAACCCCAGTCCTGCCCCTCAGCGGGGCAGAATTCCCGGTTTTTAGGGGATTTACCTTTCCGGGGCGCGGCCGAGGCCGAGGCCTCGCTGGCGGGGCCGCGCTGGGCGCTGCCGGGGCTGCTGTTGGGCACGGCCAGCGCGGCGGGGCCGTGTGCCAGCGAGGGCACCGTGCCCAGAGTGTTCACCAGCTTGGCCACCTCGGGGCCGCTGCTGCCACCATCACCGGGCACGCCCGGGCGCTTCACGGTCACGAAGCTGGCGATGCTCACTGCGGAGGGGAGAGCGTTCCGTGGGATTCCCGACGGGAACGGGGGTGGGAACTCAGCCACCTCCTCCAGTCCCCTTCTTGGGACTTCACCAGAAATAGTTTGGACAAAATTCCGGCGAAATTCCAGCCTGGAATTCTACCCCTGCCAATTGGCCTGGATCTTCTACCTCGAGTCTCCCCCAAGGGATGGTTTGGACAAAACTCCAGTGAAATCCCAGCCAGGAATTCCCAAACTGAACCACTTTTTTACCCAAACTGCCCCAGATTCTCCTCATCTCCTAATCTGTGAATGAACTCTGAGCCAAAAGCGAACTCAGGCCCAACTCCCAACGCCACTCCCTGGCTCCCACGGATTTTTCCATGAGAATTCCCACAGGAATTTGGGCTAGAATCGAGAATTTGGGATATAGTCAGGAATTCGGGCCAGGATCAGGAACTGGGTGACTCACTCTGCTGGGGCGCCTGGGCCTGGGGCACAGTGCTGCGCAGGGTCAGCGTGGCCGGGATGACCGTGGCGAAGGCGTTGGTGGCCGGCCGGCCGGGCCCGGCGCTGCCCGGCCGCACCTGCGCCACCGGCGAGAACACCTGGGGAACGCCAACTGCTGGTTTAACAAACTGGGTACCTGGGGCTTCAAAGACAAACAGAGAGCCGTCATCCGACCTCAGTCCCAAAAACATCCAGGAGAAATTTGGGATTTACAGCTTTAATCCAGGTGTGAGTAATGCCGAGTTAGGAATCTGTATCTGGAAATTAGTCAATCCCAACTGCTAGGTTAACAAACTGGGTACCTGGGGCTTCAAAGACAAACAAGAGAGCCGTGATCCAACCCCAATCCCAGGTGATATGGGATTTACAGCTTTATGTGGGATTTACAGCTTTTATTCTTATTAATGATAATTATTATTAATATTATTAATGATGATCACCTGGCACAAGGGTGATGGGGCCCACTTGGCCCATGGGGTTTTGCACTGGCCCCTTGTCATTGTTATTACTATTATTATTACAAACGATTATTAATGCAACTATTATTATTTTTATTATTATTATTATTATTACCTGGCACAAGGGGGGCGGGCTCAGGGGGCTCTGCACTGGCCACACCTCATCACCATCATCATTATTAGCATTATTCCCATTACTAGCTATGACTGGATGGTTCTCATTTGATTAATGAATTAATTACCTGGCACAAGGGTGATTGGCCGGACGGTCTGGCCCTGCTGGACGTTGAGCACGATGCCCACCTGGTTCATGGGGCTTTGCACAGGCCGCACGTTCTGCACTGGGAACCCCTGGAACCCAAGGGATGCATCAGCCCCAAAACTGTCCCAAACCAACCCAAAACCATCCCACACCAACCCAAAAACCATCCCAAACCAACCCAAAAATAACCCCTGGAATCCAACGGATCCGTCACCCCCAGGCCATTCCTGAGGGAATTCCAACCCCAAAAAATATCCCAAACAAACCTAAAAATCACTCAGGATTGGGGTTGGGTTTTGGGGCTTAGGATTGGGATTTAGAACTGGATTTAGGATTTGAGTTGGGGTTTAGGATTGGGATCAGGACTGGAATTTGGGGTTCAGGATTGGGGTTCAAGGAAAACAAAACCTCTGGAGGGGGTTTGAAGTATTGTTGAGCCAAACACACAATGGGGTCCAACCCCCCATCCCACAACCCCGGGGGGATTTTGGAAAACCAGCATTAAAAAAATCACTGAAAAACGGGATTTTTTTCCCAGGAAAGAGAAGTTTTCCATGGATTTTCCATGGAATTCCAGGAAAATTCCCAGAAAAATCAAACCAAGCAATGGGCTCCAACCCCCATCCCACAGCCCCGGGGGATTTTGGCATGACAGAAAAAGCAGCACCCAAACCGGAGCGAGGAATGGGAATTTTTCCCAGGAAAGCAGGGTTTTCCCGGGATTCCCTGGGCAGCTTTGGGCCAGGAGCTGACCTGGGTGGTGATGAAGATGGGCTGGGTGCCCGCGGGTGGGTTGGTGCCGTGGTTGGCGTTCTGCATCAGCTGCACCGGCCGCAGCAGCGGCTGCGTCACCACGGCCCCCAGGCCGGGCGCGGGGCTCTGCGCCAGCAGCAGCGACTGCCCGCCCGGCTGGACAGCGGCGTTCCCACCTGGAAAACAGCCCACAGCCACAGTGGGGAAAGGGGGAAGAGGCAGGGGAAAGGAGGGGAAAAGGCAGGGGAATATGCGGGGAAAGCCGGGTGAATATGGGGGAAAATACAAGGGGACTACAGGGGGAATATACAGGGGGAAAAGGGAGAAAATCCAGGGGAATATGGGGAAAAAGCCATGGGAATATGGGGGAAAATATCTGTGGCAAAAGAGGGAAAAACTCAAGGGGAAAAGGGGGAAAATCTAGGGGGAAAGGGGGAAAAAATCCATGGCAAAAGGGGGAAAGTCCAGGGGAATACAAGGGAGAACATCCATGGGAAAATTGGGGAAAAACAAGTGGAGGAAAAAGGGACAAAATTAAGTGGGAAGAAAGGGATAATCCATGAGAAGATTCATGGGAATATGGGGGGGAAAAGTCCATGGGGAAAGGGGAAATGTAAGTGGGGAAAGTCGGTGGGAAATATGAAAAAGTCACTGAGAAAAATGGGAAACATCAGTGGAAAAAGGGAGAAAATGAAGTTGGAAAAGGGGGAAAATTGGGGAAAATGAAGTGGGAAAAGGGGGAAATGACCTGTGGGATTTTTTTCCATGGAATTGTAATCCTCCACCACGGAGTCCTCGATGACGTCGCTGATTTTCTGCCATGGCTCCAGCTCCTCCTCCTCACATTCCATGAAAAGGTCCGTGTCTGCCATCCTGGAAAAATGGGGGAGAAAAGGGAATTTGGGACTAAAAAACTCGCAGGGATTTTTTTTCCAAGGGGAGGAATGGGAATAATGGGTCTGTGTTGGTTTTAGATCCCGAAATTCCAAGGGAAAACAAAAGGAGCTAGAAATTTTCAGATTATTTCTGGGTTTTTTTCCAGGGAAATTTGTGGAAGATTCCTGGATTTGACAAAAAATTGGAATTTTTTCCTTCCTCTCCCATTAAGTTATTCCAGGTTATTTCATGGTTTGAAAAATTTTAAATCCAAAAAAATTAAGATTTAAAAAAATCCCAAAGGATTTTTGGTTATCCTGAAATTCCCAGCTTAGAATAGGCAGCAGGAGCTTCAGTTTGGGGGGGCTTTTAATTAAAATTAGAATAAAATAAAAGCACTGGGAGGAGAATTCCAAGAATTTTGGGATCGAAGGAAAAATTTGCAGGGATAAAAACAAAAATTAACCAGAGCTTCCCAATCTGGGAATTCTCTCCATTGCTTCAGTCTGGGTTGGGGGGAATAGTGGAAAATTTTCCTGGAATGGGGGAAAAAAACGGAATTTTGTTGTGTCCCATCCCACAGGCAGAACCTTGGAATGCTCTCCTGCCTCTTCCCAAAAAATTCCTCATCTCCAGGCCTTGAGAAGCTGGAAAAATAATCCCAAAAATATCAGGAATGGTTGGTTTTCCTTGGCTTTGAAGTGGATAACACACCCAAATTAGATGTTAATAATAATTACTAATTCTGTTTAATTAGCAACCCTAAAACACCCAGGAATTGGGAAAATTCTGGGAATTTTGAGGAATTTGGGAAACAAAATGCAAATTTCCTTTGGGACTTCACCCTTCACCTTCCCATCCATAAAAAAAAAAAAAAACAGGAAAAACCTCATCCCGTTAATTAATCAGATTTAATTTGTGCTAATTAATCATTAAAAGCCTCTAAAATCCTTTATCTTTTTTTTTTTTAATTGTTTTATTTTTATTTTTTCCAGCACCTTTGGGAATTTTTCTGGTGGGATCCCTCCCATCCTCTGCCCATGCTGTCATCAGGTGAATCCCAATAAAATCCAGTGAATCCAAATAAAATCGCGTTTTTGGGAAGCAGGATCCCATCCCTCCCCAGCTCCCTGGCACATCCCAGCCCCAGGGAATTCCAGCAAAACCTCAAGCTCTGGGAATTTTCAGAGAAGCAGCCTCGGGGGGTTTTGGGGATGGAATCCCAAATCCTGCTGGAGGGAGGGAATTCCTGAGCCTCTCCCAGGAGTTCTGGGATCCCGGCTTGGGCAGGGGAGAAAATGAGGAGCTTTCCCATTTTTTCCTGCTTGGATCCAGGAGGGATGAGGGGATGGAGCTGCTGCTGAGGGTGACAGGAAAAACTGGGAAGAAGGGTGGGATGGTGATCCCAAATCCCTGAGGAGAAGGTTGGAAAACCCACCCCAAATCCCTGAGGAAAGGGATGGGATGGAAATCCCAAATCCCTGAAGAGATAGGTGAGATCCCTGAGGAAGAATGCTGGGATGGCACTCCTAGATCTCTCAGGAAAAGGCTGGAACACCAATCCCAAATCCCCGAGGAAGAAGACTGGAACACCAATCCCAAATCCCCGAGGAAGGAGACTGGGATCCCAATCCCAAATCCCCGAGGAAGAAGACTGGGATCCCAATCCCTGCGGCCGAGGGGCTCCCTCCCCTCACGGCGCTGGACAGGGGCACTCACTCAGCGAAGGTGAAGCACCAGCAGGGCCAAGGATGATGGGGGGGTGGTCTCACCCTGCAAACCGCTGATCCCAGACCCTCCCCTTTTCCTTAGCCTCCCCTAAAAACCGGGAAAAGGCCGCTTCTCCCGAGAACTCCGGGAAAAGCTCCCCCGCACACCCTCAGCGTATTGTGGCGGCTAAGAAAGAGAGCGAAAAATAATCCCTGTGCCCAACATGGCCGCCCACCAGCGAAGCAGCGCCGCCAAAGAGAGGAGGGGGCGGCAGCACCGGGAGACGGGGGAAAGGACGGACACGACCGCCCCTTCCTCAGCCCGGCGGTGGCGACCGGGGGGCGACCGTGAGGAGACCGTGAGGGGACCCCCGGTATGGCGGGAGGGGGTGCGCGGAGGGAGCGGCGGTGGGGCCGCACTACCACCGCCCCCCTCCCCTGAGGGCAGCCGCTTCACCGCGCCCCCCGGGCCGTGAGGGCTGCGCGCGGATCCCTCCGCGTCCCTCAGCGCCCGGCCGGGCCCGGCGGGAGCGGCCGCCGGAGCCGCCGCGGCTCCTCCCCGGCCCCTCCTCGGCACCCCGAGCCCTCCCTCCTCCTTCTCCTCCTCCTCCTCCTCCTGCTCTTCGCCTCCTCCTCCTCCCGCCACCGCTTTGTGTACGGCGCGCTCCGGCCCTGCCGCCCCCCCCTCCTTCATTCCCTCCTTCTCCCCCATTCCCGGGCGGTTCAAGCCGGTTCCACCGTCACCGATCCCCCCCCATGTCCATCTCCCACTGCCGCCGCCGCCACCCCCGGGGGGCCCCGCCGCCTTCATCCCCCCCCTTCCCCGCGCCCCCCGCCTCACCTTCCTCAGCGCTGCCGCCGCTCGCTCCTACGGGGCTGCGCCGCTCTCCGGGCGAGGCGACCCGCAGGGCAGGGGGCAGGTGGCATGAGCCCTCCCCCTCACACTTGGCGGGATGCTGAGGAGGAGGAGGAGGATGAAGATGGTGATGAAGAAGAAGAAGGAATTATCCCTGGCTCTGCTCGCCCTCTGTACGTTCTGCCAGGGGGCGGCTCCGTGCTTGGCGTGTGTGTGGGTTTTTTTCCCCCCCCTCCTCTACTTTACCCCTCACGGAAAAGGGGGGGGATAAGAAAAAAAAGGTCGTCGGGCCCGGCGGGCTGATACAGGCGCGCGGCGCCCGCAGCCGCACCACACACACAACACACACACCACACACACAAAAAGGGGACCTGGCCGGCGGAGGGATACAGCTGACGTCATTTCCGCCTGCGCGCGGTGACGTCACGGGGCCGGACCCTGAGGCGGCTGAGGGAGGGAAGGGGAAGGGAGGGAAAATGGCGCCGCTGGGTCGCGACCCCCGCCCGCTCCTCGCGGCTCTCCCCCTCATGGATCCGCCGCTGCTGCGGGGCCGAGGCGGCTCTGAGGCGCTGAGCGCTTGGGGAGCGGCGGGAGAACGGCCGGCGCTGCTCCCGGGCCAGTGTCCCGCACTGGGTGTGAGCGGCCCGAGAGCCCCTCAGGGCCGGGCGGGCCGTGAGCAGCGGTCAGCCCTCACAGCCGAGGGATGCTCGTGGCCGAAATCTCACACCTCAGGCCAAAATCGTCCGCCTGACGGCAGAAATTCTACCCATGAGGGCAAAATTGTCCAGCTGAGGGCAGAAATTCTCCCCCTGAGGCCGAAATTGTCCAGCTGAGGGCAATAAAAGTCCACCTGAGGGCCATAATTCTCCACCTGAGGCCAAAATTCTCCGCCTGAGGGCAATAAAGCTCCCCCTGAGGCCAAAATTGTCCAGCTGAGGGCAAAATCTCCCACCTGGGGCAGGTGTTGGTAAAACAGCCCAAAAACTGAGTGAAAAACAGCCAAAAAATGGAAAACTAAATAAGAATTTAAATATCTTCAATAATAAAGGAACAACCCCAAAATAATCATTTAAATCTCTTTATTCATAGTAGAAGAATCCCTTTTTCTTTTTTTATGCTTTTCCTGGTGGTTCGTGGAAAAAAGCAGGGATGTTAAAAAATGGAAATATTTTGGTAATTCCAAAATAAACATTCCCTGGAAGGAGGGGAAAAAAGGGCAGATTCCTTAAAAATTCCATACTAAAGAAATAAATAATCATTAATCAATAAATTAATTCTCATTATGGACAACCCCAGCAGGAATTCAGAGTGAAATCGTGATTTTCCAGAGGAAAAAAAAAAAAAATTTTTTTTTTTCCAGAAAAGCCACAAAATATTTTAAAAGTTGCTGAAATCCCTTGGGGGAGAATTTTCTGGAGACATTCACAAAATCCCGAGGTTTTGAACCAAACTCGGGTTCACTCAGCCAAAATTCCTCCCTCCTTCGCTATTCCCAAATTCCTTCTCCGGGCTGGAAAAAAAAAACAGGAAAATTTGGAATAAAAAGGAGAAAATCGGGGGGGGAAGCGGGAATTCCATGGAGGGAGAAGTTTGGAAGTTTCCCTTTGGCATTTTAAGGTGGAATTTTGTTTTTTCCGTGCCCGGGATCCTCCCCTTGGCTCCTCCTCTCCCACAGCCCTCCCCTTTCCCCCTGGGTTTCCGACCCTTTCCCGGCTGTTTCTCCGTAAAAATCCAACGAAACTCCTGGAATTCCCATTCCCAGCCAGGTCCAGGATGGGTAAGAGATCCCAAAATCCCCAACAATCCCAAAAAAAACCCAAAATCCCGGGATGTGCTGCTTTTGGCTTCCCGGGGGTGGGGGGGGGGGGGGGGGGGTGTGAA
>JAWWET010000104.1:6322864-6338320 GCA_035583115.1 Anisognathus igniventris | reverse complement strand
GTGTCACTGTCCCCCTTGGTGACAGCTCGGTCAGTGGCACTGACACTGTTCCCCTTGGGGACAAGTCGGTCAATGGCAATGCCACCGTCCCCCTTAGTGACAGCTCAGTCAGTGCCAGCGTCCTACTCAGTGACAGCCCGCTCAATGGCAGTGCCACTGTCTCCCTTAGTGACAGCTCAGTCAATGGCAGTGCCAGCGTCCCCCTTGGGGACAGCCCAGTCAATGGCACTGACACGGTTCCCCTTGGGGACAGCCTGGTCAATGGCATTGCCACTGTCCCCCCTGGGGACAGCCTGGTTGGGGGCAGTGCCACTGTCCCCCTTGGTGACAGTGCAGTCAATGGCAGTGCCACTGTCCCCAGTGGGGACAGCCCGCTCAATGGCAGTGCCACTGTCCCCGTTAGTGACAACCCGCTCAATGGCAGTGCCACTGTCCCCCTTGGGGACAGCCCGGTCAATGGCAGTGCCACCATCCCCCTTGGGGACAGCTTGGTCAGTGCCACTGTCCCCCTTAGTGACAACCTGATCAGTGGCAATGCCAGCGTCTCCCCCGGGGACAGCTCCATCAGTGGCAGTGCCACCACTCCCCTTGGGGACAGCCTGGCTGGGGGCAGTGCCACTGTCCCCAATGGGGACAGCTCGGTCAATGGCACTGCCACTGTCCCCCTTACTGACAGCTCAGTCAGAGTCAGTGCCAGTGTCCCACTTAGTGACAGCTCGGTCAGTGCCACCGTCCCCCTTGGGGACAGCTCAGTCAATGGCAGTGCCACTGTCTCCCTTGGGGACAGCTCGGTCAGTGACAGGGCCAGCTCCCCCAGTGGTGGCTCTCCTAGTGGTGACAGTGCCACTGTCCCTGTCAGCGACAAGCCAGTCCCTGGCAGTGCCACTGTCCCTGTCAAGGACAGATCACCCAGGGTCGGTGACACTGGGGACAGGCCGGTCACTGGCAGTGCCACCACTGGGGACAGGACAGTCACAAGGAGTGCCACCAGCCCTGCTGAGGACAGCCCAGCCAGGGTCAGTGGCACTGGGGACAGGACAGTCACTGGGAGTGCCACCGTCCCCACTGAGGACAGCCCAGCCAGGGTTGGTGACACTGGGGACAGGCCGGTCACTGGCAGTGCCACCAGCCCTGTCAGGGACAGCTCACCCAGGGTCGGTGACCCTGGGGACAGGCCGGTCACTGCCAGTGCCACCACTGGGGACAGGCCGGTCACTGCCAGTGCCACCATCCCCACTGAGGACAGCTCACCCAGGGTCAGTGACACTGGGGACAGGCCTGTCACTGCCAGTGCCACCGTCCCTGTCAGGGACAGCTCACCCAGGGCCAGTGACACTGGGGACAGGCCAGTCACTGCCAGTGCCACCATCCCCACTGAGGACAGCCCGTCCAGGGCCAGTGGCACTGGGGACAGGCCTGTCACTGGCAGTGCCACCACAGAGGACAGGCCTGTCACTGGCAGTGCCACCGTCCCTGTCAGGGACAGCCCGTCCAGGGCCAGTGGCACTGCTGGGGACAGGCCGGTCACCAGGAGTGCCACCATTCCCAGCAGGGACAGCCCAGCTGGTGGCAGTACCACTGTTCCTGTCAAGACCAGTCCATCCAGGGGCAGTGCCACCACAGGGGACAGGCCAGTCAGAGGTGACACTGTGCCTGTCAGGGACAAGACTCTCACTGGCAGTGCCACTGTCCCTAGGAGGGACAGCTCACCAAGGGGCAGTGCCACTGTCCCCAGGCAGGACAGCACCTCCAGGGCCAGTGCCACTGGGGACAGGCCGGTTACTAGAAGTGCCACTGTCTCCACAGCTGGTGGCAGTGCCACCGTCCCTGTCAAGGAAGGTCCGTCCAGGGGCAGTGCCACCACTCAGGACAGGCTGGTCAGGGGCAGTGCCACCCCTGGGGACAGCCTGTCTGGTGGCAGTGGCACTGTCCCTGTCAAGGACAGCTCACCCAGGGGCAGTGGCACCACTGGGGACAGGCCAGTCACCAGGAGTGCCACTGTCCCTGTCAGGGACAGCCCAGCTGGTGGCAGTGGCACCACACCAGTCAAGGACAATCGGGCCAGGGGCAGTGCCACCATGGGGGACAGCTCACCCAGGACCAGGGCCACCATCCCTGTCAGGGACAGCTCACCCAGGGCCAGTGCCACCGCAGGGGACAGGCCAGTCACCAGGAGTGCCACTGTCCCTGTCAGGGACAGCCCAGCTGGTGGCAGTGCCACTGTCCCTGTCAAGGCCAGTCCATCCCAGGGCAGTGCCAGCACTGGGGACAGGCCAGTCAGTGGTGACACTGTCCCTGTCAGGGACAAGCCTGTCACAGGCAGTGCCACCGTCCCTGTCAAGGACAGCTCACCCAGGGCCAGTGGCAGTGTTGGGGACAGGCCAGTCACCAGGAGTGCCACCATTCCCGGCAGGGACAGCCCGGCTGGTGGCAGTGCCACCATCCCTGTCAGGGACAGCTCATCCAGGGGCAGTGCCACCACTGGGGACAGGCCAGTGAGGAGCAGTGCCACTACTGGGGACAGGTCAGTCAGTGGCAGTGCCACCATCCCTGTCAGGGACAAGCCAGTCCGTGGCAGTGCCACTGTCCCTAGGAGGGACAGCTCACCGAGGGGCAGTGGCACTGGGGACAAACCGGTGACTGGCAGTGCCACCATCCCTGTCAGGGACAGCTCCTCCAGGAGCAGTGCCACCTCTGGGGACAGGCTGAGCAGGGGCAGTGGCAGTGTCCCCATCAGGGACAGGTTGCCCAGAGACAGTGGCAGTGGGGACAGGCCAGGTAGGGGCAGTGGCAGTGTCCCCATCAGGGACAGGTCACCCAGAGACAGTGGCAGTGGGGACAGGCCAGGCAGGAGCAGTGCCACCATCCCTGTCAGGGACAGGCCAGGCAGGGGCAGTGGCAGTGTCCCTGTCAGGGACAGGTCACCCAGAGACAGTGCCACCACTGGGGACAGGCCAGTCCCTGGCAGTGCCACCACTGGGGACAGGCCGGGCAGGGGCAGTGCCACCGTCTCTGTCGAGGACAGGCCAGGCAGGGGCAGTGGCACCATCAGGGACAGGCTGGTCAGGGGCAGTGCCACTGTCCCCATCAGGGACAGCTCAGACAGTGGTAGTGCCACTGTCCCTGTCAAGGACAGGTCAGCTAGAGCCAGTGGCACCACAGGGGACAGGCCAGGCAGGGGCAGTGCCACCACCACGGACAGGCCCATCCCTGGCAGTGCCACCACTGGGGACAGGCTGGGCAGGGGCAGTGCCACCATCCCTGTTAAGGACAGCTCATCCAGGACCAGTGACATTGGGGACAGGCCAGTTAGTGGCAGGGCCATCATCCCTGTCAGGGACAGCGCAGCCAGGGGCAGTGCCACCCCTGGGGACAGGCTGGGCAGGGGCAGTGCCGCTGTCCCCATCAGAGACAGCGCAGGCAGGGGCAGTGCCACCACTGGGGACAGCACATCCAGGGGCAGTGCCACCACTGGGGACAGATCAGTCAAGGGCAGTGCTACCGTCCCTGTCAGGGACAAGCCAGTGTCTGGCAGTGCCACCATCCCTGTCAGGGACAGCTCACCAAGGGCCACTGCTGTTGGGGACAGGCCAGTGAGGAGCAGTGCCAGCAGTGGGGACAGGCTGGGCAGGGGCAGTGCCACCACTGGGGACAGGCCAGTGAGGAGCAGTGCCACCATCCCTATCAGGAACAGGTCACCCAGAGACAGTGGCAGTGGGGACAGGCCAGGCAGGGGCAGTGCCACTGTCCCCATCAGGGACAGGTCACCCAGAGACAATGGCAGTGGGGACAGGCCAGGCAGGGGCAGTGCCACTGCTGGGGACAGGCTGGGCAGTGGCAGTGTCCCCATCAGGGACAGGTCCCCCAGGGCCAGTGGCAGCGGGCTCAGGCTGGTCAGGGACAGTGCCACCATGCCCATGAGGGACAGTGCCACCGTCCCCATGAGGGACAGGTCCCCCAGGGCCCCTGACCCTGGGGACAGGCCGGGCAGGAGCAGTGCCACTGTCCCTGCCAGGGACAGCCCAGGTGGGGGCAGTGGCACGGTCAGGGACATGCCAGTCTCTGGCAGTGCCGCTGTCCCCATCAAGGACAGGGACAGCCCATCCAGGGGCACTGCCACTGTCCCCATTGAGGGCAGGCTGGTCACTGGCACTGCCACTGTCCCTGCTGGGGACAGGCCAGTCAGTGGTGGTGGCACCGTTGGGGACAGGCTGGTCACTGACAGTGGCACCCCTCCTGGCAGGGACTGTCCCTCCAGGGACAGTGGCACTCCTGGGGACAGGCCAGTCCCTGGCAGTGCCACTGTCCCCGTCAGGGACAGCCTATCCAGGGGCACTGCCACCATCGTGGACACGCCTGTCACCGGCAGTGTCACCGTCCCTGTGGGTGACAGCCCCTTCTGGGCCTGTGGCACCGCTGGGGACAGCGCGGGGGGTGGCAGTGCCACCCTCCCCGTCAGGGACTGCCCGTCGCGGGGCACTGCCGCCATCGTGGACGCGCTGGTGACCCTGAGTGGCACCGTGGTGGACAGGAGGATCCTGGGCAGTGTCACCGTCCCCGTCAGGGCCAGCCTGTCCCGGGGCACTGCCACCATCGTGGACACACCCGTCTTTGTCAGTGCCACCGTCCTCGTTGGGGACTCCATCCCCAGGGTCACCGCCACCATCGTGGAGTCCAGGGTGCCCGGCCATGCCATCCTCCCCCTTGGGGACACGCTGGCCTGTGGCAGTGCCACCATCCCTGTGAGTGAGTGCCCATCTGGGGACAGTGCCACCGTCCCTGACAAGGACAGGCCAGGCAGGGACAGTGCCACTGTCCCCATCAGGGAGTGCCCATCCAGGGACGGTGCCACCCTCCCTGTTGGGGCTGGGTCAGTGGGTGGCAGTGCCACCATCCCTGTCAGGGAGTGCCCGTCCAGGGCCAGTGCCACCCTTGGGGACAGCAGGCACGTCACTGGCAGTCCCCCCAGCATGGACACACCGGTCAGTGGCAGTGCCACCATCCCTGTCAGAGACTGCCCATCCAGGAGCAGTGCCACCCCTGGGGACAGGCCCGGCAGTACCACCCCTGGGGACGGGCCTGGCAGTGGCAGTGCCACCCCTGGGGACAGGCCCGGCAGTGCCACCCCTGGGGACAGGGCCGTCCCTCCTGTCCGTGTCAGTGTCATCAGGGATGGCAGGACGGGCACCAGGGTGGCACCGGCGGCCCTGGCACAGCGGGGTCACAGCCGGGCCGGGTCCCCCCTCGGGGACACGCAGGGACACACGAGGGCGGGCACAGGGATGGGGTCCCCTGCGTCACACCAGTAAAAACCAGTAAAAACCAATCACTGCCGTGCGGCTGTGTGTCTGTGAGCCCGGGCACCGGGAGGGGACATGGACACTGGGGAGGGGACACTGGGAGTGGCATGGGGACACTGGGAGTGGAGAGGGAACATTGGCAGCGGGAAGGGGACACTGGGAGCGGGGAGGGGACATTGGCAGTGGGGGGTGGACATTGGGAGCGGGGAGGGGACACTGGGAGCGGGGAGGGGACACACCGCAGTGGAAGAGGACACTGACAAGGGGGGGACAACCCGTCCCAGCCCCCGTGTGGTGACAGGGACATCCGAGGCGATTTTTCCCCGAAATCGCCGATTTTGGTTAACGCGGAAGCCGCGGGGCGCCTTGGGCTGGTTCTGTGCCGAGACCACGCCCCCAAACACAATGAGACCACGCCCTTTTAACCATGTATGTACATAAACCGCGCTCGTCCGCATCCGACGTATAGACCACGCCCCCTGGCGCTGTAAGCCACGCCTCTATGCCCCGCCCCACTGTCCATATTAGTGTTCAAACCACGCCCACACGCTCATATAAATACACAGCCCACGCCCCCGGCGATAGACCCCGCCCCTTTCCCGCGCCTCCGGCCCGCCAGGGGGCGCTGTGGCCCCTCAGCCCCGTGAGGCGGCGCCGGGCCGGGCCTGGCGAGGCTGCACCGGCCCCGCTCCGCCGGCCCCACTCCTCTCCGGCCGGCCCCGCTCCCCGGCCCCGCTCCGGCCTCTCCACCGGCCCCTCCCGGCCCCTCCGCGCCTCTCCCCGCCGCCCCGCTCCTCCCCGCTCCGCCGAGGTGAGCCCGGCCCTCGCCTCCGCCGCCGCGGCCTCCTCCGCCCCCTCAGCCCGGTCCCCCCGGCGGTTCCGCGGCCGCGTCCGGCCTCGCCTCCTCCTCCTCCTCCTCCTCCTCCTCCTCCTCCTCCTCCTCCTGCTGCTGCTGCTGCTCGGCCGGCTCCGTGGCGCAGGAGCGGGGCAGGATTTGGTCTTTTCCCGGCCGAGGCTCGGTGCTGATCCCCGGCTGCTTTTCCGCCTCTCCCCGCAGCAGCAGCCGCCGGTGCCCGGGATGAGCCGCCCGCGCCGGCCGCAGGGCCGGGCTCGCCGAGCGGAGCCTCGCGGGATGGGATCGCTCCAGGTACCTCTCCCGAAGCCTTTTCCAATCCCTTTTCCAGGGAATCGCTGCCGGAGCCCCGCTCCCCGCGGGGGAAGTGGCGCAATTCCCCTTCCAGAACCTTTTCCAGCCGCCTTTCCTCAGGGGGATTTGCCAACCCTGCCCCCCCTCATCCCTCCCGCGGCCATCTGGTGCCTCTGGGAGTGTTGGAATTGCCCAAAATCCCCTCTAAAATTCCATGGGTTGCGTAAAATTTGGATTGGCGGGGGTCACTCGTCCCCTCGGGAATGTTGTCCCTGGAAAACTTCGGCTGGAGTTGGTGGGAAGTTGAATAATGAGAAATAATTACGTTTAATCCCTCCCTTTTTATTCCTTCCGCTTCCCTGGAATCCGTGAGGGAATAACTGGGTGGAAAAGGGGATTTTCCAGCTTTTTTTCCCCGGTGCTGGAAGCGCTTTTTGAGGTTTTGGAGTCGTTCCTGGTGTGGATCCCGTGGATCCGCTGAAAACAGTCCCTGATTTCTTCCTTGGAATTCTGAGTGGGATTTCAGGGCTGTGCTCCTGGGATTCCTGGGTGATTTCTGCTCCTGATTTCCTGGGCGATCCCCGCTCCAGATTTCCTGGATAATTTATGGTCCCACAGTTCAGGGTCCATGCTGGGACCAGCCCAGGAGCCGCCCTTGGGATCCAGGTGGGGATGTGGATTCCTGCTTTTTATTTTTCCTGCTTTTTTCCCCCCTGCCTTTTCCCGGTTTATTTCCCAACCCTTGGGAAAAACAAAAACTTGGAAAACCTCAAAAAGTGGGAATTTGTGTACGGAATGTGATCCATGGGAGGAGGGAATTCCAGGGCTGTGGGATTGCTCCAGGCTTTGGGATCCTGAGGCGTTTCTGGGAAGAGGGAAAAGGTTTGGATGTGTTTTTTTGGGATGAGCCGAGTGCTTTGGGAAGGGAGAGGATCCCTGGAATTTTTGGGTTGGAGCCATGTAAAGATTTGGGATTGGGATAAAGGAGGAAAATCTGGGATATGTGGAAAAACAGGGATGGGAATTGTGGGGAAGTGTGGAATCCCAAATTTCCTCCCCCATTTTTGGGATTCGTTGAGAAATGGGAGCATCAGGGATTTTTTCTGTCTCTCATGGGGTTTTGGGGATCTAAGAGCCACAAAAACGTCAGGAATGTGGGATTTGGAGTGCTGGGAATGGGGGAACGGAGCCAAACTCTCAGACTTTGATCAGGATTTGGGCATCTGGGATTTCTTGGAGAAGAAGTGGGAAAAAAAGAGGAAAAGAAGAGGAAAAAAAAGGAGAAGTGGTATTTGGCAAGTGACCTAGGTTTGACTCACTTGAGTATTTAGGGAAAATTCCTGAGGGCTTTTTCCCTCCTTTCTTTGGGAGTTGGAAAAATAAAGGGATAAAGCAAATCCTTGAATTAACAAGGAAAAATCTGAAATTAACAGGGAAAAATCCTTGAATTAACAGGGAAAAAATTAACGTCCATCTTCCCTTCAGGTGTATCCCGGGTTTCTCCCCTTGAATCCCATCCCTAATCCCAATTTTTTCCCTTTTTTCCCCATCATTGAGTCCTGCAGCCCTTCCACTGCTCCTGCTCTTGAATTCCATCCCAAATCCCATCCCTAATCCAAAATTTTTCCATTTTTTTCCCAATTGCCCCCAATTTTGAGCCCTCTGCTGCTCCTCCTCTTGAGTTCCATCCTTAATCCCAATTTTTTCCCAATTTAATCCAAATTTTTCCTGTTTTTCCCCATCATTGAGTCCTGCAGCCCCCCCCCACTGCTCGTTCTCTTGAATCCCACCCCAAATCCCACCCCAAATCCCAATTTTTTCCCAGTTTAACCCCATTTTCTCCCCGTTCCCCAGCTCTGAGTCCAGCAGCCTCTCCACTGCTCCTCCTGTTGAATCCCACCCCAAATCCCAATTTTCCCCAGTTTAACCCCGTTTTCTCCCCGTTTTTCCCCAGCTCTGAGCCGCGCAGCCCCTGCTCCACCATGGGCGACTCCGCAGCCGGGAGGAGCCCCCCGGAGCCGGGCGGTTCCTCCCTGAGCGTCATCTCGGAGGGCGTGGGCGAGCTGGCCCTCATCGACGCCGAGGTGGCCCAGCGGGCGTGCGAGGAGGTGCTGCAGAAGGTGCAGCAGCTGCACGGCTCCCAGCCCGTGCCCAACGGGCAGAGCTGCCCCGTGCGCTGCCTGGACGAGGCGCCGCGCATCCAGGAGGAGGAGGAGGAGGGCTCGGCCGCGGCCAGGACGGCGCGGAAGCGCCACCAGAACCAGGCCAAGCAGTCGTGGCTGCTGCGCCTCTTCGAGTCCAAGCTCTTCGACATCTCCATGGCCATCTCCTACCTGTACAACTCCAAGGAGCCCGGCGTGCAGGCCTACATCGGCAACCGCCTCTTCTGCTTCCGCCACGAGGAGGTGGACTTCTACCTGCCCCAGCTGCTCAACATGTACATCCACATGGACGAGGACGTGGGCGACGCCATCAAGCCCTACATCGTGCACCGCTGCCGCCAGAGCATCGACTTCTCGCTGCAGTGCGCGCTGCTGCTGGGCGCCTACTCCTCGGACATGCACATCTCCACGCAGCGCCACTCCCGCGGCACCAAGCTCCGCAGGCTCATCCTCTCCGATGAGCTGAAGCCGGCGGGCAGGAGGAGGGAGCTGGGCGCCGCCCTGCCCGGGCCCGACACGGGGCTGTCCCCCTCCAAACGGACTCACCAGAGGTCCAAGTCGGATGCCACGGTGTCCATCAGCCTCAGCAGCAACCTGAAGCGCACGGCCAGCAACCCCAAGGTGGAGAGCGAGGAGGAGGTGAGGCCTGGGGTGTTCCTGAGGGAATTCTGTGGGGTTGGGATCGAGCTGCAAGGATTGAACTTGTTGAGAAAATCCCGTGGTCCTGCCTTGGGATTCATCCCAGAGCTCCTCTGGGGTTGTGGTTGTGCTCCAAGGCCCAGCCAGCAATCCCAAGGTGGGGAGCGAGGAATAAAAGGTGAAGTCTGGGATATTCCTGAGGGAATTCTGTGGGAAAGGCCGTTGTGGGGTTGGGATTGAGCTGCAAGGCTCGGCCAGCAACCCCGAGGTGGAGAGCGAGGAGGAGGTGAGGTCTGGGGTGTTCCTGAGGGAATTCTGTGGGGCTGTGCTCCAAGGATTGGTGTGTTGGGAAAATCCCGTGGTTGTTCCTTGGGATTCATCCCACAGCTCCTCTGGGATTGGGGTTGTGCTCCAGGGCTGATCCCAGGATAACCTGGGAATTCCAGACAGGAAAGGAGCCCCAAGCTGGTGCTCGAAGCAGATTTTGGGAGCGGCACTTCCCAAATCCGGGAAAAACGAATCCTCCAGAGGGTGGAATGCACCCCAGGGAAACTGGGAATGACTGGGAATGGCTGGGAATTCCCTGGAATTCCTGGGAAGTGAATCAGAAATCCAAGGTTTTATTCCACTGGGAGTCCTTGGAAGGAGCCAAGGATTGTTCCAAGCTCTGGGAATTGGGATAAGGGTGGAAGGAAGGATTGGGAAGGAATTTTCCAGGCTGGATTCGGGATCAAAACACCCCGGAAAAATCCGGGGCCGTTCCCACCGGGATGAATTTTTAATATGGAAAAGGAGGAGGCGGAAACCGGAGCCTTTCCATAAATTATGGATGAGGAAGCTCCTGGAAACGATCCTGAAAAAGCTCGGAAGGCACAAAACCAGGGAGACTCCAGCCCTGGATCCTGACTGTCCCTCAAAAATCCCGGAGTTCTTGGAAGCGCTGGGTGCTTTTCCCTGTGGAATCCAGGAATTCCTTGGAAAAAACAGGGAAAATTGATGGGAAATTATCCCAAAATTCATCAGGGAAAGGAAAATTGATGGAAAATCATCCCAAATTTTCCCTCCCCTGGTGAACTTTGGGGTCATTTCCCATCAGTTTCCCCCCCAGGTGGGATCCAGACCTGGTTGTCCCTTTTTTTGGGGAATTTTTGGGAATTTTAGCCCCAAAATTCCTGGTTTTTACAGGATGAAGCTCCATAGGATCCCTTTTAGGAAGAAAATCATTAAGTGAGGGACTCCAAGCACTGGAATTTTGGGATATTTGGGATGGGAATTGCTTGGGATGGAGCTTGGAGGGAAATGTGGGAATGGCAGGAAAACTTGGGATAAATCAGGAATTTCTCCATGGTAAAAAGGGCCTCAAAAATTGGGATTTTGGGAACTTTCGGGATTGTTTCCATGGGATTCGTTTGATGTGCTGAAATTTGGGATAAAGCGCAATCCAGGGGAGGAAAAAAACGTGGATTTGGTGGTGGAAAAGGTCAGAAATCCAAGGAATTCGGAGCTGGATCCATCCTGGTCCTTCTGGGCTGGGATGAGGAATCCTGGAGAGGAGGAAATCCGGGAAAATCCCGGGAATTCAGCGCTCGGATCTGCTCCGCTTTGATCCCATCCCCCTTGAGACCTGTAGAATTTTCCTTCCTGGAATTTTCCTGGTAATTCCAAGAGGATGGGACCAAAAAAACTTGGGAATTGCTGGAAGTGCACTTGGAGCTAAACTTTGCTTTTTCTTCCCCCTTTTCCCTGCTCCTTCCCCTCTTCCCTATGGAAAACATTCCGCAAAAAAACTGCCCCACATCCCCCTTTTCCTGCTTTTCCCAGGAATTCTCCTCGAGTACGGAAAGCCTGGATAAATCCCTGGCTCCCGTAAGTTCCGATCCCGTTTTCCGGAGGCTCCCTCTTCCCGCCACAGCATTTCCTCAATTCTACCCCTCTGGAATTTCCCAGCATTCCTCAGATATTCCCAAAAAACCCAAAAAAATCCTGGCATCGTTTCCTCGGAATGGGAATTCCAGGAAAATCCCTTCCAGTTGGATAAAATCCAGGAAAATCCTATTTTTCCACCAAAAGCCATCCGGGAATGAGGGAATTCCTGCTTTTCCTGCTTTTCTGTTGCAGGTGGAAGAGGAAATGCTGTTTTTGTTTTCCCTTGGAATTTGGCTCCCAAAATTCTCGGCCAGATGGGATTGAATTGATTTGCTTTTTTCCATGTTTTTTTTTCCCGCCAGTCATTCCTTGATTCCATTCTTTCAATTCCTTCTTTTTTTCCATGAAAATTCCAATCGAATCCCGGCGTTTTCCCCTGATTTTTCTCTCCAGAATGAACCCTTTTCCCGTTTTTTCCATTGTTTTTTTGGAATCTTTCCCTCTTTTCCCACCAGGATTCCCGGTGGGAACGTGTAGTCCATGATTTCCTCCAGCACGGGGAGTTTGGGAAGAATTCCGTTATTTTTTTGGGAGGGCTTTTCTGGGAATTCCTGGATTCCAGCCCAGCTCTGATCCTGCTGGGAATTCCCAGGGATCATTCCCACACCTGGATTTGGGAATTCTGTCGGGATTTGATCCCAAATTTCAGGCTCATCCTAAATCCCACTGGTTTTAGGGATAACAGGATGCTTGGGATGAGCTCCAAGCCCCAAATTCCTGCCCAGAATTCCAGGAATTCCGTGATTTCCACCCATTCTTGCTCCTCCCAGCCCAGCCAATGGCTCCTCTCCAGGGTTTTTTTGGGAATCAACGGAAAACAGGGATAATTCCTCCTTCCCTATGGAATGTTCTGCTGGAGTGGGAGATCTTGATGTGGGAAGGATCCTTGGGAATGCTGGGATGAGGAGGAAAATTCCCTCTGGAATTTCCCTTTGGAATGGGAAGAAGAGGCGAATTCCCCTCTGGAATGGGATGAAGAAGAGGAAGATTCCTTCTGGAATTTCCCTTTGGAATGGGATGAGGAAAATTCCACTGGAATGGGATGGGATGAAGAGAAAAATTCTCCTTTGAAGTGGGATGAAATTTCCCTGTGGAATGGGATGAAGAGGAATTTTCCCTCTGGAATGTGATGGAATTTCCCGACCCCCGTGGCTGGAAGATCCAAGATCTCCAAGGTTCCCATCGGACCCAGAATTCCAGAGGCTCCGAACGGATCCTGGCACCGCTGGAATGTTCCTGAGGTTGGGAGAAGATCCTTGGGAAGCTTTTTGGGATCCCTGGAAAATCCAGGAACTGCCCTGGATCAAGGCAGGGCTGGTCCAGAGGGATCCCTGGATTGATCCCAGATTCCCAAATGCCTTGGGAAATTCCTCTGGGAGAAGATTTCCTGGAATTCCAAGGGGACAGCACCCGTGGAAAACCTGGATGGGAGGAGCAGGAATATCAGAGCTGCCGGAATTCCGCGGGAAAAGCCGGGAAGCATCCATGGGATATCCCGGGTTTGCAGGGGTGGGATTCAGTCCGTGCAGAGCTGAAGGGATTTTTGGGATCCGGCCGGGATCGGGAACCTCTGGAATATTTCTCCCGTGCCTGGAGCCAGGTGGGGGCAGGGCAGCCGAGCGTTATCCCGGAATTCCTGAGGGAATTTTTGGACGTGGACTACAAGCCCAGCGGGTTCCCAGCCGGGAATGCCCCTCCCCATCCTCCTCTCCCTGATTTTCCTGATCCTTTCCTCTTGCTCTGCAATATTCCCGATTTTCCCGGCGTTTTCCGTTGCTCCCCTGTGCCCGACCCGTGGCTTTCTGCATGCGCCGTTTGCAGCATGATCGGAGCGCTTGGGGATCCCGAAAATCAGCCCCGGGTTATTCCCGAGTTTGGGAATGTGGAGTGGGAATTTGGGATCGGGGAGGGGAGGGGAGGGGCTGCTGCATCCCAAGGGAAATCCCAAATCCCCGAGGGATTGTTGGATTGGGACAGCAGGGAGGGGCAGGGGGAGGATCCTCCCGAATCCCAGGAATCCAGGTGATCCCAAATCCTGGGAATCCGGATGGTCCCAAATCCTGGGAATCCAGCGGGACTGGGAGATCCCGCTGGGAACGTTGGCTCTGGAATTCCAGGGGGAAGGAAAAGGCCCTGGGATCCTGCTCTGCTGGGGGATGGATGGGACTCCCAGATTTCCAGGATCCGGGAAGAGGGAAGAGAAGGGAAGGGTGGGAAGAGGGAAAAGTGGGAAAAGGGAAGAGCAGGAATTTGGTCCCAGTGAAACACCACCGACATCACCTCCATTTTCCTCCTTTTTTCCCCAAGTTTTTATTTTTAATCCAGATTCTTTTCCAGCCAGGCTGGCTGGCTCCAGAGCGGGAAAAGGGAAGGGCAGGGAAGAGGGAGAAGCAGGAAAAGGATCCCACTGGAAAACCACCGCAAGCCATCACCTCCATTTTCCTCCTGTTTTCCCAACTTTTTATTTTTCATCCCAAGCCTTTCCCAGCCAGTCTGGATGGGAAGAGCAGGGAAAAGCGAGGAGTGGGAACATCCCATGGGATGGGATGGGATGGGATGGGATGGGATGGGATGGGATGAAGGCATTTCCCTGCACTACCTCCATTTTCCTCCTGTTTTCCCAACTTTTAATTTTTCATCCCAATCCTTTCTCAGCCAGTCTGGGATGGGAAGAGCAGGGAAAAGCGAGGGGTGGGAAGATCCCGTGGAATGGGATGGGATGAAGGCGTTTCCCTGTGGAGAAGGTGACACCACCTCCCTTTCCCCCCTTTTCCCCCTTTTCCGCCCGTTTTCCCGGGATGCCGCAGCCGGCCCGGCTGGCTCCGGAGCGGGAGTTCATCAAGTCCCTGATGGCCATCGGGAAGCGCCTGGCCACGCTGCCCACCAAGGAGCAGAAGACGCAGCGCCTGATCTCGGAGCTGTCCCTGCTCAACCACAAACTGCCCGCGCGCGCCTGGCTGCCCACGGCCGCCTTCGAGCACCACGTGGTGCGCGTGCCCCACTCGCAGGCCGTGGTGCTCAACTCCAAGGACAAGGTCTGGGAGAATTGGGGATTTGGGGTGGGAAAACTGGGGATGGGAAAGGGGATTTGGCATGGGAAGTGGGATTTGGGATGGGAATTGGGATTTGAGATGGGATATGGGATTTGGGATGGCCTGGGAATGGTGGGAGAGTCCTGGAGGTGTCACTTCCAGTACTGGGAGTGCTGGGACAGCTGGAATTGGGCCCAAACCCCTGAGAACCTCCAGCTTCCCTCTGGGGTCTGCGCCCTTTTCCTCCCTTCCCACCAAACCCAGGGATTTCCCCCCAGAACAGCCCCGGGAGCACCCAGGGCTGTCCCTCATCCCCCCATTCCTGCTGTCCCCAGGCTCCCTATCTGATCTACGTGGAGGTCCTGGAATGTGACAATTTCGACACGGCGAATGTCCCCGCGCGCATCCCCGAGAACCGGATCCGCAGCACGCGCTCGGCCGAGAACCTTCCGGAATGCGGGATGGGCCCCGAGCACCGGGCCGGCAGCTTCAGCACCGTCCCCAACTACGACAACGACGACGAGGCCTGGTCCGTGGATGACATCGGCGAGCTCCAGGTGGAGGTGGGAGCGCTGGGAGTGGGGTTTTCCAGAAGGTTCTGGCACCAGGGTGGTGGGACCAACCCTAAGGTGTCCCCTAGGAGGTGGGAATGCTGGGAATAGGATTTTCCAGAAGGTTCTGGTCACCATGGTGGCACCAGGGTGGTGGGACCAGCCCCCCCAGGGTGTCCCCAAGGTGGTGGGAATGCTGGGAACGGGGTTTTCCAGAATGTTCTGGTCACCATGGTGTCACCAGGGTGGTGAGAATGCTGGGAATGGGATTTTCCAGAAGGTTCTGGGTGTCCCCGTGGTGTCCTTGGGGGTTCCATGCGGGATTGTCATTCTCGGCCCCCCCTAGAAATGAGATTTCATGGGTTTTTATGGGGTTTCATGGGGTTTTGTGGGATATTGTGGGATTTCATGGGATTTTAGTTGGATTTGATAAGATTTTAATGGTGTTTCATGGCATTTTATGAGATTTTATGGGACTTTTTGGCATTTTATGGGATACTTTGGGGTTTTTATGGCATTTATGGGATTCTATTGGATTTTAAGGGATTTTATGGGGTTTTAATGGGATTTGATGGGATTTCATGGAATTTGTGGGGTTTCATGGAATTCTGTGGGTTTTCCTGGGATTCCTGCAGCTCCCAGAGATGCACACCAACAGCTGTGACAACATCTCCCAGTTTTCCGTGGATTCCATCACCA
>JAWWET010000104.1:6290046-6317607 GCA_035583115.1 Anisognathus igniventris | reverse complement strand
TGTCCCCCTTGTGTCCCCAGTGTTCCCCCTTTGTGTCCCCCTCAGTGTCCCCCCCGTCCCTGTGTCCCCCCCCACCCCGTGTCCCCTCAATGTCCCTTTTTTTTTTAATTTTTAGCATTAAAAACCCCAAAATTTGGTTTTTCAACCCCAGGGGAAGGGGGAGGGGGCTCTGGGGACAGGAGGGGACAGAGGGACACAGGGAAGGGACAGAGGGACACAGGGAGGGGACAGGGCGACCCCAACCCTTCCCAAGCCCCTTTTTTGGGGGGCAGGACCAAAATTTGGGGATGCAGCCGGAGCCCTCAGCCCCTCCCCCTCTCCCCATTCCCATTCCCGGGAGTTTTTCCCGGGAAATCCCGGGGGGAGCCGAGGCCGGGCACAGAGGGTGAAACCACTGGAGTTTAATGGAATCGATTCCTACAGAATAAAGAATTCCTGAGAGCCTCCCGAGCCCGCGGCTTTCCGTCAGCACGTTCCCAAAATCCCCAAAACCCCTGGGGAACAGCCCCGGAATTCCAGGGGTCCAACCCCAAAATACCAGGGGAGAACATTCCCGAAATTACAGGGGTCCAACCCCAAAATTCCAGGGGAGAACATTCCCAAAATTCCAGGGCTCCAACCCCAGAATTCCAGGGGGAACATTCCTGAAATTCCACCCCCTCCCTCCCTCCACCCCAAATCCAGCTCAAGGCACTGAAATGCTGAAAACCGTGGGTCCAAAGCCATTTTTCCATAGTTTTTTTTTTTCTTGGGAATTTTTTCCTTCTAAATCTCGTAGAAACTTTAATTTCTTCTCTATATTTACACCCGGCCTGGGGGATTTTTGGGAATGGCCGATTCCACCTGATTTTTCCCAGTTTCTTCCACCCTTTTTCCATCCATCCACCTGCAGGGAAAAGGAGAGGGAAAACTCCCCTCATTCCTGCTTGGAAAAAGTCAGAAAAACCGGGAATAAAAATCCAAAAAAAAAGAAAAAAAATCAACCCCAAAGCAGCTTCTGCCATCCCGAAAAACGCAAAAAAAACGGGAAAAAAACCTTGGAAAACCAAACCAAATCCCAGAGGGAGCACAGCAGTTGTTGGGATTCGGGGATTTTAGTGTATGATACAACTTTACAGGGAGGGGGTGGGTTATCCACAGGGAATTCCGGGAATTCTCCCGGGAATTCTGGGAATGGCGGTGCCGGAGGGAGGAGGGGCTTTTCCAGAGGATTTTTTTGGGGGGATTGGAAGTGGGAAAGGTCCTGGATCCCGAGGAGAAGGAGGAGCTGGAAAAAAGCTGGAAAAAAGCTGGAAAAGCCCTCAGATCTCACCCTCAGCCTGGAATCTGGGAGCAGTTTTCCTACTTTTCCTTCAGGAAAAGGGTCCTGGCTGGGATTTGGGATCCCTTCCCAATCCTGGGTTTTTCTGGGTCATTATTCCTTTGCCAAAGGAAAAAAATCTCCTCTTTTCCTTCTTTTCTCTCCTTTTCCCAGCTTTCTTCCTCCTCCTGCTCCCTCGGGAATGTCCAGGCATGTCCGAGCGTCCTTCCCGGGGACCTCTGAAATTCCAGGACTCTGGAATCGCCTCCTTCCCAACAAAACACACCAGGAACGTTCCCAGAGGGGAAAAAAAATCCAGGAAAAACATAAAAACCCCAAAAATAATAACAAAAAAGGTGGATTTTGCTGGAAAAGCTTCCCCCGCCCCATCCGGATCCAGGAATTCCTGGGAAGAGCCCGGAGGGGTCCCAGAAACCCCAAATCCCCCAAAATCCAACATTCCCAGGGGATTCCCGGCGGGATTTGCGATCATCCCAATCCCAATCCCATTCCCAACTTTCCCTTGGACACCAGGAAGGGCTGGGGGTGATTTATGTACACGGCGCCGATTCCCGGCCTTGGAGCCAATCCCGGAATTCCAGGAATGCTGAGATTCCTGGGAATGCTCAGCTCTCCTCAGGGCTGATCCCGGAATTCCGGGAATGCCGCGATTCCCGGGCTTGGAGCCGATTCCCAGGACAATCCCACGAATCCCGGGATGGCTCAGTTCTGCTCAGATGAAGCCAATCCTGGAATCCCAGGAATTCCAGGATTCCTGGGAAAGCTCAGTTTTCCTCGGCGCCCTGCTGGACGTGGATGAAGACCATCCCAGGACATTCCCAGGAATTCCAGAATCCCAGGAGGGCTCAGTTCTCCTCGTTCCCCTGCCGGGCTCGGATGAATCCCAGGAATTCCAGGATTCCCAGGAAAGCTCAGTTTTCTTCAGCCCCCTGCCGGGTTCAGATGAAGGCCATTCCCGGAATTCCCGGAATTCCAGGATTCCAGGGAAGGCTCAGTTCTCCTCGTTCCCCTGCCGGGCCCGGATGAAGGCCATCCCGTGGGTCCTGAAGTGCGTTTTGAGGTTGAGCTGGCTCTCGAAGCCCCTCCCGCACACTTTGCACTCCAGCTTCCCCTCGGCATTCCCGGCGTTCCCGCCGGGAGCGTTCCCGCTGCCCGGGGCGGCGCCTCCCGAGGGCTCCTCGGGCTCGGCCCCGCGGCGCTTCTTGTGCGAGATGAAGCGGTGGCGGCCGAGGGCGCTGGCCGAGGTGAAGCAGAGGCCGCACTCGCGGCACTGGGGCGCGCCCTGCTCCGCGCGGTGCTGCGGGAGGTGCGCCTGGAACTCCGCGCGGCTCCCGGCCGCGAAGCCGCACTTGCGGCACCGGAACGGCGCCCGCGGGCTCTTGGCGGGCGGGGTGGTGCTGTCGGGCTCCTCGCTGCACGACTCCTCCGAGGAGAGCTTCCGTCTGCGTCCCGGGGCCTGCGGGACAGGGAACGTCGGGAATGGACAGCGAGGGCTTGGGGGGGAATCCCAGCGAGGAGAAACCCTGGGGAAACCCCTTGGGAAATCCCTTGGGAGAAAACCCTTGGGAAATCCCTTGGGAAACCCCTTCTTCCCCTTGGGAGAAACCCCAGGAAACTCCTTGGGAATTAGAGCAGCTCCCAGAAGGAATTCTGGGATGAGGAGGCTCCGATTCTGCCAGAAACGCTGAAATTCCCAGGAAATTCCTGCAAATTCCGAGGAAATCCGATGAATTCCCAAGAAATTCCCAGATAATTCCACCTGGGCAGTCCCAGATCCAAAACCTCCCCACCTGGATAAAGTTTAGGTCTGGGATTTGCGGGTTCCCAGCAAGAATTGCAGGATAACCCCCCCCAGTCCTGCCTCAAACCCCCCAGATTCCCAGGAAACCCCAGGAAACCCCAGATAATTCCACCCGGGCAGTCCCGGATCCAAAACCTCCCTGCTTGGATGAAGTTTAGGGCTGGGATTTGTGGGTGCCCAGCCGGAATTCCAGGATAACCCCTGCCCCAGTCCTGCCCCAAATCCCCATGAAACCCCAGGAAACGCCGGGAATTCCCGGGATTCCGGGCCAGTCGCACCTGGGCGGGGCCGGGGGGGCCGCGGGCCGTCACCACCTCCTGGCTGCGGGCGGGGTCGGTGACTTTGATGCCGTGCCGCACCTGGATGTGCTTCTCCAGGATCAGGCGGCTGCTGAACGTTCGCTTCCCCTCCGTGCAGTACCTGCGGATGGAGCAGCTTCGTTCTCCCGGGAATTCTGCTGCTGGAATTCCCAAATTCCAACCCCGAACGGGATCGATACAAAGCCTGGAGTCCTTTCCCAAATCCTTCTCATTCCCGGAATTTCAATTCCCATCTTGGGTAGAGCAGGTGGGAATGAGCCCTGATTCCTTGGGAATTAATCCCTGATTTTTCTGGGAATTAAACCCCAATTTCCCTGGGAATTAAACTCCAATTCCTTGAGAGTTCCCCCTTTTCCCTGCCCAACCCCAAACCCACTCAATCCTCCCCACTCCCTCCAGTTCCCGGCCATCCCAGCCCCTTTTCCAGCCCCAGCATTCCTGCTCTCCCAGAATCCCAGGAACCCCAGGAATCCCTCAGGAACCCCAGGAACCCCAGGAATCTCAGGAACCCCAGGAATCTCAGGAACCCCAGGAATCTCTCAGGAGCCCCAGGAACCCCGGCAGTACCGGCAGGGGTAGACGCGCTTGATGCCCTCGTGGTTGACGCGGACGTGGCGCCGCAGGCTCGGGGCCGAGCAGAAGGAGCGCTCGCACAGGTGGCACGGGAACTTCTTCACCGACTGCGGGGAAAAACCATCAGGATCCCGGGGAAAACGGGAAAAATCCCACTCAGGATCCCGGGGAAACACGGGAAAAACCCTGGAAAAACCTGCTCAGGATCCCGGGGAAAACGGGGACAAACTCAGGAAAAATCCAGGAGGGATCCCGGAAAATCCCAGGAAAAATCAAGCAGGAATCACGGAAAAACCTGGGAAAAATCCAGGAGGGATCCTGGAGAAACCCAGGAAAAATCCAGCTCAGGATCCCGGAAAAACCTGGGAAAACCCAGGAGGGATCCAGGAGCCAGGATTCCCACTCCAGCTGGAGGTGGGAATTCAATTTTCCCTCCTGGGGTTGTTCATCCAGCCAGGAATTACCTCAAAAATCTCATTCTCATTCCCAAATCCTTCCATTCCCATGATCCAGGAGGGATCCAGGGGGATCCAGGGGGATCCAGGAGCCGGGACTCTCCCTCCAGCCATTGTAACTCCACCTTCCCTCCAATCCTGCCCAGAATTACCCCAAACCCCCCATCCCCGCGGGATTTCCCCCGGCGTTCCCAGGAACGGTGCTGACCTTGCCGTGCTCCCTCTTCATGTGCGCCACGTACTCGTCGCGCTCGGGGAACCAGGAGTGGCAGAGCCCGCAGCTCCAGCCGCTGCCCTTGGCCTTGGCGCCGGCCCTGCCCCGCGGGAAGCGCCCGCGCCGCGCCCGCCGCAGCTCGGGCGAGCTCGGCGCCTCCTCCTCCTCCTCCTCCTCCTCCTCCGAGGAGCTCGAGGAGGAGCCCGAGCGCCGCGGCGGCTCCGGCGGCTCCGCCTTGGGCGCCAGCAGCGCCCCCGATCGCCGGGAGGGCTCGTCCTTGGACTTCTGGGGCTGGTGCGTGTTCTGGGGAGGGACAGATCGGGGATTCAGGGACCTCTGCAGCCACGGCATCTTCTGAAAAATCCCTTTGTAGCCATGGGATTTGCTGAAAAACCCCTCGGCCAGGATTTTTCCCCTAAGGCGTAGCCATGAGATTTGCTGAAAAATCTGTTTTGCCGGGATTTTTCTCCTGAGAAGATGAGAGGCCTCAGGAACGGAGTGTAAACAATGATTGTCTGCAGCTGTGGGATGCAACGGGTGCGTCTGTGATTGGTCTCTAATTAATGGCCAATCACAGACCCTGAGCACTCCCCACTCCCATCTCCCCCCGTCTGGGGAAACTTCCATCATTTCTGGCCTGGATTTTGCCATTTTTGGCCGGGATTTTGCCATTTTTGGCCGGGATTTTGCCGTTTTTGGCTGGGACTGGGGGCCTGACCTTGAGGTGCTCGAGCATGGTGCGTTTCTGGGCGAAGAGCAGCGGGCACTGCGGGCAGCGGAAGACGCTGACGCGCTGGGGCAGCAGGTGCTGATCAAAGTGCGACGACAGCAGCGGCTTGTGCGTGAACACCGTGTCACACATGGCACACTTGTAAATCATCCTGGGCAAAAAAAGGGGGAAAACGGGCAAAAACGGGGAAAAAATGGGGAAAAGCGGGGTGGGGGATATGCCGGGGGGAGCGGAGAGGGAGGGGAAAAGGAGGGGAAATGAGAAGGAAAAAGGGAAAGGAAAAGGAGGGGAAAGAGAGAAATGAGGGAAGGGAAAAGGAGGGAAAAGGAGATGGGAAAAAGAGAAATGAGGGAGGGGAAATGAGAAGGAAAAAGGGAAAGGAAAAGGAGGGAATAGGAAAGAAAAAAGGGAAGGATAAAGGAGGAAAAGAGGAGGAGAAAGGGAGGGAAAAGGAAATGGGAAAGGAGGGGAAAAACAGAGAAAAAGGAGGGGGAAAACAGATAGAAAAGGGAGGGGAAAAAGGAGGGAAGAAGAGGGAAAAAACAGGGAAAAAGGGATGGAAAAAGGAAGATGGGAGTTGAGCTCATCCCATCCACAGAGGAAGTTCTGCCAATCATGGAATATTCCCACTTCTCCCAATCCTGGAATCCTGGAATGGCTCAGGCAGGAAAAGCCCCCCGGGAATCACCACACCCATCATTCCTAAGGGCCACATTCCCAAATCTTCCAGCCAACTCCGTTCCCACAGCAAAACATTCCCAAACCTCCCATCCCAGCCTCTCATTCCCAAACCTCCCATCCCAGCCTCTCATTCCCAAATCTTCCATCCCAACCTCTCATTCCCAAACCTCCAATCCCAATTTCTTATTCACAAATCTCCCATCCCAGCCTCTTATTCCCAAATCTCCCATCCCAACATTTCCAGGACGACCCCGAGCCGCTCCCCGGGGTCCTGGGCCCTGGGAGGAGCTGGGGAATTCCGGGGAATTTTGGGGAGTTCCGGGCAGCACTCACTTGGATTGCTGGTTGCTGAAGCCGGGGTGCTGCGTGTAGACGTGGGCGTGGGCGCTGGGCGCCGATTTGAAGGCCATGGGGCAGATGGGGCACTTGTGGAAAACCTCGCAGTGTGAGCTCTGGATGTGGGACTTGATGGAATTGACCCCCCCGAACACCACGGAGCAGCTGGGACACCTGCAAAATGCCCAAGGGACACCGGGATACAAGGAGGTTCTGGGAATTCCCAATGGACACCGGGATCCCAAAGTAGTTCTGGGAAGATTTCCATTGGAAACGGGATCCTAAGCAGTTCTGGGAAAATTCTATCAAGGATCAGGATCCAAACCAGTTCTGGGAAAATTCCCAACTGGAACCACGATCCCAAACAAGGATTCCTGTAATTTCCAAGACTCCCTGGCTCCGTACCTGTATCCCACCCTGTGGGAGGAGTCCTTGGGTGGGACTCCAAGGTGTCCTGCAGGAAAATTCCCACCTCACTCCATGGGCAAACTCCATTTCTGGACCGTTCCATGGTCCCACCACCCTCCCCAATGCCCCCCTGTGGAATTCCCGGGATTCCCTGGCCGGTACCTGTATCCCACCCTGCGGGAGAAGTGCAGGCAGGAGTCCTTGAGGTGGGACTCGAAGTTGGCCAGCAGGAAATTCCCCCCGCACTCGGGGCAGACGTGGGGCGGGCGGCTGCGGTGCATGCGCTGGTGCGCGCTGAAGCTGCAGCGGTTGGCCAGGATCATGGGGCACGCTGAGCACACCTGGAAAACACCGGGATCATCCATGGAAACCTGGCCCTCAGGGGGCCAGGATCATGGGGCACGCCGAGCACACCTGGGAAAACGGGAATTCCACCCGGCATCACCCTTGGAACCCCGGGAACCCCAGCCCTCGGGGGCCAGGATCATGGGGCACGCCGAGCACACCTGCAAAGCTGGGATCAGCCTCAGAACCCCGGGAATTCCACCTGGGATCACCCTCGGAACCCCGGGAATTCCAGCCCTTGGGGAGCCAGGGTCCCAGCCAGCCGGGGGAGAATTCCCACTGAAAGCAGGAGGGCAAACAGTCCTGGGAAGATTCCACTGAGGAATGGGTCTAAACTGGTCCTGGGATCTTGGAAAACTCCCAGCTGGGACCGGGATCCCAAGGAGGTCTCAGAGAATTCCAACTGAAACCAGGATCCCAAAGAGTTCTGGGAGAATTCCAGCAGGGATCGGGCTGGATGGGAGGGGATGAATGGATCCATGGGTCCAGGGCTGGATGTTCTCATTGGTCTCCCACCACTCTCCCACTTCTCCACCACCTCCCAGTGCCTTCCCAGCACTCTCAATCATCTCCCACCACCTCCTGCTGCCCTCTCACCACCTCCCACCATCTCCCACCTTCTCCTGCCACCTTCCCACCATCTCCCAGTGCTCTGAGCCATCTCCCACTTCTCTCCCAGCCCTCCCAGCTCCCACTCTCACCGTGCTGCTGCTGCTGGTGGCCGCCCCGGCCTGCTGGAAGTGCGCGGCCAGCCCGGCCTTGTCCTTGCACTGCTCCTTGCACTCCAGGCACCTGAAGCAGCTGTAGCTGCCGGGCTCGGAGCCCAGGGGCAGCACGGGCAGCAGCTCCTGCCCTGCGCTCCCCGCGCCCTCCTGGGCCACCTTGGAGGCGGGCAGGGTCAACGAGGCCAGCGGGGTGACGTCGGGCTGCCCGATCATCTGCTCCAGGGCGATGGGGCGCATCACCAGGTGCGAGCACTGCATCACCAGCCCCTTGTCCTTGTGCTCGCGGGCGTGCAGCAGCAGGCTGCACTTGTTGAAGAACACCAGGCGCTTGGTGCAGTGGTTGCAGGTGACCTCGATGCGCATGCTGCGCCGGTCGTAGTGCCGCGCCAGGCTCTTCTCCAGCGCGAAGGCGTCGCCGCACTCCAGGCAGCGGAAGCCCGAGGGCGGCAGCGCCAGGCTGGCCTCGGCCGGGGGGCTCAGGTTGGGTTTGTAGGTGGGCAGCAGGTTCTTGCTGTTGAGGATCTTGTTGAAGGCCTCCACCAGGCTGGACTGGCTGCGGGAGATGACGGTGCCGGCCACGTTGGCCTTGGCGCCGCCGTTGGCCTTGGCGCCGCCGTTGGCCCGGGCGTCGCCCTTGGGCAGGGGCTGCGGCACCAGGCTCAGGATGTTCTTGGCCACGGATTTGCCGGACTTGGCGGGCAGCACCACGGATTTCTGCTGGGCCACGCTGGCGGCGATGAGCATGGCGCTGCTGGCGCTCTGGATGGTGGCCACGGGCAGCACCGTCCCCTTCAGCTTGGTGCCGTTGCCCAGCTGCACGCTGACGATTTTGGGCCCCTCTGTGCTTTTCAGGGGGCTGGAGAGCTCCGATTTCTCCTTGGCCGCCTCCGTGGCGATGCCAGCAGGACATTCCAAGGGCTCCTGGGAGTTCTGCTCGCTGGGGAGTTTGCTGGAGGGTGGCTCCGAGTCCGAGGACACCCTGGTGACCGTCCTGGTGATGCTGCCACAGGAGGTTTTGATGGTTTTGATGCGCACCTTGAGCGGCCGCGAGGAGCTGGAGGACGGCGAGTTGGTGCTTTCCTCTTCCTCCTCCTCCTCCTCCTCACCGCTGGACGCGCTCGGGGGGCTCCCCACAGATTTCCCCAGCATCTCCTGCTCCTCCTTCAAGGAGAGCTGCTTGGGGGAAGGCGGGATGGGAATGCCCGGGGAGGAGAAGGACTCCCGGGGGCTCCCGGGCGAGTGTTTGAGCTCAGCCCCGGTGCCGGCGTCCAGCACTGCCGGCTCCGCTCCCGGCCACGGCGCCACAGGAGAGTCCCCGGCGGGGTACCGGACAGTGACGGACTTGAGGTGATCCAGCCCCAGCCCCTTGGGGCTGCAGCCCCTGCCCGGAGCCTCCTCCGAGTCCGACTCCTCCTTCTTGATGCAGGGCACGGGGTGGGCTCCATCTCCGGCCGATCCTGCCCGGAACGGCGCCGGGAACGGCAGCTCCAGCCCCTCGGTGCCGTCGCCCAGGGGCTCCTTGCAGCCCGCGGGGGCCGCGGGGGGCCCGGCCGGCGCCTTCTCCTTGGCCTTGGCCTCGCGGGCGCGGTCGATGAGGTTGGTGCCGTCCTGGCCGGGCTCGGGGCTGAAGTGGGAGAACAGCTCCAGGCCCTTGGTGCCCTTCTCCTTGGCCCAGCAGTCGCCGTTGGGGGCGGGCTCGGCGGGGCGCGCCCCGGGCCCCTCGGGGGCCGCGGTGAATCCGTTCTGCAGCAGCCGCGGCGCCAGCCCGGGCCCGTCCTTGCCCTCGGCCTGCTCGGGGCACACGGTGTTCTTGACGATGACGCTGACGGCCGAGATGTCGGGGTGGGGCAGGACGGGCTCGGGGGCCGCGCCGGGGCCCGGCTCCCCCGGGAGCTGCTTCCCGTGCGCCTCGGGCTCCTCCTGGTGCGACTGGATGGCCTCGTTGGCGTCGATGTCGGGGATGTCGAAGGCGGCCAGCAGGTCGTCGAAATCCGGGGTCTTCATGTCCCCCATGGCTGGGAATTACAGGGAAAGGGGCTGAGGGCGGGGGGAATTTGGGAATTCCCGGGTTTCCATCCCCATAAACCCCAGGGAACCCTGATGTCCCACAGCCTTTTCCATTCCCATTCCTCTTCCACCCCAAACGCCTTCTCTCTGTCCCAAAAATCCCCCTCCAATCCCAAAATCTCCCCCTTTCATCCCAAAAACTCCCCCTTTCCTCCCAAAAACTCCCCCTTTCATCCCAAAAACTCCCCCTTTCATCTCAAAAATCCCCTTTTATCCCAAAAACTCCCCCTTTCATCCCAAAATTCCCATTCTCATCCCAAAATTCCCCTTCCCAACCCAAAATTCCCTTTTTATCCTAAAATTCCCCTTCCCATCCCAAAAATCCCCTTTTATCCCAAAAATCCCCTTCCCATCCCAAAAATCCCCTTCCCACCCCAGCCCTGCTGCGGATCCATCCCCCAAATCCCCACAACTGCCGGGAAATCCTCGGGATCCGGGAAATCCTCGGGATCCAGCCCCATCCCGGCTCAATCCCGGCCCTGTTCCCGACCTGGAGCCGGGCCCAGGATCTGCCACATCCCGGGGACAGCAATTCCCTGTTAACCCCTGGAATTCCGCAATTCCGGCACTCCCAGTGGGCCTGGAAGCTCCAAGGATTTCTGGTTCATTTAGGGAAAAAAACTCCTTCCATGAGGAGGGGTTTTGATCCCACGGTTTTCCAGCTTGGAAAACTGGGAAAGAGGGGAAAGAGCTGTGGATCCAACCCCAATTCCAGCCCCAGATTCCCTCTGGATCTGAGGCTCCTGGAAAGCCCCGAGCAGGTGGAATTCCATTCATTTTCCCTCTGGAATGTGCCTGGGGAGAGGCTTTTCCTCCCCAAACCCCCTTTTTCCTGCCCTTTTATCCCGGGGAAAGCCTCCCCAGGTAGGGAACGACTCCTTTGGAAAAGCTGGGAATTGTTTTCCAGGGGGAATCGCTCCCTTTGTCCTTCCCCATTCACATCCAAATCCCTGGGAATGTCTGGGGTGGATCCCGGATTTCCCCACCCCAATCCCAATCCCAATCCCAGTTTATTTTTGGGAACAAACACACCCAGGGTTGTGGACAGTCCTGGGGGAGCTGCTTGGGATCAGGAGCGGGGTTTGGAAAATCCTTCCCGGCTACGGAAAAGGAGGCGGGGACAGCCACAAACAGGGAGGTATTATCCCAAAATTCCACCTGCGGCAAATCCCGGCTCCCAAACTGATCCCAAACTCCCCATCCTGATCCCAAACTCCCCATCCTGATCCCAAACTCCTCATCCTGATCCTAAATCCTAATCCCAAATTCACCGTCATGATCCCAAGTTCCCCATCCTGATCCTAAATCCCCAAACCCAAACTCAAAATCCTAAATCCCCATCCCAACCCCAGATCCCCAATTCCAACCCCCCCATCCCGATCCCAAATTCCCCATCCCAGACTCCCCATCCCGCTCCCGCCCCCATCCCGGCGCAGCTGCCTCGTCCCGAGGGATCCGTGCGGGATTAAATTCCCGGGATTTGGAGGGGATTAATTCCCGACCATCTGCCGGCCCCGCAGCCTGGCCCCGAGCCCGGGATCCCGAAAATCCCAAAGGGAGGGCTCGGGATTCCCCATTTTCCCAGGATTCCCACAAGGACTGCGGGGGTCTGGGCAGCGATTCCGTGGGATTTTGGGGTTTTCCCAAATATCCGGGATCCCAAGGCCCCCATCCTGATCCCAAACTTGCAATCCCAAACTCCCCATCCCCATCCCAAACTCTCCATCCCCATCCCAAATTCCCATCCCAAACTCCTCGCACCGACCCCAAACTCCCCATCCCGAACTCCCCATTCCCACTCCAAACTCCTCACACCGATCCCAAACTCCCCGAAATTCCAGGACCGAGGGGATGACCGTGACCCCCGCCAATCCCAGGATTTGGGATGGGGAAGGACTGACCGCGACCCCCCAGAATTTCAGGATGGGGGGGGGGGGTGATCCTGATCCCCACAAATCCCGGGATTTTTTTTGTGGGAAGATGGGAATATGACCCCCACAAATCGCGGTTTTTGGGATAGGAGCGGGTGACCGTGACCCCCCCAAATCCCGGGATTTTTCTGTCGCAGGGAGTGACCGTGACCCTCCAGAATCCCAGCAATGGGGGGGTGACCGTGACCCCCCGGATCCCCGGGTTTCCCGAGAGAAGAGGCGACGCTGCCCCCTCCAAATCCCGGGATTCGGGGCCGGGCCCCTCAGGCCGCGCTTCCCGCCCAGGCCGCGCCCCCCCCTCAGGCCTTGACCCCCTCAGGCCGCTCCCGCCCCTCAGGCCCCGCTACCTGGAGCTGCGCGCGGGGGCGCTCCCCGCTGCCGCTGCCGGTTCCCGATCCCGGTTCCCGATCCCGGTTCCCGATCCCGGTTCCGATCCCAATCCCGCTCGGGCCCCTCAGCGGCGCCGCTTCCCCTCCGCCACTTCCTGCTTGGCCCCCCCGCCCCGCCGGCCCTTCGCGCCGCGCGTTCCCGCCCTCGCTGCTCTTTTCCATTGGCTGTACGGCCCGTCACTCATCAAAATCCACCTTTTGATTGGTTTCTTTCGCTGTCACTCAATACTGATCGCGGCCGTCCGCACTCCCCATTGGCTGAGCGGGACCCGCCCCACAGCGGGCGTGTTGATTGGGAAGCGCGGGTGTCATTCAGCCCGCAAAGCCTCGCCCACCGCGATATCCTCGCTTCCTATTGGTTGCAAGCGCTGGCGCATCTCGCTGCCGATTGGTTGAAAGCGCTGTCTACCAGTTAACCCCCTCCTCATCTCGCTTTTCATTGGTCAAAGCGCGCTGTTTATCAAGAGCGGGTTCCGGCCGCCATTGGCCTCAGAGAGCGTCCATGGCCGCGGATCCCAGCCGGGGGCCCCCACTGGGCGCGAGATTCGTCCCTCAGCACCAGAACCCGGGCCCGGGCCCGGAATGGCTTTAAGCCCCTCCTCCCATTCGCTGCCAGCGCTGTCACTCACCGAGGCGTCTGAGGGAATGGCCCGCCCACGTCCTCATGTTGCGCGATACCATTGGTGGATAGCACTGTCAGTCAAGACCGCCTCTGTTTCCTCGCTCTCCCATTGGCTGGACTGCCCAAAAGCCCGCCAAGCCAATTTTCGCTGCTTATTGGTCCGCAGAGTTGCCACTCACATTTAACCCCGCCTTCCTTCCACCTTATTGGCCACCTGAATGACAACATCCGCTCCCCCCGCTCTCTGATTGGTTGATTGTACTGCCAATCAACAGCCCGGTCCCGCCCCTCATTCTGACGGTAAACAGCCCGCGGGGGATGCCGGGAGCTGCTGCGGGAATTCCCAAATCCCAAATTCCTGGGAATTCCAGGGAATTCTGCTCCCAGTAACCCCAGCACAGGGAATCCCTTTTATTCTCCCCAGAGTTCACCAGAAATTCCTTTTATCATTCCCATAATTCCCAAGAAATCCCTTTAATCCCACAACTCCCAAGAAATCCCCGCCATTCCCAAGACACTCCTTTAATTGTTGCCGCCATTCCCAATGACTTATTTCCATTCCCAAGACACTCCTTTAATCATTCCCACAATCCCCAAGAGATTCATTTAACTATTACTGCCATTCCTAATAACTTATTTCCATTCCCCAGAAATCCCTTTAATTCTTCCTGCCATTCCCAAGAAATTCCTTTTATCATTCCCAGAATTCCCAAAAAAATTCCCACAATTCCCCAGAAATCCCTTTAATCATTCCCAAGCAATCCCCTCCATTCCCAAGAAACTCCTTTAATTACTGCCGCCATTCCCAAGAAATTATTCCCATTCGCTTTATTATTCGCACAACGCCCAATAAATCCCCTCCATTCCCAAGAAATCCCTTTAATTATTCCTGGAATTCCCAAAAAATTCCTTTAATTACTCCCGCAATTCCCAAGCGATGCCTTTAATTCCTTTTATTTCACTAATTGACCATTCCCAGCGCCCCGTTGCCGTGGTGTCCCGGCATTCCCGGGTTCATTTCTTCTCCTCGTCCTTCCTGTCCCGCTGCTCTCCGCGCTGCTCCCGGTGCTGCTCCCGGTGGGCCTGCGAGGCCAGCGAGCCCATGGCGTTGCGGATGGCCTCGTTGTTGGGATCCACCCCGGGCAGGTTCTCCAGGACGCTCTGCAGGAACTCGGGGTCCTGCATCACGTCGTAGTCGTCCTCCTCCTGCGGGGAAAGTGTGGGATTGGGGATCGGCCCCGGGGATTCAGGATCAGCCTGGGGGATCTGGGATCATCCTGGAGGATCTGGGATCATCCTGGTCCACAGGAAAACCCAGGGAATTCAGGACTGTCCTGGAGGATTCGGGATCATCCCAATCCAGATGGGTCTAGAGGGACTGGCATTACTAGAGTGTACAACAGGGAATCCACTGAATAACCAGGGCAGGATTCGGGATTTGTCCCTAAAATCCCAAAGAAAGCAGGACAGGGAGTCCTGGAATGGTTTGGGGTGGAAGAACCTTGAGGGTGATCTCATCCCCGTCCTGTGCGTGGGATGGGATGGGATTTTTAGGATTGACGGAATGAGCTGGGAATTCCGGGAATCCCCCACCTTGGTGGGCTCGGAGGTGTCCATGGCCGCCCCGCTGTCCACCTCGGCCGCCTCGGCCTGGGCAAACTCTGCAAAAGCCAAACAAACCCAGAGATGATCCACGGGTAGCCCCTGGGGCAGCCAGGCCGGGCTTTTCCCGGGGCTTTTCCCGAGGTTTTTGCCAGGGTTTCCCTGCAGTTTCCCCACGCACCGGCGCCCTGCAGGGACATCTGCATGGCGTAGGCGATCTGCTCCTCCTCGCTCATGGAGCTCAGGTCCGGCAGCCCCGCGCGGCCAAAGTCCGGCTGCCCGATGGTCATCTTGAGCAGGGCCTCGTCCGACTCTGGCACACACAGGGCACACACGGGGGTCCCGGAGTCATGGGATAGCCCAGGAATCCAGGGGGTGCCCCAAGAATGCATGGGATAGCCCAGGAATCCAGGGGGTGTCCCAGGAATGCATGGGATAGGCCAGGAATGCCCAGGAATCCAGGGGGTGGCTGGGAATGCATGGGGTGTCCCACGAATGGGCGTCCCCACCCACGCAGGGAAGGATTAAAATCCCCAATGTCCAGTCTGAACCCATCCTGCTTTTTAGTCCTCCTCATTCCCATCCCATAAATCCTGTCCTCAATCCCATTCCCATCCCACAAGTCCCATTGCATAAATCCCATTCCCAACCCCATCAATCCTGTTCCCAATACCATAAATCCTGTTCCCGGTCCCACAAATCCCATCCCATCAATCCCATTCCATAAATCCCATCCATCCCATTCCCAATCCCATTCCCAGTCCCATTCCCAATCCCATCAAACCCATCCCATAAATCCCATCCCATCCATCCCGTTCCCAATCCCAATCCCAATCCCATTCCCAGCCCCACCACTGCCCCTCACCATCCCCCCCGGTGGCTCCGATCCCGGCCTCTGCAGCCGAGGCCGCGGCCGCCCTGCGCGCCTCCTCCTCCTGCCGCTGCCGCTGCTCCTCCATGGACACCCGCAGCGCCTGCACAAACACCCCAAAACAGGGCTGGGGATATGGGAAATGGGACAAAACACCCCAAAACACCCCAAAACGGGGCTAGGGATACACCCCAAAACAGGGCTGGGGATACACCCCAAAGCAGGGCTAGGGATACACCCCAAAACAGGGCTAGGGATACACCCCAAAGCAGGGCTGGGGATACACCCCAAAACGGGGCTGGGGATACACCCCAAAACATGGCTTGGGGATCTGGGAAATGGGACACCCGCAGCGCCTGCACAAACACCCCAAAACACCCCAAAACAGGGCTGGGGATACAGGAAATGGGACACCCACAGTGCCTGGAAAACCCCAAAACCCTGGATTTGGCATCTGAGAAAAGCTGGGAATGGGGGGC
Organism: Anisognathus igniventris; assembly: GCA_035583115.1. Taxonomy (NCBI): domain Eukaryota; kingdom Metazoa; phylum Chordata; class Aves; order Passeriformes; family Thraupidae; genus Anisognathus; species Anisognathus igniventris. Next base: position 6,301,737 of record JAWWET010000104.1, on the reverse strand, counting down.
AGGAGGGGGCTGGGAGCCCTGGGGATCGGTGCTGGGGAGATTCGGGGATTTATGGAATTCTGACACTGGGAATTGCCCAATTCCTGGGGATTCTGGGATCCCTACCAGAGCCAGCTCGGGGTCGGCACTGGGATCCACCCCGAACTCGAAGTCGGAGGCGCCCAGCCCCAGCATGGCGCCGCCCTCACCCATGGGGTCTGGAGTTGGACATTTGGGCTTTTATGGGAATTTTGGGGTTTTATGGGGTCCCTACCAGAGCCAGCTCAGGATCTGCACTGGGATCCACCCCGAACTCGAAGTCGGAGGCGCCCAGCCCCAGCATGGCGCCGCCCTCGCCCGCCAGGATGGGCGAGCTGATGAGGGCGTCGGCCAGGCTGGGTCCCGGCGGCACCGTCACCAGGTGGGAGCCGCTGCCGTCCTTGCCATTGAGCGCCGTGATGAACGCGGTCAGCTTCTCCGTGTTGGCCTCCTGGGAGTGGGGGATTTGGGAACGCTGAGGGGCTGGGAATGGGATTGGGGGGTCTGGGATTTGGGGTTTGTGGGGTTGTGGTGCAGCGAGAGGGCTCTGGGAATGGCAGATCTGTCAGCAGGTTCCCAGCAGGAAATCGGGGATGGGGAGGGTTTGGGACCCACGGAAAACCCTGAAGGACTGACCTCATTCCCAGGATTTTCCGGCTCCAAACATGGAGCTGGAAAAGGCCCTGGAATTCCCCTGGAATGTGGCAATTCCCGGGACTCTCACCTCCTCCCCGAAGTTGATGATGTCCACGTTGACCTTCTCTTTCTTCAGGCGCTTGGCCAGCTTCACCAGCTGGGGAGAGGCAGGAATTCCCTGGGATCAGCGGGACCTGGCCCAGCGCCCAGATCCCACTGACATTCCAGATTTGGTCCTGAATCGGCTGCCAGCTCCAAGGGATCCAACCCAGGGATCCACACTTGTGACCCCCCCAGTCCTGGGCCAATCCTGGGCTGAGCCCTGGATTTTCTGGGAGCTGATCCCATTGTTATCCCATGATCCCAGCCCCAATCCCGTTCTTATCCCATTATCCCAGCCCCGATCCCGCAGTGATCCTGTGATTATCCCCATTGTTATCCCGTGTTCCCAGCCCCAATCCCATTGTTATCCCGTGACCATTCCCGTTATCCTGGCCCCGCCATTCCCGCCCGGACTCACGTCCTTGTCGCTGTCGTGCACGGGGCTGCCCACGAAGGCGATGATTCTCATCTTGTGGTTCTTGCCCTGCCGGTGCTTCAGCGCCAGCTGCACCAAAACCAGGGATTTGGGGCCATTCCCGGGAGAACGGGGATCCCCCGTCCCAGATCCCGGGATCTGCCCCAGGGATGGGGCTCCAGGGGGGCACAGCAGGGCTGGGCTGAAAATCCTGGGATTTAGGGAGGGGGGGTGGTTCTGTGAAATTCCCATGGATTTATGTCCACAGATTTCTGTAAATTTCCCATGGATTTCTGGTGGATTTCTGTGGAATTCCCATGGATTTCTGGTGGATTTCTGTGGAATTCCCATGGATTTATGGTGGATTTCCATGGATTTCTGTGAAACTCCCACAGATTATGCTTTAAAGCCTCCGGCACCATTTTCACCACAAACACCCAGGGAAACCCCGAATTTCCCCATCTAAGACCCCGGGAAGAGCCAATTTCCCACATCCACGCCCTGAAACCTCGGGAAGGCCCCAGGAAGGGCCGGAATTCCCGGGAATTCCGCGGGACTCACGTGTGCCACGCGGATGCCGGTGCCGAAGGTGATTTTGCCCTTGGGCTGCACCGTGTGCAGCTTGGACAGGATGCGCCCGGTGTCCGGGGTCAGCGTGGTCAGCACCTCGCAGTTACTGCGGGAAAACGGGAACGGGGCCATTCCCAGCGACCCGGGAGGGATTTTACACCCCGGGATTCAGGCTGGGAGGAAATTCCCCCTGGGATTCAGGCTGGGAGGAAATTCCCCCCGGGATTCAGGCTGGGCTCGGCTCCGGGGCTGGCAGCGCTCCACAGTTACAGGAGAAACTCCTGGGGATTCTCTGGGAATCTGGGAGGAAATTCCCCGAATTCCCAGATTTCCCCACCTCCAACGAGCCCCAAATCCCTCCCGTTGCAAGAATTCCTGAAGTTCCCACCTGCAATGAGCCCAAAATCCCCAGATTCCTCCCACCGTCCCTCCCATTCCAAGTGGGAACAGCCACTCCAAGAATTCCTGAAGTTCCCACCCCCAAAATCATTCCCAGATCCCTCCCAGTATCTCTCCCATTCCAACTGGGAATGAGCCATTCCAAGAATTCCTGAATCTCCCACCCCCAGAACCATTCCCAAATCCCTCCCAGGTCCCTCCCAGTCCCTCCCAGCCGTTCCCAGCCCCTCTCCCGTGGATGCCCCGATCCCAGATCCCGGGGATTCCCGGGAATGCCCCACTTGGCCAGGGTGATGAGCCCCACGTTGTTCTCGGGGTTGCTGCGGGTCTTGGAGTGGCACACGATGTTCACGGCGTCCTGCTGCGCCTGCAGCCGCGTCGGCAGGAAGTCCCCGTTCCGCATGTACTCACTGTTGTCCACGCTGGAATGCCCAAAAAAAACCAGGAATGTTACAAGGGGATCCTGGGAAATTCCCTCTGCTGGGGTGAATGGGGTTTAGCTCCCTAAGATCTGCTCTATTTCAGAGAAAAATGAGGTTCATTCCAGTCTAAAATGTCATTTTTATGGGAATGCGGAGGTTTGGGAGAGCCAAGGTTCATTCCCCAAAATCTCCTTTTTTTTTTTTTTTTTGGGAATGGCTGACGTTTATCCCCCCAAATCCGGGGTTTTCGGGAAGAGGTGAAGCTCAAACCACAAAATCTGCCTCGTCTCTGCCTCAGACTCTCTCTGTCCCCTCAGCCCCCCATCCCCTCAAATCCTATTTCCCCCTCACCCCCGGTCCCCTCCTGTCCCTCCCTGTCCCCTCATGTCCCTGTCTGTCCCCTCATGTCCCCCCGTCCATGTCTGTCCCCCTGTCCCTCCTGTCCACCCCCCGCCCCCTCTCTCCCCTCAGGCCCGGCCCGTTCCGCCCCCCCGCCATGACTCAGGGAAAGCGGCCGGGCGGGCCGGGGGTGGCCGCGCGGGTGCCGGAGGTTCCCGGGGGTTGCCGGGGGGATGCCCGGGTGTTTCCGGGGGTGTCCCGGCGCTCCCGGGGCTCTCACCACACCATGGTGCTCTCCAGAACCATCTTGGCTCCTTCCTCCCCTCAGCGCCGGCCCGCTCCCCACAACGCCCAACAACGCGCGCGCTGATTGGTCCAGACCCCGCGGCCAATCAGCGCGCCCCGTATACGCATGGCGCCTCGCTGAGCATGCTGGGAGTTGTAGTTCTGGCCGGGTCTCCATGGCGGCCGGGGGACGCCGCTGTCCCCAAAGGTCCCGAATTGTCCCCAAAGGGCCCGAATTGTCCCCAAAGGGCCGGGAATGTCCCCAAAGGTCCCCTCCCACCGCCCCCCCCCGCGGAGTCTGCGAAAGGCTCCGAGAACAGCCCGGGGGCGTCTCCTGTCCCCCTGTGCCACCCCAGGGCTGTCCCCCTGTCCTGTGTCCCCACCAAGATGTCCCCTTGTCCCCAGGGCTGTGTCCCCTTGTCCCCCCAGATGTCCCCAGGGTCTCCCCAGTGTCCCCAATGTCCCCCCAAATGTCCCCAGTGTCCCCAGGGCAGAGCTGGCCCCACCTGGGGACACGAGGGTGACAAACAATTCCAGGCTGGACACAGCAATTCCAGGAATTCCATTCCCAAATCCAGGAAAATTCCATCCCCGAACCCGGGGGAAACTCCACGAAAACTCCACGAAATCCAATTCCCAAATCCAGGGAAATTCCAGGGGAAAAAACCCCAGAAAATTCCAGGGGAATTCTGCGGATTCCATCCCCAAACCCAGGAAAAGTCCGTCCCAAATCCAGGAGAATTCCATGAAATCCATTCCCCAAATCCAGAGGAATTCCATGAATTCTGTCCCAAATCCAGGAAAATTCCATGAAATCCATTCCCCAATCCAGGAAAATTCCATTTCCCAAACCCAGGAAAAGTCTGTCCCAAATCCAGGAGAATTCCATTCCCAAATCCAGGAGAATTCCACGAATTCTGTCCCAAATCCAGGAGAATTCCATGGATTCTGTCCCCAGTCCAGGAGAATTCCATGAAATCCATTCCCAATCCAGGAAAAGTCCGTTCCAAGTCCATGAAAATTCCACGAATTCCCCTCCAATGCAGGGAAGTTTCCATTCCAAGTCCAGGAGAATTCCAGGAATTCTGCCCCAATCCCAGGAGGATTCCGTTCCCGGGAAGAGCCAAATCCTCTTTTTCTCCTGGAAAATTCCCCCCACAATTCCCAAATTTCCCCCTTGGGAACAGGAAAATCCCCCCCCAAAAAAAAACAACAAAAAACCCCGATCCCAAAAATTCCAACCCCACCCCTCCCCCCCAGCCTCTGGATGGGGAGAATTCCCAGGAAAAAGGGAAATTATCCCAAAAATATTTAAATATTCATAAATATTCCGTTCTGGGAGGGGGGGAACTGGGAAAAAATTGGGGAAAAAATTGGGGGAAAAAAATGGGGAAAAATGGGGAAAATTGGGGAACAAAATTGGGAACAAAATTGGGAAAATTTGGGGAAAAATGGGAGAAAAAAAGGGAAAATTGGGGAAAAAATTGGGGCAACTTCCCCTCCTGATCCGATAAAAAATGAGAATAAAAGGGGACTGGGAGGGACTTTGTCTAATATAGACAAACATTCCAAGGAAAAAGGGGAAATCCATGGAATTGTCCCCGAATTCCCTGTGCTGGGCTAAGGCCATTCCAAGGGATTGGGGGGCAGGAAAATTCAGCTTTTCCTTAAAAAAACGTGGGAAAGGGAGAGAGGCAGGGGAAGGTCCCGGGAGGGAGGGAATTCCCTCCCTGCTCCACACTCCGGGGCATTTTCGGCACAAAAAGCTCGAAATTCCAGGGTTTGTATAAAAATGGGATTGTTCCAAGTGGGAGTTTGGGGGAAAAGGAATTTTTTCCATAAAAAAAATCAGGGATGGAGCAAAAATCAGCTCCAGCCCCGGGGGCTGCTCCGGGGTTTTGGGAATTTGGGGATTTTGGGGATTTTTTGATCCAGGTGGGAAATTCCTCATTCTGGATTTGGGTTTTTTTGTTTTTTTCCATCCCAAAATCTGCTCCGGGAATTTTGTGGGGTTGTCAGAGGTGTTAAAAAATGGGATTTGGGGATTGGAAAAGTGGGATTTGAGCCGGGATTTTAGAGGGAAATCCTTAAAAAATCTGAGGGGAAATCCCGGGATGGGCTCGGATTCACAAAATCCCAAAAAATCCCCAAAAATAAAAAAAAATCCCCCAAAAAATCCCCAAAAATTCCCCAAAACTCTTCCCAGGTTGTGGGAAAAGCTTCCCAAAATTCCTGCTGGGAAAAGGGGAGCCAGGAGCTTCTCCATGATTTCTCCTCCTTTTCCCATTTTCCAGGGGATTTCCCATGGAAAACCCGGAGCAAATCCCAATTCCTGAATAAAAATTAATAATTCATAATTCATAATTAATAATTAACAATCCCAAGAACTCCCCCAGGACTGAAAACCGGGATGGGATCCTATGGAAATTCCAAAAAAAAAAAAAATCAGGATAAAAACCCAAAATTCCCCAAAAAAATTCCCCCCAAAAAATCGGCGCGGCTCCGATTCCAGCTGGGAATTTTCCAGGAATTCTCTCCCCTTTTTTCCATCCCAAAATCTGGGAATTCCTGGGAATTTCAGCTCCCTGCTCCCAGGGTTTCCATCCCTGGCGTGCTCGGCGTTCCGAGGGACGCGGCGGCCCCGGGAATTCCGGGGGGATCCCGACATTCCCGATTTTCCAGGGACATTCCCGATTTTCCCGGGACATTCCCGATTTCCCAGGGGCGTTCCCAGCTCCAGGAGTGCTGGGAAAAGCAGGAATTCCGGAATTCCGAGGCTTGGCTGGGATTCCACCGGCGCCCGTTCACTGGGAAGAGAAAAAAACAGGGAGTGAGGGAAAACTGGGAAAACTGGGAATATTCCCCAGGGAATGTTTGGGGTTTATCCCAAAAATTCCCAACCCCGGGAAAGGAGGGAAAATCTGGGAATGATCCAGGTGGGATCTGGGACATTCCAGACCCTCTGGAATGGGGGATTTTCCTCCTTTTTGGCAATTCCAGGGATTTTGGGCTGCCCAAAGCCCTGGGAACGATGGAAGAGCAGCTCCCGCTGCATTCCCAGAAAATTCCAGGATCCAATCCCACCCCAATCCCTGGGAACTCCCGGGTTTTTTTCCATGGAAAACACTCACAAAGCTGATCTCGGTCTCCGGCAGCTCCTCCAGCTCCAGGGGCAGGGAGGGCCCGGGGGATCCGCTGGAAGAACAACGGGAAAAACGGGAATTCTGGGGAATTCTGGGGGGAAATCCAAGGAATGCCAGCCCTCAATTCCAACCCCCTGCTGCTCCCATGGAATTCCCAGGAAATCATGGGAAAACCACCGGAAAAGCATCAGAAAATCCAGGTTTTCCCATGGAGAATGTGAAAATCCCACCCGGGAATTCCATGGAATTCATGGATGAAGAGAACCCCCAGGAATTGCAGATGAAAATCCCACGGATGGAGAGAGAATATTCCAGGTTAATTCCTCCCGGGAATTCCATGGAATTCGTGGGTGGAGAGAACATTCCCTGGGAATCCCACAGGAATTCCAGCCCTGGGAGCAGGAGAAGCGGGAACACCCCGGATTTGGGGATTTCCCAAAAATCCCTGGAAGGCTGGGGAAGCAGCAAGCTCCAAACCCCAAAATTCCTAATTTGAGAAAGCAGCGAGCTCCAAACCCCAGAATTCCAAATTTGGGAAAGCAGCGAGCTCCAAACCCCGGGAATTCCCAGGGAAAATCCCAGAAGATCCCATAAAATCCCGGCTGGGCTCACCTGGGCAGGGAGGCTGCGGGAGCTGCAACGGGGCCCGGGTGCACCTCAACCCCCACGGACCTGTGGGAATGCGGGATCAGCCCCGAGGGGATTCGGGATCAGCCGTGAGAATTCCCCATTTTCCATGGGGCATTCCAGGGAAATGGCCCCAAAAAACCGGGAATGGTCCCAACCCCTCTTTCCCTGTCCCAAACCCCCTTTCCCAATCCCAAATCCCTCAGGAATGATCCCAAACCCCCTTTCCCAATCCCAAACCCCCTTTCCCCAATCCCAAACCCCCTTTCCCCAATCCCAAACCCCTTTTCCCCCTTTTCCCAGCAGTTCCCACCTGCTGGGGGGGGAGGTGGCTCCAGCGCTGCCCAGGGAGGGGCTGGACAGGGACGGGGACGGGGACGGGGACGGAGCCACCGCGGCCCCGCCCGAGCCCGGCACCGAGCGAGGGAGCAGATCCGGACGGGAGCCTGCAACGGGAACAGAAACTGGGAATGGGGACAGAAACTGGGAATGGGGGCAGAAACTGGGAATGGGATTGGGAAACTGGGAATGGGAACCTGGCAATGGGATTGGAAAACTGGGAATGGGATTGGGGTCAGAAACCTGCAATGGGAATGGGAACGGGGTAAGGAAACTGGGAATGGCATTGGGAATGGGACTGGGAATCTGCAACAGGATTGGGATTGGGGTCAGGAAACTGGGAATGGGGTTGGGATTTTTTGGGATACAAACAGGGGTTTTTGGGATACAAACAGGGATTTTTTGGGATACAAACAGGGATTTTTTGGGATACAAACGGGGTTTTTGGGCTCGAGCTCCCTGCTCCCACCTTGCTCCAGGTCCAGCTCGGGGCCCGGGGGGGCCCTGGCGTCTCCCCCTGCCGGGTTGGGGGCCGGGTTCGGGGTCAGGATCCCCCCCTGGCAGCTCCTCCTGGGAACGGCGCCGCCGCCCCGGCTCTTCTTGGACGGGGACGGCTTCACTGGGAAAGGGAAATTCCATGAAAAATCGGGATTGTCCCGGGATCCCGGGGCTCTGGGGCAGGGAGGAGTGGGAGGAGGAGGAAAGGGGGGAAAATCCTTGAGGAAAGCATTTTCCAGGGAGAATAAAGCAGATTTCAGGCAGGTTTTCAGGGAAAGAGAAGTAGGAGAAAGAAAAGGTTGGAAAAGGGGGGAAAAAATCCCTAAAAAAAAAAAAAAAACCAAAAAAACACTTTTCCAACTTTTCCAGGGAATTTTTATGTCAAGAAAAGGAAAAACAAGTGGAAAAAAATAGAAAAAAGCAGGAAAACCCGGAAAAGCGGGAAAAAACATTAAAAAAGAACTTTTCCAGCTTTTTTTTTGGGACAGAGAAGCTGATAAAAACCAGGAAAAATCTGGGAAAAAAGGGGGAAAATGGGGAGCGGGGCCGAGATGCGGGAATTGCAGAGGGAAAGGCGGGAACTGGGGGCACTCACGTGGGATCCTGCGGAACACCGTGTGGCACATGAAGCGTTGGAAGCGCTCGGCGTAGAAGCTGGGCCGGTGCACGGACACCGTGTCCTGGAACCCGGGAAAACGGGAATGAGCCCCAAAATCCGGGAATTCCGGGCGGGGAGGGGGAGCTCTGAGGGGCTTGGGGGCGAATTCCAGGATTTTGGGCATAAATCCCAGGAATTCAGGTGGAAATTCCAGGATTTTGGGAATAAATCCCAGGAATTCAGGTGGAAATCCCAGGAATTCAGGGGGGAAAATCTCAAAATTTTGGGAGTTCCCTTAAAAGCTGGGGATTTTCCACTGAAATTGGGAGTTTTCCTTAAACACTGGGGTTTTCCAGAAGAAAGGGCCATTTTTCCTTAAAAAGGCCGTTTTCCTTTCAAAAAGTTCTGCTTTTCCATAAAAATCCCCATTTTTCCATAAAAAATCCCACTTTTCCATTAAAAAATCCTGTTTTTCCATAAAAATTCATGTTTTTCCATAAAAATTCCCACGTTTTCCACAGAAATTCCCATTTCCCACTCACCCCATCGTGCACCAGGGCCTTCCAGGAGTGCTCGAGCTTCTTCACGAACCTGCGGGGAGGGAACGGAGCAGAAATTCCCATGGAATTCCCAGGGTTTGAAGCCCACAGTGGAAACTCCCGATCTGGGGAGATCCCAAGGCTCAGGAAATGTGGAGTTAATTAACGGATAATTAATTAATAATGAACGACTGACCTGTAGGACTGCAGGACGTCGATGATGCCGATGTAGAGCAGCAGCCGCTCCCCCCGGGAATTCCTGGCGGGAATTCCGCCCATCCTGGGAAAAGTGGAGCAGGGAATGGGGTCAGGGAATGGGGTCAGGGACGGGGTTAGGGAATGGGGAATGGGGTCAGGAATGGGTCAGGGAATGGGGAATGGGAATGGGGTCAGGGAATGGGGAATGGGGTCGGGGAATGGGATTGGGGAATGGATCAGGGAATGGGGAATGGATCAGGGAATGGGATTGGGGAATGGATCCCAGTAACTCCCAGTGATTCCCAGTCCATCCCAGTGATTCCCAGCCCATCTCACTGATCGTCAGTCTCGATGGTGCCCCCTCTCCGTGCCTCCCCCTGGATGGACTCCATGGCTGTGGAGTACAGGGCTCTCTGTGCCACCGGCCGGCCCCGGGGGTCCCTGGCACCATCTCAGTGATTCCCAGTGATTCCCAATCAATCAATCAATCAATCAATCAATCTCACTGATCATCAGTCTCGATGGTGCCCCCTCTCCGTGCCTCCCCCTGGATGGACTCCATGGCCGTGGAGTACAGGGCTCTCTGTGCCACCGGCCGGCCCCGGGGGTCCCGCTCCCCGTCCCGCTCCCGGGGGGCTCCGGCGGCCGCGCGCTCGCGCTGCGCCTGGTCCAGGCTGTGGATGGCCACCAGCAGGCTGTAATCCATGATCTTGAAACTCTGCAGCACCTGCAAACGGCAATTGGGGAATGGAACGGGGGCGTCTACCAACTGGGAATGGGAAAAAACAGGGCTGGATCGCGGGTCGGGATCTTCCAGAAAAATGGTCCATTAGAAACCCACAGAAACGTGGAAAAACAGGGGAACAAGCACAAGTTTTCCACACAAAACCCCCAGAAACAAGGAAAAAGGGCGGAACACCCCCAGTTTTCCCCAAAAAAACAGAAAAAAGTATGAACACCCCTGATTTTCACAAAAAAATCAGGATAAATGCAGAACACCCTCGATTTCCCCCAAAAAAAGGCAGGAAAAAATGCAGAATGCCCCTGATTTCACAAAAGAAAAATCAGGAAAAATACCAGAACACCCCCAATTTAAAAAAAAAACAAAAAACACGAAAAAAATGCGGAATACCCCCAATTTTCCAAAAAACCCCAGGAAAAAATGTGGAACACCCCTAATTCTCCCCAAAAAACCCAGGAAAAACCCACAGACCAGCCCCAATCCCCCCCATCCCTGACCAGGCAGTCCCTCTGCAGTGTCTTGCAGAGCGCGTTGTACATGTCGGCGTCCAGGAAGAGCCCGTCGGGCAGGTCCTGCATGAAGTCCAGGTCCTTGAAGGTGGGGAAGGCCTTGTCGCGCTCCTTGGGGGACGCGCGGCGCTTGTAGGTGGAGCCCTTGAGGTCGTACTTGAGGTGCATGCGCACGGAGCGCGGCAGCAGGTTGTTCATCACCACGATGCGGATGTTCTTGCCGCCCGCCTGCACGCAGTACAGCCCGTAGAACTTGGGCAGCAGCGTGCGCGGGTTCTGGTTCAGGTTCTGCACGGCGGGAGAGAAAGGGGAGACGTGGCGAGGGTGCTGCAGAGGCACCGGGGTTTTGGGGGGGTTTTGGGGTGGTTCTGGGGGTGTTATGGGGGGTTTGGGGGATTATGGGGGGTGTTGGGGTGAGGATGCGTCAGAATCGCAGGTAAAACGTGGGAAGAGCATCAAATTCCTCTGGTTTGGGAGTTTTCCATGGATTGTTGGGGCTCTCCATGCATTTTGGGAGGTGTTCTATGGATTGTTGGGGTTTTCCATGGACTTTAGGCGTTTAGGGCTCGGAAGGGGCTCAAACCCAGGGGGCGAGAGCCCAGCCCCGCAGCACTCTGCTGGGATTTCCCAGGGCTGGAATTCCCAGGGAATTCCCAGAATTCCAGCTCTCTCACCATGCAGTATCCAGGCAGGAATTCCCAGGGAATTCTGGCTCTCTCACCATGCAGTATCCGGGCAGGAATTCCCAGGGAATTCCTGGAATTCCAGCACTCCCACCATGCAGTACCCGGGCAGGAATTCCCGGGGAATTCTCACCATGTAGTATCCGGGCAGGAGCTTCTGCAGGAACTCGGCCTCCTTGTGCTGCACGGTTTTGATGATGAACTCGTCGTCGCTGCTGACGTAGAAGAGCGAGCCGCTGGCGCCCGAGTTGGAGAGCTCGATCAGGGGCTCGCTGCACAGCGAGTACTGCGGGGACACCGTGGGACATGGAGTGGGATTGGGATTTATTGGGGATACTGGGGATTTACTGGGGACAGCACCGGGATTGGGGTTTTCCTGCTCAAAACAAGCAGGGGAACAGTTCGGAGTGGGGAAGGGCAGCCAGGAGCTGGATGGCAGCACGAGGGGAAATGTGGGAAGGAGAAAGAGGAAGACGTCCCAAAATGTGGGAGACGAAGGGAGAAAAATGGAGAAAAAGAGGGGGGAAAGGGGAAAAAGAGAGGGAAAGCGAGGAAAGAGAAGAGAAGAGAAGAGAAGAGAAGAGAAGAGAAGAGAAGAGAAGAGAAGAGAAGAGAAGAGAAGAGAAGAG
>JAWWET010000104.1:6195972-6207020 GCA_035583115.1 Anisognathus igniventris | reverse complement strand
CGCAGGATCCGGATGCTGGGATCGGCCACCGGCTCTGGGGAGAGACGGGAATGCCAGGATTGGGAATTGGAGAGCGGCGGTTTCCTCCTTCCGCATCCCAGAGCTGCTCCCAAAAGGCTGAGGACACCCAGGAAAAAAAAACAGGAACATCCAGGAAAACAGCGGGAAATTCCAGGAAAAGGCTGGGAATGTCCAACCAAAAGCTGGGAAATTCCAGCAAAAAGCTGGGATTGACCTCCAGCTCTGGAAAAAGGAGAAATGGAAATTCCAGGATTTTTTGGACATCAAAGTGGCCATTTCCCACCCCCTTGACCGCCACCCACCTCCCAGACCTGCTCCCAAAATGCCAGAATCGTCCAGGAAAAGGCCTGGAACATCCAGGAAAGGTCTGGAACACTCAGAAAAGGTCTGGAACATCCAGGAAAGGCCTGGAACATCCAGGAAAGGTCTGGAACATCCAGGGAAAAGCCTGGAACATCCAAGAAAGGCCTGGAACACTCAGAAAAGGTCTGGAATATGCAAGAAAGGCCTGGAACATCCAAGAAAGGCCTGGAACACCCAGGAAAGGTCTGGAACACCCAGGAAAGGCCTGGAACATCCAGGAAAAGGCCGGGATCACCATCCTGGCCATTCCCAGAGGATTTTTTTACCAAGCACTTCCAGCTGGATCTGCCAGACCTCCTCCTCCGAGCCCTTGTAGACGCTGTACTCGTAGAGCCGCCCGTCGTCCCGGCTGGTGTTGAGGATTTCCAGGGAAAAGTTCTGCCTGTGGAAGCGCAGCCGCCCCGGCTCGAACTCCGTGTGGTTCCCGCCTGAGATCTTCAGCAGGAATTTCTTCTTGAGCGGCTCCTCGGTGATTTTTTTCCAGGAGGCTTCCCCGAACTCCTCGGTGCGATTCCGCAGCTCCTGGGGGATCTGCAGCAGCGTCGGCTCCCCCAGAGTCCCCAGCTGCGTTTCCCTGGCTCCGGTCCCTGCGAAGAGGGGAGGGAGAAGGGCTGAGGCTCGCGGGGATCGTCCCCATCCCAGTCCTGGAGGAATCCCCTGGGATCGGGTCAGGGGTGGCGCTGGATCCAGCCTGGTGAGCCACAGGACCCCAGATCCACGGGAGAAACATCCAGGTCCACAGGTGAGACCCCAAATCCAAGGGAGAGACCCCAAATCCAAAGGGAAAGACCCCAAATCCAAGGGAAAGACCCCAAATCCAAGGGAAAGATCCCAAATCCAAGGGAGAGACCCTAAATCCAAAGGTGAGACCCCAAATCCAAGAGAGAAACCCCCAGATCCATGGGTGAAACCCCAAATCCACGGGAAAGACCCCAAATCCAAAGGTGAGACCCCAAATCCAAAGGAGAGACCCTAAATCCAAAGGTGAGACCCCAAATCCAAGAGAGAAACCCCCAGATCCATGGATGAAACCCCAAATCCAGAGGTGAGACCCCAAATCCAAAGGTGAGACCCCAAATCAAAGGGAAAGACCCCAGATCCAAAGGAGAGACCCCAAATCCAAAGGAGTCTCGTTCCCAACTTCAAACATCCTGGAATTTTGGGAATTGCAGCCACCTGGCAGCGGGCTCGGGTACAAACCCCACATTTTCCTTCTGGGTGAGGTGGTCCCAGGTTGGGTTTTTTTGGAGAAAAAATTTGAGGGGTTTCATCTCCCACAGCCTGGGATTCCTGTGGGAGGATTTTTCCCCCAAACCCCTTTGTTGTTTTTTTATTCCAAGCCAATGATTCAGAATTTCCTCGATTTGGATTTTCCTTGAACTCAGATTTTCCCTCATTTCTGGGCAAACAAATTTTGTTTTTGTAGGAAATTGTGAGAGGAGGAGGAGGAGGAGGAGGAGGAGGAGGAGGAGGAGGAGGAGGAGGAGAAGGAGCCAAATCTGGAGCTCCCAAAAGCAGAGAAGGGTCCCCATTGTGCCACCCCTACTTTTCCCAAAGTATTTTTTCCATGGGTTTTGGCCCAGAAAGTAAAGGAAAAAGGAAAGGGAGAAAAAAGGAAGAAAAAAGGAAGAAAAAAGGAAGAAAAAAGGAAAAGGGAAACAACCTCCTATTGGTGGAACCTGGAATTTTGGCTGGAAGCCTGGAGGGAATTTTGGCTCTCCAGACCCCCCAAAAGCAGGGCTTGGCCCCATTTCCATGGAAGTTGTCCCATGGCAAAGCGTTGGGAGCCGGCGATCCTCAAGGTCCTTCCAGCCCAAACCATTCCATGATTTTATTCCTTGGGGATCTCCCGGACCAGGGATCTGAGCCAATCCTCCGGGAATCTTCCTCTGGAACATCCCAGCTCTGTCCAGCACTGAATTGATCCCTCAGGGCTCTCAGAACCCGGCTAAAATTCACCCAAATCCTTCACTTTTCCCGCTGAATTTTTTCCATCACATTTAAATCCCGTCCTCCCTTTGGGAGATTTTTAGGGACGCTCCTCAAATCCCACCTGGAACACCTCCACCCCAAAGCCCCAAACCCCTTCAAATCGACCAAAAAAAAAACCCAAATCCAGGAAAAAACACCCAAAACCCCCCAGAATTTGTGAGGAAACCCTACATACCCCAAAGAGCTGCGAGGGTGAGGAGCAGCCGGAGCCAAGCCCCGGAGCCCATGCCCGGATCACGGAGCCTCCGCTGCCCCGGGGCTCGGAGCAGGTGCTGACAGGAAGAGTTTCACCCCCAGGCCTCTCATTTCCTGTTTTTGGGGCTGATTGAGTCAAACCTTTGCCTTTTATCCCCTTCGGTAGGAAATTATTCAAAGCGCGGGGTTGTGCTCCGTGCCCCAGAGATGGGAGAGGAAAAAGCAGAGGAAAGCAGAAAATGGGTTTGGTTTTTCCGCCAGAATTCCATCATCCTGCTGAGGGTCCTCAAACTGCTCTGAAAAAAGAGGAAAAATCTGGTTTTGGAGGAATTTCATGGATTTTTCCAGCTCTGGAGAGGTGGAAGCTTCAAAGTGATCCCGCTAAGGGACGTGGGTGGCTCCTCAGAGCATCCCAAAATCTGCTCCATCCCCCAGGGCTGGGACCACCCAGAAAGGTGAGAAACCCCAAATTTCCCGGGAAAATCCCATCTTGGAGCTCCATGGAAGCCACAGAAGGAGGAGAAGGACGGGAGGTCCCAAACACTCACCTGGGAGAAGCCAAATCCTCGTTCTGGGTGGATTTGGGTGGATTTGGGATCATTTGGGGATGGGGATGGCCCTTCCTGGTGGAATGGCTGGGAAAGGCTGGAAAAAACCCAGCTGTGGATCTGCTGCTGGGAAATCCTGACTGGTTTTGGTGGAGGAGCTTTGAAATCCGAGGGTTTTGCCTTTTTCTTTCTCCAAATTTCGCCGCTTGTCCCAATTTTCAGGGTGTGGTTGGAGAGGGAATTCCAGGATCCCCGAGGTTGGAGAAGAGCTCCGGGATCCAAGAATCCAAGATGTCACCGGCTCCCACCTTGCTGTTCCTTGGACACCTCCAGGGATGAAAGTTCCAGGATTTTAACCCGAACCCAATCCCGGGATTGGGTCACATCCCGTTGCTTTCCAGGGAAGCCCAGCTCAGCGTTTTCCCCGAGGTTTTGCTGCCGGGAAATGATTTTTGAATGACAAAAAAAACCCAAAACCACCCAAAAAAACCCACCCGGAACCTCCTGGGAGGCTCCTCCTCCTCCCTTGCTCAGAAAGCACCTGATAGGTAAAAACCCAAAGCCACCATTTCTCAAAAATCAGACTTTTACAGAAAAAATACAGATGGGGACTCTCAGGATGAATTAATCCAGGAAAAACAGCGGTGGTTCCTCCTGGAAACTTCTGGAATGGGAGCTTGGGAGGATTTTGGGGTGGCAAAGTCGTTGGTTTTGGGGTGTTTGGGGATATTTTGGGATTTTGGGGGGTATTTTGGTTTTTTTGGGGTGTTTTTAGAGGCACAAATCCCGCCTGGAATTCCCACGGCCAGGCTGGATTTCTCCATGGATTTCTCCACCAGTTCAACCCCCAGGTCCCAAAAGGAAAAATTTCAACCTGGAAATGATCCAGAAAAGCCAAAAAATCCCCCTCAAAAACCAATTTCCCCCCTCTGGACTTGGTTGGCATTGGGCAGGGAAAAACTAATGAAGTGAAATCATCCAGAGGAAAATTCCTCTTGGGAAGCATTTTGGGGAACAAGGAACTAAAAATGGCAGGGAAAAACCTCTTTGAAGTGGAAACAATGATCCTAAATCCTTTCTTCTCCCCACCAACTCATCCTGGAATTTTCTGGCTGGAAACCTTCCCGAGGTTCAGCAGCAGGACCTATATTTAGTAATTCCCACAGGTTTTTGGACATCCTGGATTTTATAAGCGGAATAAAAGCTCAAAATCTCCCCATGGGAATGGACCAAGACCCCAAAAAATTATTTCCAAGGGGGGGAAATTCACTGGAAAAATCAACTTTGGTGTTAAAATCATCACCCAAGGAGCAGGAATTGTCCCGAGCTGCTCCTCAGGCAGGGCTGGAATCACTCGGAATTTTCCGAGGAGGTCCCTGTTGACCCTTGGATGATCCCAAGGAATCTTTGGGAATCTTTGCCTAAAGTGGAACTTTTTGGGGATTTATGGAGGTGAAATCCCCGATTTTCCCCTTTTTTGGGCTGGCTTGGTGGAGCTGGAAGTGTCCCAAACTTTCCCAGGGTTTTTTTTGGAGGCCGAGGGATCATCTCCGTCATTCCCGAGATTTCTTCCCACCCTGCTGGATCCGTGTCCCACCCTCTGGAGCCAGACCCCCCTCTGGGGCACAGAGGAAGGGATTTTGTCCCCAAAAACGGGGCTGGGGGGAAACATCTCCAACCCCTGAGCTGTGGGATGAACCAGCCCAGGGAAAAATCCAGAAAATCCCAAAGACGTGGAGTCCAGGACGGAATTTAATGGGAAATTAAAATAAAATAAAATAAAATAAAATAAAATAAAATAAAATAAAATAAAATAAAATAGAATGTGGAGTCCAGGATGGAATTTAATGGGAAATTAAAATAAAATAAAATTTGAGAAATCCAAACCCGACCCCAAGCCCTCCCTGGCAGGGAGCACCAAAGGCCATCCCAGCAGAAGGGGGATCCCCCAGAATCCCAGGGAACCCCGGGAAGGGCTCGGATCGGGTCTCCCCGCAGGTTTTGGGATGATTTTGGGGAGAGGAGGGTTTCCAGATTAGCCCCAAACTGAGCGATCCCGGTGACTCCGTTCCCTCGCGCGCCCGCGGTTTTTGGGAGGATTTCGGGATCTCCGCGCAGATCTGGGTCCCGCGGTGGTGGGAGGTGAGGAGGTGACCGGAGGTGCCGCCCACGGGGTCCTCAGGCCACGGCGAGCAGGAGGAAGAGGAGCACGAGGTGTCCCAGGGCCGCCAGGGCGCTGGGCGTGGCGCGGGCGGCGGGCGAGGAGGATGAGGAGGATTCAGCTGGAGGAAGATCCAGGAGCTCCAGGGGGGTCCCCAAACCCCTCCCCAAACCCACGGGAGGAGGCAAAAGGGATCCCCCACCCCTGGGACCCACCTTGGGACTGGGATCTGCTCCCAGGGATCCTTTGGGGGGTGCAGGGACTCTCTGACCCCTCCCAGACTGATTTTTGGGGTTCAGGGACCCATGGGGTCACTTTTGGGGTTCAGGGACCTCTGGAGCCTCTCTGGGCTCAGTTTTGGGGTTCAGGGATCTTCCAACACCACAGTGGAGTCAATTTTGGGGTGGAATCCAAAAATCAGGACAGAGGAACGGCTGCGAGCTGTGCCAGGGGAGGCTCAGGGTGGGAAATTTGGGGAAATTCCTCCTGGAAATGGGGAAGAGGCCTTGGAAGGGGCTCAGGGAGGTTTGGGGGGTCCATCCCTGGAGGTGCACGAGGAACCTCTGGATTACCCCATGGGGTCAGTCCCCGGCAGGTTTTGGGGTGTCCACCCCTGGAGACCCCTCTGGATGAGGGATCAGCCCCACGTTGGACCAATGACCTCGGAGCTCCTTCCCAACCCCACCAATTCCATGGGATCGCCCTGAAAGAGCCCAGATCCCCCCCAAACCCCTCTGGGGACGCCCCAGAGCCCAGGCCAGCCCTGCCCGGGGCCGTGTCCAGCCCTGGTCGTACCTGTCCAGATGCAGGGCTGCCGGAGGGTCAGCGAGGCGTTGCTGGAGGACACGGGGTTGCTGACCCTGCACACGTAGGTTCCCACTGCGGCGTTGACCGAGACCTCCAGGACGGGGCCCTCCTGCGTCAGGGCCTTCTGGGGCGGGATCCACTCGTAGGTGACCCCTTGGAGGGCCACGGAGCAGCTCAGGGTGGTGTTGCACACCTGGCGGTCGCTGTAGGTGGTGGCGGCCACCACACGGGGCTTGGGGACCAGGTCTGCAGGAGAGGCCAGGGTGGCACAGAGTCCTCCTGGAGCTCTGGGACAACACCCAGGGTGGCACAGAGTCCTCCTGGAGCTCGGGACAGTGCCCAGGATGTCATGATTCCCCCACAAGGTTCTTGGACGACCAGGAAGTCGCAAAGTCCCCATGGAGCTCTGGGACAATGCCCAGATCATCACAACGTCCCCAACGCCCTCATGGAGCTCTAAGACAACCCCCAGGACACCACAATGTCCCCAGCCTCCCCATGGAGCTCTGGGACAATCCCCAGGCCACCACAACGTACCCAACGCCCCCTGTGGGACTCTGGGACAACCCCCAGGGTGTCACAACGTCCCCAGCCTCCCCATGGAGCTCTGGGACAACCCCCAGGACACCACAATGTCCCCAACGCCCCCTGGGACAGTTCCCTGTCCCCAGACTCACCGTAGACCCTCAGCAGGACCTCCTGGAGCTCTGGGACAACCCCCAGGATGTCACAATGTCCCCAACGCCCCCAGGACAGTTCCCTGTCCCCAGACTCACCGTAGACCCTCAGCAGGACCCTCTGGACGCTCTCCCTGCCCGTGTCGTCCTCCAGGTGCAGCTGGTACTCGCCGCTGTCGTCGAGGCTCAGGTTGCTCATCCTGAGGGTGCCGTTCTCCAGGAGCGCCAGGCGGCCCCAAAATCGTCCCTGGCGGTACGTGGTCTGCTCCCCCCTCTTCCTGATGGCGATCTTCAGCTCGTTCTGCCAGCGCCAGTGGATTTGGGAGTATTTGGGAGGGTTTTGGGGGCTTTGGGGGTTCAGAAATGCCACCCCGCCCACGGCTCCGGTCACCTCCGAGGGTTGGGGTCCTTGGGCACGGGCTGCCAAAAACAAATGGGGAAGGTGGAGTTGGGTGGCTCGTCCTTCCCCAGGTCTCGTCCCACTTGGAACTCCAGACACGTTCAAAAAGCAAATAATTATTAAAAATAAAATTGAAACAACTCCGCCCTTTCTGGAGCCCTTTGCATGAAGAGGGGGCAGGACCAGAATTTTGAATTTTCCCGCCCCAAATTCCCAAATATTTCCAATTTTTTGGGACTCCATGTGGGACAGCCCATCCCCCCAGGGCGTGGTGGCTCCCGTGGGGAGGGACCCGGTGGTGGCGCCTTGTGGGACAGGGCGGGTTCACCCCAAATGTCCCCAGATGTCCCCAAAGCCACGTGCCCACCCCAGCCCCTCACGCAGCCCCGTACCTGGCGCGGTGAAGAGGAGGAAGAGGAGGAAGATGAGGAGGTTCAGCTCCAGCCCCGGCGCCATCTTCTGTCCCCAGCGTCACCTCACCGAGGGAGGGACACGGCCACACCGAGGGTAGGACCCCCTCAGGGTGGGACCCCCTCACGGGGCCGCTGCTCCCCAAGGAGCCCCAAGGCCGGAACCCCCCGAGAACCCCAAAACCCAGGGCTGGGGGATTCTGAAGGCAGGCAGAGAAACCGCGTGATGAAGGTTCCTGTTCCTCTTCCGGGCCTAAAACCACAGTTTGGGGTGGGACGTGAGGTTATCAGGGCGTTACAAACGGCCCCTGGGAGTGACAGGGACACAGCACACCACGGATCCCCCAAATCCCCACCGGAGTGACCCCAAAGCCCCTCAAATCCTCAACAAAACCCACCCAGATCCCCCAAAATCCATCAAATCCTCAACAAAAACCACCTGGGACCCCTCAAAATCCCTCAAACCCCCTCCAAAACCCACCCAGACTCCCCCAAACCCCTCAAATCCCCATAAAATCTACCCAGACTCCCCCAAATGCCTCAAATTTCCCCAAATCCATCCAGGACCCCCCCAATGACCCAACAGCCAGTGGGACACCGACCCCAAGGGTCACATCCCCCTCCGTGTGGGTGACCAGAGCGACCCCAAAGCCTGGGGACAGCCAGGGGGATTTGGGATCTGCCAGGGGGGATTTGGGATCTGATCCCAGAGGGGATTTGGGATCTGATCCCAGGGAACAGGGACAGGACAAGAGGGAACGGCCTCGAGCTGTGCCAGGGCTGGAAATCTGGGATGATTTTTCCATGGAAAAAGGGTTGGGAAGCGTCGTAGGGGGCTCAGGGAGGGCTGGATCCCCATCCCCGGGATGTATCCGAGGAATCCCTGGATGACCACTGGATGGACACCAGATGGACACCGGATGACCACTGGATGGACACCAGATGGACACCGGATGGCCACTGGATGAACACCAGGTGGACACCAAATGACCACTGGCTGTCCAGGCGGGCTCAGCCCCAGCTCCCTCCCGGTTTTCCCCTCCATCCCCAAACCATCCCCGCGGGATTTCCCGGGGTCGCCGCTGCAGACGCGGCCGAGGAGGGGCCGGAATTCCACAATTCCAGAATTCCAGAATTCCACAATTCCACAATTCCACCATTCCACAATTCCACAATTCCAGCCCGGGTTCCTCCCTCCCCCCGGCCACACTCGGCGCCTCTGTCGCGGCTCCCCGGGGCCGCCCCCGCTGTCCCCCCGCTGTTCCCAGGCTGGGGACAAACGGCCCTCGGCGTCTTCCCACGGGCGGGGGGCGGCGAGCGAAGGGGAACAAAGGGGAACAAAGGGGAACAAAGGGACCCCCGCGCCCCCCGCTGCGCCCTGACCCACTTGGGGCCGGCCGGGGCTGTCCTCGTCCCCTCCGGTGACACCAAAACCGAGAGAGGAGGGACGGGAACGGCGATTGGAGGGCTGCAAATTAACTCCGATATGCAAATGAGGGTCATTAGAATAAATTAGAGCGCCCCGAGGGAGCGCTTGTCCTTCGGGATGAGGAGGGGCTGGAGCTGCAATCTATCTCCCTTTCCCTGTTACACACACCCCAAAATCGCTGCTTTTAGGGGAAAAGACCCCGGGTCACCACCAGCTGCCCCAAAATCCTGGGAAAACGGGGCTGTGCACTTTCCAACCCCAAAAAGTTGAGCTGTTCAGCTGAAGAGGAGAATTTCTGGGGTGACCTCACTGTGGCCCTGCAGGACCTGAAGGGGCTGCGGGAAAAATGGAAGGAGAATTTTCCCAGAAAAGGGGGAATGGGGTCAGGGGGACGGGGGAAATTTGGGTGGGATTTGGGCTGGAATTGTTCCCTCTGAGGGTCCCAGGTGATTCCATGGATTCCCCATCCCTGGGAGTGTCCAAGGCCAGGCTGGACCCACCTGGGATAGGGGAAGGTCCCTGCCCATGGAACTGGGGTGGGATTTTTTGGGATTTCAGGTTCCTTTCCATCCCAAACCGTTCCAGGATTCCATGGGCTGCTTTAGATGGGATTTTAGGGTTAAATCCTTCCCTGGCCCAGGTGGTTCCATGGATTCCCCATCCCTGGGAGTGCCCAAGGCCAGGCTGGACAGGGCTTGGAGCAGCCTGGGGTGGTGGGAGCTGTCCCTGCCCACAGGACGGGCTTTAAGGTCCCTTCCCACCCAAACCATTCCATGATTTGGGCTCAGCCTCGCTCCTCAGGGATGCCCTGGAGGCCTCAGTCCATGGGCACCGTGACATTCTCTGGGATAACGCTCTCCAGGCTGGTCCCCACGGAGCACCTGAGCCATTTGTCACACACGGCCATGGTGACACTCTTGGTCCCAGCAGCCACCCTCACCTTTCCTTGGGAACGGGGTTGGGCTCTGTTTTAAACACCTCGAGTTTCCTCCTTTCTCCTTGGAAACAGAGTGGTTTCTTTTTAAACACCTCAGATTTCCATGTGAGTGTGAATTGCCCCTCCTTGGTGCGTCATTTTCGTCACAAACCACATCCAAAGCCATCTCCCGTCCACCTCGATGCTGAAAAGCCACAAAGGCACTTCTTATTTTCTCTTCCTCTTCTTGGCTCGAATTTTTGCCTGCCGGTGCCCCAAATCCTCTCCGTTTCTGGACATCCATGGGCGTGTTTTGGATCCCTCTTCTCACCGCCCTCATGCTCCTCCACCAAACCAGTGAGTGCCGGGTGCTCCTTGTCCCCTGGGAAGGAGATCCTGGGGTGGTGTTTGGGTTTTTGGGGTCGAGGGCTGTGTGGAACCACCAGAGCTGCTCCACGGGGTGGATTTGTGCCCAGTGTTGGGATCCAGGGCTGCCGTGGAGCACCTGCTGGTAGAGGGCTGGTGTCCATCCCTGGTGTCCATCTCTGGTGTCCATCTCTGGTGTCCATCTCTGTGTCCATCTCTGGTGTCCATCCCTGGTGTCCATCTCTGGGGTCCATGTCTGGTGTCCATCTCTGTGTCCATCCCTGGTGTCCATCCCTGGTGTCCATCTCTGGTCCAGCCTCTGCTCCAGATGTTCTCCAGACATCCCGTTCTGCCTTCAGCTCCTGCTCCTCTCCACTTTGCCTCCCAGTTTTTGGAGGTCTCATCCTGGGGCGTTTTTTGGCTGAAAAGAGGGAAATTATTGGGCAAGGTTCAGCCCTTCCCTGCAGCCTCTGAGAGGGGTTTATCATGTGAACCATCCCATGGCTTCAGTATTCAGCAAGTTTGCTGTGAGTTTATCTTCCCCTGCAGCTTTTTCCTGCCACGTGCTCCTCTGTCCGTGTCCCAGGGGTGGCTGAGGCTGAGGGACACAGAAATTCCAAGCCCGACCTCGGGGCTGGGCCAGGATCGGTTCCCTGTTAGAAAAACTGGGAAGGAGAACTCCATTCCCAGTATAAATGGGGTGACACAGTTAACTGGAAATGGGAAGTCATGAAAATAACAAAAACAACTCCTTCCTCCTCGA
>JAWWET010000104.1:6129800-6140469 GCA_035583115.1 Anisognathus igniventris | reverse complement strand
AGATCAATGCCTGAAATCCCAGATCAATGCGTGAAATCCCAGATCAATATCTGATATCCCAGATCAATATCTGATATCCCAGATCAATGCATGAAATCCCAGATCAATATCTGATATCCCAGATCAATATCTGATATCCCAGATCAATGTGTGAAATCTGAGATCAATGCCTGAAGTCCCAGATCAATGTGTGAAATCCCAGATAAATATCCCATATCCCAGATCAATGCCTGATATCCCAGCTCAGGTGGGATTTCCAGCCTGGAAAAACACCTGAAAACCCCCAAAAAAGTTGAATTTTCCAAGCGCTCCTCCATCACTCGATCCCAAACCCCCAAACGGGGATCGGGACCATCCCAGGAGGCTCCCGAGGTTGATCTCGGCTGGGAGCCGGGCCCAGGGAGGGTTTGGGGCGGGTTTGGCGGAGCAAATCCCGCTCGGAATGCGGGCGGGAGGAGCGGGGGCGGCGGCAGACGGGGCGCGACCGTCTGGGAGCCGCCACCGACACCTCCGGAGGTGCCCCAAGGCCCGGGGTTGGTGACAACCTGCGAGCTCCTCCCTCGGAGCTCCTCTGATCCCCGTGGGGCTTCACTGGACCCCAAAACGCCTCTAAAATTCCTCAAAATTCTGTGCAAGCAACGATGTCCTTCGTTCCTGCTCCCAAATCCCTCGGTTTCCTGGGAAATAAAATGTAGGTGGGGGAAAAAAAATGGATTTTTTGGATTAATTTTTCCCTTCTGGCGTGGTGCTGGCAGGAGTGTCCGTAAATCCTTCATGTGTCCATAAAATTCAGATTTGAATCATCTCGGAGCCCCCATTTCCAGAAAGAAAGAAACAAACAAACAGGAATTCTTCCTGCATGACCACCTGGATGTTTATTTCACACCTGTGGAATTAAAACAGGCAGAAAAGTGCTTCTTACTACAAGGAAATGTTGTAGAATCCCCCTGGTTCCTCTGTCAGGTGAGCTCTAAAATTTCCATGGAGATCAAAGCAATTTTATCCACAAAAGTAAAAAAAATGTGGAGGGAAATCTGGAGATTTTTCCTGAAAAAAAGGAGAAAATCAAAGCAAAGAAGGCAAAGAGATAAAAGAGGTGAGGAATTATTATTTTTTTTTCGTAACCACAGCCAGTTCCTCCTTCCCAGATTTAATTACTCAGGTGCTAATTGTCATTCTTCCCTGAGTGCTCACCTCCCGCAGTAAACAGGAAAAGAGGCCGGAATGGTGGGATTTGGGTTCCTGTCATGGTTGGATCCAAATTGTCCCTCGGGCACGGACTGGAGGAGCCACTCACGCCCATGTGAGGCTTAATGTCCTCTCCTCTCACCCTCCTGGCATCCCAAAAATTCCAGCGTTCCCGGAGCCACCTGGACACTGCCCTGGAGCTGGGTCCGACCCTCCCGCCTTGCCCAGGTCCTTGTGGGAGTGAGGAGAGGGGAAAGTTGGGTCTGATGAAGGCCCAGGAGGGTTAATTGCAACCGGGCATGGAGGGTTTGGGCAGGAAAATGGGGAGAATCCCTGACTGGCGTGAGAATCCATCGAAACACGCAGAAAAAAAGTCCTTTTCTTGCTCGGGAAAATGGGAATTTTGGGTTGGAGGGGTTGGACCTCGACTCCGTGTCCTGGTCTGGAGAATCATGGAAAGAGGGATGGAGAGGGGCTGGAGCAGGGCCAGGGATGGGGCTGGAGAAGGGTCTGGAAAATCCTGAGGGAGATGGGGGGCTCAACCTGGAGAAAAGGGGGATCCAGGGGCAATTTTTGGCTCTTCCAGGTGGGATTTGGGATCTGATCCCAGGGAATGGGACAAGACAAGAGGGAACGGCCTCAAGCTGTGCCAGGAGAGGCTTAGGGTGGGAAATTTGGGGAAATCCCTCCTGGAAAGGGCAGGCAGGCCTTGGAAGGGGCTCGGGGAGGTTTGGAGTGGCCACCCCTGGAGGTGCCCGGAGAATTCCTGGAGATTCCTCGGGATGACCAAGGTGGGCTCAGACACATCTCGGACTCAATGTTTTGGGAGATCTTTCCCAGTCTCAGGGATTTTGGGACCCTGGAAGATCTTTGGCCCTTCAGCACAAGACCCTTGGAGCCGGGGGTGCTGCCCTCGTGGAATTCCCTCACGGAATTCCCTCCGGAACGCCCGACCTGCTGCGAAGGAGTCACCGGAGCCACCCAAAAGTTCCCATTTTCCCGAAGGACGTCGCCGTGGGGTCCTGACTCATCGACACCAACGTGACAACTCCAATGACTCCGGTTGCCCGTGGACGTAATGGAGATTCCCAAATGAGTGCCAATTAGGGATAACGACCCGGCCCCGTGACGTTCCCACGTGTCGGAGCGCGGGTCCCTTTACGTCTCCCGAAACAATCCACTTTTGGAAGGTCCCAATTTCTGGCTACTCAAAGTTAACTACAGGGTGTAAAACAACTCGGGGTAGAAAGGGAGGTGCAGGACCGGTCCTCAGAGATGGTTTTGAGGTGAACCTGGAGCCTGAGGAGATAATGAGGAGTTGTTCCAACCGGAATATGG
Organism: Anisognathus igniventris; assembly: GCA_035583115.1. Classification (NCBI taxonomy): domain Eukaryota; kingdom Metazoa; phylum Chordata; class Aves; order Passeriformes; family Thraupidae; genus Anisognathus; species Anisognathus igniventris. The sequence continues at coordinate 6,137,943 of JAWWET010000104.1, read as the reverse complement.
GATATTCCCCGGGAAGATAAGAGTTGGAAGCTGCTCTGGGGGAAAATTTCCACACCCGGCAGCTCGAGGAGGAGAAAATGAGGAGAGATTCATCTGCCTAAAAATTCATCTCGCAAATCCGAGCTCTGCTGGGTGCAGTTTCTCCTCCCGTGGCCAAGGAGGTGTTTAAGAGGAGCAAACCACACTCCACGAGTCCCAGTTTGTCCCCGGAAAAGCCTCGGGGGCAGCGGAGCCTCCGGGGAAGGGGGAGAAGCTGCACGTGGGGAGCTGAGTCTGTGGAAAAGCTGAGGTGACAAAAAACCCCGTGGAGCTCCATCAGCTCCGGGTGGAATTCCGGTACAAGCACTGGGAAGGAACTGGTGCTGATGCCTGGAATTCTCCAGGAGACTCCGGGTTTGGGGCGTAAACAGGACGTGCTGCTCGTGCTGGGTTGGTTCGTTTTGGGGTGTTTTTTTTTCCCCTATTTAGCATTTTTTGTGATGGTCATGTTCCCATCTCCGTGATTGGAATATCTGGGAGAAATGAGGATTTTCCACAATCAGTAAAACTTTAATAAAAATTATTATTATTATTATTAGTATCATCCTGGGCCTAAATCCCACTTAAACTGGAGCCTTTTGTACTTTTCTGTGAGGGAAAAACATTTTTAAAATGAGGATTATTCTGCCTTGAATGGCTTGAAGTGTTCCTCAAAAAACCTGGTGTTGTGTCCCCACTGGAATTTCCAAGCACACATGGTGTTAATCCATGGAGAGAAATGGGTTGGATGAATGAAATAATTTAATTTATCAGGGAAACAGGGATCTGAAGGTTTTGTGGGAGCGCTGGAGGATTGGCTGTGCCTTTCCATGAGAATTAAGACAGGCTATTTCTCAGAGTAAATCCAATTAATTATCCATCTTCCCTAATAACAGCCATCCCACGTTGGAAAAACTCCAGGTATCAAAACCCAACATTTATGGAAATAAGGCCACGGAAACGTCCCAGCGCACTAAATCCCTTTCTGAAAACCAATTAATTCAGCACCCGCTGGTTTGTATTTTTTTTTAATGACTCCGCCATTCCCGTTGGGAACCGCATGACCGGGACGGGAGCGCGGCTGCCTCAGCATCACCTGCCTTCCTGGAAGAGGCCTTCCACCAAAAATTAGGATGCAAACAAACATGCAAAGCATGTGGAGGAGGAGCCTGCCGGGGCAGTTTGTGGTCAGCTGTCCGTCCCCCTGGGCTCCCGCGTTTCCGGAGCTGACGCCGCTCCGGCCGTATAAAAGGTTTGGGTTCCGAGGCTCCCGCCAGTTCCTTTGGCTTCTCTGTCGCTCGCCAGCACCGGTGACCCAGGTAAGTCCTCCTGGGTTTTATCAGGGAATTTTTATCAGGATATCTCGTGGAAAAGAGAGTTCACTCCTGGTTCCGGGAGAGCTTCGCTCCTGTGCTTCTCTTCTGGGATTTGTCCTGGAATTGGGGATTTTATTTAGGGTTTGCTCTGCCTGGAGGAGCTTGGAGAAGTCACCTCGTCCAGAACTGTGGCTGCTTCTCCTCCTGCCTCCTGTTCCATCCTGGTTAATTTGCTCCTGCCTCATTAAGGCTGGGAATTAAATAAATTAATGGATGCTGTGGAGCAGCTCCTGGGACTTCAAACGGGATGGGTGGGAAGAGGCTCTGTCTGGAAGGAAGGAGCTGCAGAATTCCTGCAGGCAAAGCCGGGGGAGATCTCTGGGAGAAGCCAAGAGGAGGAAATGAGCTGGAAATGGGAGCTGCAGCCTCTGGGCCAACCCTTCCCTCGTGGAAGGATGAGCCCCATTAATCCCCAAAAAATTCCAGTGACGTCCCAGGATCATCAGGATGGAGGAGCTGGGAATGTTCAGCCTCTGGAGACCTCAGGTCCAGGATCTGCAGGGGCTCCAGGGAAGCTGGAGAGGAACTTTTCCTCAGGAACTGCAAGGACAGGACACGGAATGGGTTTACGCTGAAATATGGGAAATTTAGGTTGGATATTGGGAAGAAATCATGAGGGCGGTGAGGCCCTGGCCCAGGTTATCCCATGGATTCTTCATCCCTGGAAGTGTCCAAGGCCAGGTTGGACAGGTCTTGCAGCAATGTGGTCTGGGCTGGACCGAGATGATCTTTGAGATCCCTCCCAACCCAAACCATCCCGTGATTCCATGGGATAATGGTGGGGATTTGTGGCCTCTGGGCTTCGTGGTTGGGAATCCCCAGCCCGGGGGACGTGCTCAGGTGGGCGTGAGGATCTGATAAGGAAGAGACGAGCCCTGGGACATCTGCTGATGGAACTGGGAAGAGGAGGAACTGGAGTATTTTTGTGTTATGGCTTCCACAGAGTTGGCAATCCCGTAAAATTCAGGATTTCTGGGTCGAGGCTTCCTAACAGGTTCCCACTGAAGGAAGGGATTCTCTGGCAGCGTTAATTCCATAAAAACCCTGGGATTGGCCAACACTGTGGCACTCACAATGCCAAACTCACGGATTTGATCCCTGCAGGGGCCATTCCCTGAAAAGCTGGACTTGATGAGATCCTTGTGGGTCCCTTCCAACTCCAGAACCCAGGAATCCTGGACACAGGATCTTTTCCTAACATTCCTTCCTCAGCCAAACACGAACCCACCGTGACTCACGCCGCCGATCGCGCCTCGATCAGCACGCACCGATATCCTGATCATTATTTTTTTGTCTCTTTCCCAGCTTTTTCCCAGCTTTTTCCCAGCTCCTTCCCGCTGCCCCGGCACCTCCCCAAGATGTCCTACTACTACGAGCAGTGCAAGCAGCCCTGCCTGCCCCCTGCCTGCCTGCGGAAGTGCGCCAAGTGCCCGGAGCCCTGCGCCACCCAGTGCGTCGAGGTCTGCCAGGCCCCCTGTGCCACCAGCTGTGTCACCCAGTGCGTGGAGCCCTGTGCCACCCAGTGTGCCACCAGCTGCGCCCCGCAGTGCGTGGACATCTGTGCCAAGCCCTGCTCCAGCCAGTGCGTGGAGGTCTGTGCCCCGCAGTGCGTGGATGTTTGTGCCACCAGCTGTGCCCCACAGTGCGTGGACGTCTGTCCCACCCAGTGTGCCACCAGCTGTGCCCCGCAGTGCGTGGACGTCTGTCCCACCCAGTGTGCCACCAGCTGTCCCCCACAGTGCGTGGATGTCTGTGCCACCCAGTGTGCCACCAGCTGTGCCCCGCAGTGCGTGGACGTCTGTCCCGCCCAGTGCCCCCAGCCCTGTGTCACCAAGTGCGTGGAGCAGTGCCAGGCCGAGGTTTGCAGCACCAAGTGCGTGGAGTCGTGTGAGGCCGTGTGCCTGGAGCCCTGCTCCCGCCCCTGCTGACCCCTGACGCGGGCCTGGCCCCGCGGGGAGGCTCCGGTGACCGGTGAGGAGCCAAAACCGCGGGTTTTGGATGGAAAACACGGCACAGACCCATCGGCGACGCAATGTCCTGCTCTGATCATCCCACGTTGTCTTTGTCAAGGAAAACATTTCCATTGAGTGTTCCCTGTGTTTTCCCTTCTGCTCCTGCCATGCCGGCATTTTTCCATGGGTATTCCCGATATTTTAGCGTTGGGAATTGCAGGAAACGCTGTCAGCAGCTGGTGGTAGAAGACGTCGACGCTTTTCCCTTCCCTTCTCCTCTTGTCTCTTCCCAGTCTTGTGAATTCTTTGTGCAGCAATAAAAAAATGACCATCGATGGCACCAGCTGTCTTTTGTCTTTTTTCTCCCCATTTCCACGACTTCAGGCCCCAAAATATCTTCCTTAATTTCAGTTTTCAAAAGTGGTTGGGAAGTAAAAAAAACGTTTAAATATGGAGAGATTCCTACTAATTTGACAAGGAAATCATCATCTGGTCAGTTTTTTTCTGAAATTATTGATAAGAATTTGATTTTCAGACAGAGTTTTGGTCTTCACAGCTTGGGATTTTGGAAGTAAATCCTAGAAACCGTTAAAAGGGAGAAAGCCTTAAATTAATAAAGGAATTGAACACCTGGAAGGCACAGTTTTAAATAAATTTAAATAATTGAATTTTAATAATTAATTAAATAAATATTTTAATAAACGAATGCATTTTAAATAATTTTAATAAAGGTTCCTCCAACTTTGTTCTGGATAAGCTTGAAGCTGAAGGTGACCCCATGGTCTGGAGGGAGTTAAACCCATAAAAAATCCCCAAATTTCAGAGATAAAGCTCCCACTGTGTCCCAGGCTGTGCCTGTGGCTTTCTTCACCTCCGGCTCCGTCTGGGAATGCTGAAATCGCTCCCCACCTACCCCCTCATTACGGGAAGGGTGGGGAACATCTAATCTGGAGAAGAAAAGGGAGATATTTATATTCGGGGGTGTGTCGGCGCTGTTTCCAAATCCCCTTTTTAATGGGCAGGTGGGGAGGCGAGGAGCAGGTTCCTCTTGGTGTCCCTCGCTGTCGACACCAGGAGGTGACACCAGGAGGTGGCACCAGGAGGTGACACCCTCAGGTGGGGATCGCAGGAGGCAAAAAAAAACACAGCGGGGGAAGGCAAACACCTGAGCACACCTGGGAGGCAAAGCAGGAGCAAAAATTCCCAAAAAAAAAAAGGGTGGGGAAGTGAGGAATTAGCACCTGGAATTCCTCCCTGGAATTTGAGGATCTGCCTCAGGAGCGACTCGGAGGTGGCGCTTTTGTGGCATCTTGGGGGCATGGAAAAGGTTTTAGGAATGAGGGCGAACAACCCCACACCTGGGCCAGAAATTCCCAGGAAAATGGATGAGGGAATGAGGAATCTGGGCCTCAAATTCCTCCCGAGGAACCCAAATCTCTGAGGATCCAAGCTCTGCCCTGGAGGTGCCGCTTTTGTGACATCTTTGGGGCATGGAAAAGGTTTTAGTCAGGAATAGTGGAAAAAAAACCAACCCCTGCACCTGAACACACCTGGGCTGGGTATTCCCAGGAAAAATGATGGGGAAATGAGGAATTTGCGCCTCAAATTCCTCCAGATTTTTGGGGACCCAAGCTCTTGGAGGCCTGGAAAAGGTTTAAACCATGAATCATGGAAAAGGTTTAAATCAGGAATCACGTGGAGCTCCAACCCTGTGAATCACCTGATTTTGGACCATCTCCATCCCAACTCATCACCTGTGCCTGAAAATGGAATTTTTCCATTTCATCTGGGAACAGGGAGCACCTGGAAAATCCTGGAGGGACCTGCTGTGCTCCCAACGTCTTCTGTGGCCAAGCCCTGACGCACCAGCTGTGGTCGGTGCTGGGAATTGCTGGAATTCCTGGGATATTTGCAATAAATCAGGGATATTTCATCAGATGGAGGAGCCTGGAAAATCTTCCTGATTTATTGTGGGGAAAAATAAAAAAAAGTTTCATTCCTGTTTTTTTGGGGGTGGGAATTAGAGGAAGGAAGCAGCAAAATCCAGAACCAAACTGGGATCTGGTGCTTTTCCAGGTTCCAAACTGGGATCTGGTGCCTTTCCCAGGAGACAGAACAGATTCCCAACCCCACTCAGACTTTTCCAGGTGCTCCCCAGCCAAAATTATGCCTAAAACTCACTCCCGAGTGGATGTGGGTTGTCCCAGCTGCTGGTTCTTTGCCCGGGACAGGGACAGTGCGAATTATTAAGAAATTATTAATGAATTATTAACAAATCACCCCGCGATGAGCAGCCCTGGGTGTGCCCTGGGCGAAGAACACCCAGTCCCCCGCAGCAGCTGGGAGAGGAGGGAATCTCTGCCGCGCTTTGACCGAGGTCCAGGAGGTGGGAGCGGAGCCGGTTCCGGTTGTGAAAGATTCTGGTCACCGAGTTTAATCCGGAGTCATCCCGAGGGATATAAAAGCTGCTCCTCGGGGAAGCTCCACACCCGCAGCGGCTCCTCCTGAGCTCCCTCCTGCAGCAGGACCAGCGCCAGGTGAGCCCTTCCCTGCCCCTCTCGCTGCCCAGATCAGGGGTTTGGTGCCCCAGGGGGGGAAAAATGGCATTTTTTGCCATTTTCTTCCCCAAACTGGGGTTGTCTCCCCCCCAAAATTCCGCCTGCAACGGGTGGAAAACCGTATTATAGAATTTTAGAATTATAGTCCCATCTGGTGGTTTGGGACTCCTTTGGGTCAGAACTTTGTGATAATTTTTCTGGGATTGGTGAGAATCCCGTGGATGACCAAAGGTTGGCATCCACGGGCAGGTGGTGGAACAGCTTTCCGGATTTCCGGGGATCCTGGTTCTGTTTCCTTGGAAAAAATCCTCAATCCACCTGAATTTCATGGCCCCGGGTGTGGCTCCTGCTCTGGGGGGTTGCAAGGAGCTGGGAAGAGACGTGGTGGTTCCAAAAATTGGTATCAAATATTGGGAATATTATCAAATACTGGGAATATTATCAAATATTGGGATTGGTATCAAATACTGGGAATATTATCAAATACTGAGAATATTATCAAATATTGGGATTGGTATCCAACACTGGGATTGTTACCAAAGGATTTTTCCCTGCCAAAACTCCCAATCCTGAGATTTTCCCAGTTTTCTGCTCCTCTTTTGCTGCTTTTCTTGGAGCTTCTCCTTGAGTTCTGCTTTCCTCCAAACCCGCTTTTTTTGTCCCGAGCTTTTTAAAGCCGAGATCCCCAGGAAAAAATGAGCAGAGGGAAGGAAGGAAAACCCCTGGTGCCGTTTGTCTCCTCTCCAGCTCTGCAGCCTTTCCCTGGCTTTGCTAGGCTGGGTTTTATCTCTGATCCCCGTTTTGGGCACAGCTACTCCCTGATCCCTCAGTGGCGAGACCGATCCCGCAGGGAATGGGATTGGATCCAAAAAAAACCCCAATAAAGGGCGGGAAAAACTCCCCAAAATTCAGACTTCAGGGATTTAATCCTGCTTTGGGACCGGGATTGAGTTTAAATCCGCGGGGTCGATCTCGAAGCTGAGGCAGGGCCCGGAACCTCAACACACCAAAGAGGCGAATTCAAGGCTAAAATTTGCTCGGTTCTCTCGGTGATTTTGAATTCCAGGATGTCCCAGCAGCAGAAGCAGCCGCAGCAGATCCCGGCCCAGTGCCAGCAGAAGTGTGGGGCCCTTCCCAAGGGGGCCCAGCAAAGCCAGGCCCCCAAAGGCCAGGCCCAGGCGGCCGCCAAGAGCCTCCCCCAGCAGCAGCAGCAGCAGCAGCAGTGCGCCAAGCAGAAGTAGGAAAAATCCCAAATCCTGCTTCTCCCACCTCTCCTGGCTCCCGGGAACACCTCCAGACCTGCAGCCACCCGCTTCGCTCGCCAGGAATTACCTCATAACGAGATGCGCTTAATTAGGTTTTAAAAAAGTGATAAATGAGCGGCGGGGGATGGTTTTGATTCCGAGTTTGATTTGGGATGTGGTGCAATAAAATGATGGAATGACCTCGTGGTTGCTTCCTGGTGTTTTTGTTCGTGCTTTTCTCCCTTTCCCCCTTTTTCTTTCTCTTTTATTTTCCCCTAAAATATCAACTTTAAGCACAAACAAACCCCGGATTTTGCAAGCTGAGCCTCGTCTCCATCTTTTTCAGGAGAAGCCATTGACAATCCCTAAAACTTGGAATAAAAATCCCCAAAACTTGATTTAAAAAATTCTGCAATTTGGTACAAAAATTCCCAAAACTTAGTATAGAAATTCCCACAATTTTATAAAAAAATCCCCAAAGCTTGATATAAAACCCCCCAAAACTCAGTATAAAAAACTTCTCAAAATTTGATTTAAAAATCCCCAAAATTTGATTTAAAAATCCCCAAAACTTGGTACAAAAATCCCCAAAATTTGGTGCAAACCCCCTCCCACAACCTGATATAAACACCCCCCCACTACCAAGAACAAAAATTCCCAAAACTCGGTACTGAAAGTCGCTTTTATTGTGGAATTTTCACAGTGAAATAAATCCTGGATCCAACAGCAGCCGAAAACAACCACGAGACAAAGTCCCAAACACCGACGGGTGGCGAAACATTCCCGGCTGGAATTCCTCCTTGATCCCGTCTGCGCCACGCCCGGGGTTAATCCCTTCCCAAACATGTCTGGAGTGGAGTTAATTATCCATAAGTTTGGGTAATTGCGGAATATTCACGACCTGACCTGTTCTTTGACACCTCCGAGGAAATTCAAGCGGAGAGCGAGCTCGGATTTATCCTAAAATTCTTCCTTTCCCCCCCTCAATCCCAAAG
>JAWWET010000104.1:6081541-6107777 GCA_035583115.1 Anisognathus igniventris | reverse complement strand
TTTCGACTGGAATTTCAGGAAAATTTGGCACCTCTGAGGATCCTCGATTCTTCAGATTTTTTGTTTGCTTTTTGGGGTTTTTAGGGTTTTTTTGGGGGTGGAAAGAGCTGTTTTGTCTGGAATTTTGGGAAAACCTGGCATCCCTGAGGATCTCTGATTTTCCAGGTGTTTTTTCTTTGGTTTTTTGCTGGCCCAGCCTCTCTGCTCCCGGTGATCCAGGACATCCCTGGGAGCCGGAGCCGCACGTGGCCGGGTTCGGGGTGCAATTAAAGCCAAACCCAACCTCCCCAAAATTCCCCGGGGCATTCCCGGGCTCCATAAAAACCCGGCCAGCCCCGGCCTTTCCCGGGCGCTCCTCTCCGGCTCTTCCCCCTCATGAGCTGGGTAAGTCCTGGAACTCCCAAAATTCTCCTTTTTTATCCCCGAATTCTCCTCCGCCTTTTTTGGGATGCGCCGAGGAAAAATGGGGAAGAAATTCCACAGGGAATGGGATTTTTTGGGGGGGTTTTCTTGCTTTTTTTTTTCCCGGTAGGATTTGGCTCCATAAATCTGGATCCCAGCAGGAATCGGGTGTGGGATGGGAAGAGCCGAGGCGGCTCCTCCAAATGAACCAGAGGAATTCCCTGCTGCTTTTCTGGAATTTTAAACAAATGAATTTATTTTTTTTTTTCCCGACCAGAACAAGGAACTGACGGAATTCCAGACGGGAAAAATCCCCAATTCCTAAAAATTCCCGGCTAACCCCCCTAAAAACGAGTGGGAGGTGCAAACTATCCCCCTAATTAAGAGGCGTTTTGTTCTGGTGTTGCGGTAATTGTTGCCTTTGTTTTCCAGGCGTTGTTTTTATTGGACAATAATTGTTTTGATTGTGATGATAACGAGATTTCCTAATGAGCCGGGCACGTGACTCCGTCCTGCTTTAGAATTTGGGAAGATGAAACCTTAAATCCTGGAATGATCAGAATTTGGGGTGCTCAGAAAATGTAGATTTTTTTTTTTATTATTTTTTTGTTTTACAATTTACAATGTAGATTTTTTTTTAATGCTGTACTCTCAAAAAAGAAAAAAAAAAAGAAATTGGAATGAGAATGAAACCATTTTTGGTCAAAATAATCCTGTTTAAACGTGGGAAATCTCCCTAAAACTGGAGTTTTTCTGGAGCAGGATGCTGTTTCCTGCGATTTCCAAGGAAAACAAAGACTTTTCAGAGGAGAAAAGTGGTGCAGCACCAGGGGCTGATTTACTGGGTGTAATTCTCCCAAAATCAGCGAAGCTGGAGCCATTCCCAACCCTGTGTCCTGCTCCGTGTCCCTTCCAACCCCAAATCTAGGATATTTAATCCTTTTATCCACCTGGGGTTTTGCCTTGATTTTTCCCTTTCCTCCACCAAATATTTTGCTGTATTTCCTAAAAAAATCAGGATTTGCCCTGAGAGCGAGCCAGGGCTGCCCCTGCCCCGTCCCAGACCCCAAATCCCCGTGGGACCGGAGCTCCGGAGAGCCCCAAACCTCTCCTGAGCCTCGGCGTGGCTTCGCGGCCGCACCCGGCTATTACCGAGCGGCCGCACCCGGAATTTTGGCTCCTCTTTCATCTCAACTTGAAAGGGCGACCCAGGGAGGGCCCCGAGGTGCTCGGGAGTCGCCCAAAAAAGCTCGGGAGGGGAAGCGCCCGCGGTTTTGGACGGTGGCACGAACCGGCCGGGCTGAAAATCCGGATTTTTTCAGGCTTTTGAGAGAGCAGAACCGAGGACGGGATTTTCTTCTCTCCCCTCCCAAACACGCCCCGCTTTGAGTCACGGGCCGCGAGGAGAGCGGGGCGAGGTTTTGGTGCTGAATCATTGTTTTGGGGAGATAACCAAAAACTCCACAACTTTGTGAAAGTTGTAAAGCCGGTGTGTTTACTACAGCATGTGGAGATTCCTCTCCTTAAATGACACGCGTGCTTCTGGGAACTTCAGGTCTTTTTTTAACTTTTTTTTTTTTTTTAAATACATATGCATACAATTTCACAATAGGTTCACACAGATTCATTTTTCCAGTTCCTACTTCTGGGAACTTTTTCCAGTTCCCAGTTCCTACTTCTGGGACCTTCAGGCCTTTTTTTATCCTTTTTTTTTTTTCAAATATATACTCATACAATTTCACAATAGGTTCACACATATTCATTTTTATGGATTTCGCGTGACATTTCCCGGTAGTTCTTCTTTATCAGAAAGAATTCCTAGGTCAGGTTGAGCTGCTCTCACAGCAGTCTGTCTGTCTCTCTATCACCCTCTGTCTCTCCGTCCCTTATCTCTGTCCTTCACTGAATCAGTTTTCTCTGAGCCCAGGCTTTTGCAGTCAGGCTACATAGCTGTGTTTTCTAAACACAGACTCAAAAAATGTACAATTCACCTAAATCATAATGGATTTCTGCTCTGGAGAATTTCTATTCTGGAGAATTTCTGTTCTGGAGAATTTCTACTCCGGAGAATTTCTATTCAGGAGAATTTCTACTCTGGAGAATTTCTATTCTGGAGAATTTCTACTCTGGAGAATTTCTACTCTGGAGAATTTCTATTCTGGAGAATTTATATTCTGGAGAATTCTACTCTGGAGAATTTCTACTCTGGAGAATTTCTATTCTGGAGAATTTCTACTCTGTCTCATCACCCAAAAATTTTTTTAAAAGTCCGCTGTTTTCTCTCTCTCTCCCGCAGCTCTGAGCCCCGCTCCGCCATGCACTACCCCGGCGAGCGCTGCCTGCCGGGCCCCAAATTCCTCCCCGAGTTTCTCCCTCCGTGCCAGGCTCACCCCGAGCCCTTCGCCAACACCTGCCACCCCCTGAGCATCACCAAGGGCCCCGCGCCGCGCTGGGCGCAGAGCTGTCCCCAGGCCGCCGCCGCGTCGCTGCTGCCGTGCCAGCCGCTGGTGCAGCGCTGCCTCCTGCTCTACCCCGAGCCCTGCGAGACCACGCGGCTGCTGCCCAGCCCGGGGGGCTCCGCCGTCCCCCGGAGCCCCCCGGCCCCGCGGAGCGACAGGAGACGCGCTGCGCGGAGCCTCCCCCCGTGCGCCCCGCGCTGCCCCGAGCCCGGCCGGCTGCGCTTCCCCCCGTGCGGCATCCGCGGCTCCTCCGCGTCCTGCCGGGCCGAGCGCCGCCCGCACAAGGCGGCGTCCGCGGGTCCCCCGCGCTGCCCCGAGCTGAGCGGCGGCTGCTGCTACTCGCTGCCCCTCCGCGGTGTCACCGAGTGTCCCCCTCAGCAGAGCGGCGCCCGCTCCTTGCTGCGGGAGCAGCTGCCCGGGGTGGCCCCGCACCGCTGCTCCAAGGGGTACCCCACGGTGCAGGAATTGGGCACGGGCTGCTATGCGGAGCAGAAGCAGCTGTGTGTCACCAAGGTCGCCAAGGAGTGTCCCCCGCTGCGGGCCGTGGCCAAGGGCTCGCAGCAGCTTGAGGGGAGCAAGGGCAGGAGCTGCTCTGCGCAGCAGCTGAGCAAGTCCCGCTGCGGTCACCACCACCACCACCCCCGGGGCACCCCGAGGCCCTCCCGGCTGGCCCCGGCCGGCACCAAGCGCGCCGGGCACGCCAAGAAAAGCCGCAGCGCTTCCAAGTGGCTCTGGTGAGGGAGGGGTGGGGAAAGTCGGGAATGCCGCAGGGATGGAGCGTGGGTGATCCGCCCTCCTTGGGGTGCAGGTTTGGGGTGATTCCCATGGGGTGATCCCTCCTCCTTGGGGTGCAGGGTTGGGTGATTCCCCATAGGGTGATTTCCCCTCCTTGGAGCCCAAATTTGGGGTGTTTTCCCCTTCTTGGAGCCCAATTTTGGGGTGATTTCCCCTCATTGGAGCCCAAGTTGGGTTTGGGGTAATTCCTCCCTCCATGGAACCCAGATTTGGGGTGATTTCTCCTCCTTGGTCCCAGGTTTGGGGTGATCCCCCCTCCATTCCCAGTCCTGCCCCCCAAGCCTGGTTTTCTCCCATATCGTGCCCGTGTTCAGCTCACAGAGCAAATCCCCCGTTTTATTCGACCCCAAATTCGGATTTTCCAGCACCAGGAAGGTGCTGGGGAGAGGTTGAGGAGCTCTGAGCCAGTTGGAGCCTCACCCCAGCACCTTCGTGACAACGTCTGCACCCTGTTTTGGTGTCGTGGCATCAATTCCACTCTGGATGTACCACTCACATTAAACTCAGGTTACAGCTGATTCCTGCTCTCTGCCTGAATTGTTTTCCATCTTTTAAAACACTTTCTAATTCCTACTGCTGGGAAAAAAGCCCTTTCCCTGTTGTTACCCTGGTCCTTTTGTGTAAAATAAGGGAAATAATCCCAATTTTAGGGCTGGGTTCTCTACCACGGGTTTACTGGAGGGAGGAATGATGTTCCGCAGGAATTCCTTCCCAGTATCCAACCTCAACTTCCTCCCATCGAGCTGAACCCATTCCCCTTTTCCTGGCACTCCAGGTCCTTGGGGAAAAAAAATAAAATCTCTCCCAAGTTTCCCTGTAGTCCCTTCAAGGCCGCAGTGGGATCATCCCAAAACTTCTCCAGGCTGAATATTCCCAGTTCCCTCAGACTTTCCTCCCCTCAGGAGGAAAAGAAATGGGGAAGAGGGGATGGATCAACAGGAAAATTAAATTGTAAAAATCTGAGCTCCTGATTCCGTGGATTTGCTGCTGATAACCGAGCTGTGTTCAGAGGACAAAATAAAAACCCGGTGTCTCAAAGCAGCGAAATTTTGCCGTAATTCCGGGGTCTCCACACGAGGGCGATGCTCGGGCTCTCCTGCCCCCCTGTCCCTCCCTCATCCCGAGGTTTTCCGGGTGGGATTTCACATGGAAATGTCCCGAGGCCGGGAAAAGGCGACGGGGACCCAACAGCGCCGCTGGGCGGTGCTGCCGCCTGGTGGCCACAGGGGCGAACTGCGCCGGGAATCCCATCCCGAATCCCAAAAAATCCCATTCGCGAATCCCAAAAATCCCATTCCTAAATCCCAAAAAATCCTATTCCCGAATCCCAAAAAGTCCCCTCCATGGTCCCAAAAAATGCCATCCTCATCCCAGAAAATCCCATTCCTAAATCCCAAAAAATCCCATTCCCGAATCCCCCAAAATGCCACCCTCATTCCAAAAAATGCCATCCTCATCCCCAAAAATCCTATTCCTAAATCCCCAAAAATCCTATTCCTGAATCCTAAAAAATCCCATTCCCAAATCCCAAAAAATCCCATCCTCATCCCAAAAAACCCCATTCTTTAATTCCAAAAAATCCCATTCCCGATTCCCAGAGGAGTTCCCACTTCCAGAAATCAAAGGGAACCAAAACTCCCACCCCAGGTTCCTGATGTCACTTTGCAGGAGGCAAACTGGCGTCATATATTCCCAATTATCTGCAAATTATAATAACAAATGATCCTATTCCAATCTGAAATCATAATCCCGATAATAAATCTCGATGGGATCAGCCTCGATCTGGGAGGAGGGATTCAAACCCTGAATTTTTTTTTTTTTTTTTGAAAACTCTGTGAGAAGCTGGGGTTGTCTTTTGGGACGGGATGAGGGAAATGATCCCGATAACGAAGTTCCCACACAACAAAACACCTCGGGAACGTTCGCTAGTGATTTATGCACGCAAAGTGTTTTCTTCTCGTGATATAAATAACAAATGATCCCAGGAAAACCCCTCGGGGCTCGGAGCAGCTCTGGAATACTCCCCCCTGCATGGAATAAACCCCACAAATAAACAGGATGTTGTTCTCCCGCCTAGCTCCGGGTGTTTTGGATATTCATGAAGCAAAACTATCGATTTCTCCTCGAAAATCACCCCAAAATTGGCTCCGGCTCTGCCTGGGGGAATTTCCAGGGGCAGGAATGGATTCCTGGGAATTTCTGCTGGCATGGGTTGTCCAGGGAATATTGGGATCTCCCTCAGTGGGGATATTCCAGAGATATCCTGAAAATCCCGTGCCAGGTTTGGGCGGGATCCCTTCCCGCCTGAAGAATCCCCAAATTACCCAATGAATCCCATAAAATTCCCAATTAGTTCCATAAAATGCCAATTCTGGAATTCTGGGATTCTCTCAGCTCCGAGGATCCACCCAAATCCTCAGAAAATAAACAAAACTCCATGAAATCCATCAGGTTTTTCCAGCTTCCACAGGATTAATTTTTCCCTCATATTTAAGTTCTTAATGTTTAATTTGTTTTTAATTGAACTTTTTCATTTACCATAAAGTTTTTAAACTTTTAAATGAAACTTTTTTAAAAATTATTTTTTAAACTAAATTTTTTTAAATTAAAAAAAGTCTTAAAATGTTTAATGTTTAATGCCTTGAGGCATTTTTAGCCCAAGGAAAAATTGGGATGGGGATTTGAGTGAGGAAGCACCCCTGTCCCTGGAAAAATGTTGGAATGGGACGAGATTTAATCCCGTTCCCACCCAAACCATCCCAGGGTTGGAAATCCAGGTAGAAATATTAAAATCCCCTTCAAAATTCACTTTTCCTGCAAAAAAAAAATTCCCATTCCCATTCCACTCCAAAAATTCCCATGGAAAAGGGAATCATGCGGGTAAACAACCCCGAAATAATTACCGGTAATTAAGATTATTACACATGAGGGGAGGGCAATTAAAGCTGCCTCAGCTTCCTGGAAGTTCCAGAGATCTTATAAAACTCCGAGGATTTGGGGCTCCCCCGGACATTCCTGGTGATTCCCTCCTGGAATATTGGTAAGTCCCTCTCCCTTCCATCCCATAATTTGGGGAAAATGGGTAATCAAAAGAAATAATTGGGAAAATTAAATAAATAATGGGAAAACAAAATAAATCATTGGGGTTTCACAGGAATTCTGTGGTTCCAAAAATTCCAAAGGGAGATTCCCTGCTGGGAATGATTTTGTTGGGTATTTGGGGTGAATCCAGGCTTAAAAATTCTTGTTAAAATTAAAAAAATTCTGCTGGGGTGTTGTTATTATCACTTAACTGTCAATAACAATAAAAGTCACTTTAATTTTAATTCTGGTGGGATTTGTCATAAAATCGTGGAATGTTTTGGGATAGAAGGGACTTTAAAGCTCAGGATGCTCAGCAATATTTTATCCGTATTTTTCCATTAAAAATCAGAGAAAACCTGGGATTTTCTCTTTTTTATCCCCCAAAATTTTATTATTCACAAATCAAATTTATTTTCTATGGGATAGAAAGGGAGGAAAATCTTTTTTCCTCCTTATTTTCCTGCCAGAATGATCCCAACTGAGCCCATTTTCCCTAAAAAGTTGTTTCCAACCGATTTCCAATCAGCCAAGGAATTTCTTTGGTGCAAAACCCCCATTTTTGTAGCACTTTTGGGAAGAAGAAACTCCAATTCTGTTGTTTTCCCACCCAAAAACTTCGGGAATTTTCTGAAAAAACCCATTTGATCTCCATGGAAATCCCCATCAGATAAATAATGGGAATCCCCTGGACTTTTCCAGAAGAATCTTTGGAGAAAAAAACCAGGAATTTGATGAATTTGAGGAGTTTAAGCCAACACCTACCTCTGAAGGAGCCTCTGGAAGAGCCCGGATTCCTCCAGAGACAAAAATTCCAGGGATTTTTTTTGGGAATCCTCCGCATCCCACAGCTTTGAACCCTGCCAGGTAAATCCCAGGAGAAATTCTGGAATTCATTCCACGAGAATGTGGATTCAGGGTCCGGGGGGAAAAAAAAGTGGGCACCAAAATTCCCTGTGGAGTTCTGCGCCCTCTGGAATTGGTGTGGAGGAAGGATTTCTCCGGAATTCCAGGGATTTTGGAGGTGTCAGTGCTCCGGACGCGGATCCGGGAGCGATCCCAGGCTCTGGAATCTGCTCTGGGTAATTATCCCAGGGAGGGCTGGGCAGGCTGAGATAAACAAATCACCTGGGAAGGATGGAAAATCCCAGAATCAGGGCCTGGAAAAAGCCAGGGTGGGGTTTTTGGGGGAGGTTGAGGTGGGTGGGGAAAAGGGGAAAATGAGCTGGGAGCTCAGTTTCAAAGTAACATTTGAAAAGTTCCATGATTTTTTTTAAAAACTACAATTAAAAAAACTGAATTTTAAAAATATGGCGAAAATTTAAAAGGATTTTAAAAACTGAGATTAAAAAACTGAATAGAAGTTAAAAATAACAATGAAAATTAAATAACGTTTTAAAAAATTCGAAACTAAATTTTAAAAGTACAATGGAAATGAAATAGAATTCAAAAAATAAAATTAAAGAATGAAATACTAAAAGAATTAATATTTAATTAAAAACAATTAAGAATTGGATTAAATCAAGTAAAATAAAACTAAAATAAACATTAAGTAGAGCAAGGTTTTTTCCCACCGGGATTTTCAAATAAAGAGGAATAAATGTTCTAATTCCTGGATATTTTCGCTGTCCTGGCTGCAGGTTCTCCCTGGTTCCTCCCAGATGTGCTCGGAATTCCAGGGGCCGTGTCCGGGCCCGGCGGCCTCCGGCTCCAGCCAGCCCTGCGTGATTTCCTGCGGCGCTTCCCGCGTCATCATCTTCCCTCCACCCGTGCTCGTGACATTCCCCGGGCCCATCCTCAGCACCTGCCCGCAGGAGACTGTGCTGGGATCCTCGGGAATTCCAGAGGGATCCTCGGGAATGGCATTGGGATCGTCGGGAATGGCGCCGGCATCCTCAGGAACCTCCCTGAGCTCCCACGGAGCGCCAATCCCGCGTTCCGGGGCTTTCATCCCAAAATTCACGTCCAGGCCCATCCTCGGCATGGGTGAGACCCTGCTGGGATCCTCGGGAATGCTGGAGGGGGGAACAGGGACATCACGAAACTCCCTGAGGTCCCACGGAGCGCCAATCCCGCGTTCCGGGGGTTTCGTCCCAAAGTTGGGCTCCCGGCGAGGGTCGCGCTGTTCCTACATTTTCACTTCCCGTTGGATCCATCCCTGCCGGAGGAGCAGCTCCAGCGGGAGCCAGCAGCCGGCCGGGAACGGGAGCCAGGAGCAAATTCCAGATCTGGAAAAGCCGGGAACGGAAAACGACGAGGCAGCAAAGGAGGAGGAAGAGGTCTTGGAAGTGTGACGCAGATCTGACCCCGATCCAAAGGCTCTGGAGGCTCCTCCAAAGCCGATTTGGGAATTTAAATTCAGCTTAAGTTGGGGGTTTTTTTAAGGTTGAGGTTTTTTAAGTTGGGGTTTTTTTCCCCTCAGACATTCCCAAGCAGTGGAATAAAGCCATTAAATAACAATTTCAAATTTGGGATAACCTGACACTTGGAATCTGGTTTGTGGGAGCGATTTGTTGTTCTTCTGTGGTTTTCCAGAGAAATCAAGACTGGGGAACACCCCAAATGTGGTCAGATCTGACAAAGCCTTTGCCTCCCAGGCCTAATTGAGCCTGGCTTAGCTTTTATGGGAATTACTCACCAGGAAATTCCCTTTTCATTGGGATAAATATGAACACTATCCCGTCACCACTTCCTGGCTTTCACTTTCACCGCAGGAAAGTCAGGAAAGGGAATAAACCAATCTCCTTACATTTAATTTTAATAAAAAGGAAAAAAAAATCTGTGGAAATTAATTTTTTAATATAAAAATTAACCCAGCAGGAAAGTTTGGCCACAAAAATGTGGATTTTCCACCTTGGAAGTGTCCAAAGCCAGGTTGGGTGGGCTTGGAATAACCTGGGATAGTGGGAGTGTCCCTTGCCCATGGATCTGGATGATCCCACCCAAACCATTCCAAAATTCCATGATAAAAGTAAAGAATCCTCACCTGGACCTGTATCCTTTACCCCATTTGTTTTATTTTATTTTATTTTACTTTATTTTATTTTATTTTATTTTATTTTATTTTATTTTATTTTATTTTATTTTATTTTATCTTATTTTATTTTATTATTTTATTTTATTTTTTATTATTTTTTATTTTATTTTATTTTTTATTTTATTCTTGTTCTTTCCCTTCCCATTAAAATTATTCTGCACTATCACAGTGGTTTCCTGGTTTTCTTTTCTAGGGAAATTCTCCTAATTGGGAAATTTGGATAAATTCCAAATCCCTGAGGTTTTTTGGAGACTGGGGAGGTTTGAGAGCTGCCCTTGAACAATTGGAATTTTGGAATTCCTCACCAGCCTCAGGGTGGACTCCTCCTTCTGGGGGAGTTCCCTTCAGAGGGAAAAGGGATTGTGGAAAATTTGTCAGGTTCATTTAAACAATTAAACAGGCAGAAGGAGGAATTCCAACCTCTGAGGAGGCTTCTTCCATGTTTTTGCTGGATTTCTGTGCCCACCCTCCTCACCTGGGCATCCAGGTGGGAAACGGGAATTTTTTCCCTGCTCCCAAATCCCCGCAAACCTGTTCCTGCTGAAACAATCCCGTCGAACATTCCCAGCCCATCCACATTTAACATATAAATTTTTCCCTTTATTTTCCCTTTATTTATAGGAATTCCCACTTTGGGAGCTCCCACAAATCCCCGTGTTTACCCCATTTGTGTGTGCCCCACTTTCCCCGTCCCACTCCCGATCCCAACGCTGGTGTAACCATCCCAATATCTGGGAGGATCAGCCCACGAGCTGTGGGCAGCTCACAGATCCCACATTTCTTGTTTGGCTCTTGGGGAAAAGGTTGGGAAAACTCCGGCAATGAGGTCGCGGGCGGGGCGGACCCCACGACCTCGGGGTTGACTCATCGGCCCCAGCGGCTCCACCCCATCCAGCCCCAGGGCTTGGACAATCTCCAACCTCCAGTTCCATGCGGGGCTCAGGAAGAGGAGGAATGGGAATTATTCCTTTTATCGGTTTTTGGGTTGTTTTTTTTTCCTTAAAGGAAAATCCCAGAGTTGTTGAGGTTGGAAAAGATCTCCAAGGTTGAATCCACGCTGTGCCTGATCCCAGACCAATGTCCAGGAATTCCTCGGACACCTCCAGGGGTGACCACTCCAAACCTCCCTGGCCACCCTTTCCAGGAGGGATTTTCCCAAATTTCCCACCCTGAGCCTCCCCTGGCACAGCTCGAGGTCATTCCCTCTTGTCCCATGTCTGTTCTCTGGGAAAAGATCCCAAATTTCCCCTGGAAGAGCTCAAAATTCCCTCCTGGAATCTCCTTACTGAGGTATTTTGGGGGAAAACCACCAGCTTTTCCACCAAGAACTCAGAGCTGGATCCCTTTTGGATCAATCTGATCCCCTTTGGATCAAGCTGATCCCTTTTCGATCCAATTGATCTGAATTTTTTGTTTGAGTCCATTCCATGGTTTTTTTTTTTCCCCATCAGTATTTCAAACAGCCCTCAGCATTTTCCACTCATCTGCCTATTATTATTATTATTATTATTATTATTATTATTATTATTATTATTATTATTATTATTATTATTATTTTGATTTGCAGCCCGGAAAACCAAGGGTGCATCAGGAAACCCTGGATTTTTCTGCCAATTTGGTTTTTTTCCCCCTTTTCCCACCTCCCACAAACCCATCCCACCTGTTTCTCTCCCAGTGCTCCCATATTTTTTACGGCCTTGCACGGGGAGCTCGGCTGTTCCTCCTCTTCTGATCTCCACAGAATCCCGGGATGGTTTGGGATGGAAGGGACCTCCAGGATGATCCAGATCCCTCATTCCCTTTCCGATATCCCATCCCATAACTCCTCCTCTCAGGCCTTTCCCTTTCCCCTCTCCTGGCCCAGTAAAACACTCATTTATTGGGGGCAATCTGATGCCCGAAAGTGACCCAACCTGCCCCAGGATTCTCCGTGCCGAGGGTGGATCTGAGGCTGGGGCACACCCCGGTATTAATGGGGTTATTCCTGATAACCTGTCATTATGTTCCCAATATTGCACGGCAGCAAAATCTGGGATGAGGTCAGGGAGATCAAGGCTTGGCCCAGGGGAAGGGACAGGGATGCTTTTCCTCCTTAAATCCCTTTTTGGGCGCAAGAATCATAAAACCATGGAATGGTTTGGGTTGGGAAGGTCCTTAGGGCTGCTTTTCCTCCTTAAATCCCTTTTCAGGCCCAAGAACCTCAAAAACCATAGAATGGTTTGGGTTGGGAAGGTCCTTAGGGATGCTTTTCCTCCTTAAATCCCTTTTTGGGCCCAAGAATATAAAACCATGGAATGGTTTGGTTTGGGAATGTCCTTAAACATCATTTTATTCTAATTCCTTTCCATTTTCCCAGGATGCTCCAACCTTCTCTGGGAAATCCATTCCAGGGCCTCCCCACCCTCACAGGGAACCATTTCTTCCATAAACTCAACCTAAATTTCCCCTTTTTCAGCTTGAACCCTCCCCCCTTTTCCCACAACCACAACTCCTGGTGAATTCCAGGAGCAAGGAGAGCCCCGGAATTCCTGACAGATTTTTATTCAAGCTGAACATTTGGCCTTGTTGAACTGGACTAATCAGTGCTGTACAAATAATTGCAGCTGGAAAAAATTCCAGTATTTCCTCTGGATAACAAAACTCTGCGCTTTTTTCCCCGGGAAAATTTCCTTTTCCTTCCTTAAATCCAACTATAAATTCATTTCACAGCATTTTGTGCCGCCAGCTCCGGGTTTAATCCTTGAAGGAACTCAGAGGAAGCTGCCAGATTTTCTTGCTGAGATGAGCAGCTTTAATGAGGCAACGAAGGCAAATGAAGATTTAATTAATATCTTTCTCATTAATGGATGATTAAATTGGATCTTAGCACCACGCCTGGGTGAGCCATGGGGCGATACAGGAATGGGAATTCGCTCCGTGGCGTTGGCTCATTCCACAGGTGCTAATGAAATAGTAAAATTAATTATTTGCAAGGGCGGGACTTCTAAGATGCCCCAAATAACCCCAAACTTCTCCCATGAGCACCCACCCTCCTGAGGAGCAGATCCTGCAGCTCTTTAGAATCCCAGGATCCCAAAGGTTGGGAAAGAATTCCAAGGTCGTCGAGTCCAAGCTGTGTCTGATCCCACCTGGACACCCAGAATTTCCATTCCCTTTTTAGGTTTTTGGTTTTTTATTCCCCTTAAAGGGACATCCCAGAGTTGTTGAGGTTGGAAAAGATCTCCAAAGTTGTGTCCAAGCAGTGCCTGATCCCAGACCAATGTCCAGGAATTCCTTGGACACCTCCATAGCTCCAAACCTCCCTTGGCAGCCCCTTCCAAGGCCTTTTTCCCTTTTCCAGGAGGGATTTTCCCAAATTTCCCACCCTGAGACTCCCCTGGCACAGCTTGAGGCTGTTCCCTCTTGTCCTGGCCCATTCCCTGGGATCAGATCCCAAATCCCCCCTGGCAGATCTCAAATTCCTCCTGGATCCCCCTTTTCTCCAGGCTGAGCTGCCCCAGCTCCCTCAGGATTTTCTATTCACTTTTCCAGCTCTTCCAGCCCCATTCCCATCCCTGGCCACGCTCCAGCTCCTCAGGGAAGGTCAAAATCTCCTTCTCCTCAATCTTCTGGGGGTTTGGGGTTGGGCTGAGCCGTATCAGAGCTCCTTCACCCAATCCTGGAGGCTCCAGGACCTCAAAAAAACCCCCAGGTGAGACTCTGGGGACTCTTGGGGATGGTTCTGTGCCTGATCCTTGGGGTTCCCTTCCACCTCAGGATATTCCAAGATCCTGCGAAGTCCTGGAGGTGACCCTGACCTGGAGAAGGTGTTTGGGTGGTGGCCTCAGGGGGACACCTGGCCCAGCTTTTAAACAGACCCCAATCACACCCAGGCACTCCAGGCTTCCCCCCCTGGGGCTGCAATTCCACCTTGCCTCGAGTTTTATCCAGGGAATTACAGAGCATTAGCTGGGTTTTGTTTCCAAGATGAAAGATTCCCGGGAAATTGGGGTGCCGTCATTGTTCCTGAGCTCCCAGCAAAACCTCTCTGGGTGGTGGGGAAGAATTCCGCAGTTCCGGGGTTATTTGTGTGTTTAATTCTTTAATCACCACCTTTGGTGGTGCTGGAGGTAAAAAATGTCCCCAGACCTCTCCATGAGAGAGGAAATCCAAGTGGAAATGTGTTTTGTCCTTTAATTCTTAGGGATGAGGCTGAGATGCCCAGAAGGAAATGGGAAACTGCCAAAAAACTGATTTTTTAATAGGATCAATAATCACATCAGGGGGAATCAAATCAGAAATGGGCAGAAATGGACAGAAATTTGACATAAATGGACATAAATTATCAGAAATGTACATAAATGGACAGAAATTAATGTAAATCGACATAAATTAACAGAAATGGACAGAAATTAACAGAAATGGACAGAAATGGACAGAAATAGACATAAATTAACAGAAATGGATGTAAATTAACAGTAATTACCAGAAATGGACAGAAATGGACAGAACTGAGATCCTGCTCTGGTCTGAGCAATAAAACAAATCATTAATTAGCAGTTGGTGATGATTTCATTTAATCCCATATTTCCCCTTCAATCTCACAATGATCCAATGAAAAAACACCCCAAAACTTCACCCCTTTACTTGGAAATTGGATTCCAGGTGGGAACCCAGAAACTGCTCCAAAACTGAGATTCCAGGATCCAACTTCACCCAATAATTCCCAAATTTCAGCCTGTTTATTTTCCTGCTGGGTGTTGGTGGCTGCTCCCTTCCAAGCCTGGAACTGCCCCGATAAAATCTGGGGGAAAATGAGGGTTGAGGATGGTGCTCTGCCCCCATCTGGGATGATGACACCGATGATTTCCTCTCTGCCAAGCGGCCTCGGAGCCCAATTTGGAAAATTGTAGGGAAGAGCAAAGCAGCTGCAGCAGCTTCCTCTGATTTCATCTCTGTATGCAAAGCAGCCGGGAAGGATCAGAGCGGAGCCCTGGAATTCCTGAAGCCAGAAAATCAATTTACGGGCCACGAAAACAACAACAACAACATCAACAACAACAACAACAGCATCATCAGCGTGCCAGGAAAAAACAGGATGAGGAATCTCCCAGGTAAAATCTCTGGAGTTGGTTTGTTTGAGGTGAGTCTGGGTCTCCTCAGCACAAAGTGCTGCTCTTTAAAGTTAATTTTTTTTTAATGTAAAAAAAATATGTTGTTTTGTTGGTTTTTTTTTTTCCCTGAAAATCCTTTGGAAAAAAAAAAAAAGAGCCAAAATTCCTGATTTTGTAAAAATTTAATTTATATTTCCAGAAGGATTTCTCTTGCAGCTGGGAAGGGAGTTTATCTCCTTCTCTTATCTCTTAAGGAACTCTTTGATCCGAGGCAGGTTCAGGGCTTGTGAAAGGAGCTTTGGGCCTGTGCCAGGGGTTTGCGTTTGGGAGCTGAATTTTTTTGGGAGGATCTCTGTGGAATATCAGGGCTGTGAAATTCCACCAAGGAAAGGATCCCATTAAAGCTTCCAGGGAAAAAATCCAATTCCAGAAACCAAACTCGAGTGAATTTTTCTGGCAGATTTGTGTTTTAAAATTTTCTCTCCTCCAAGACAATGAGATGAGGTTCTTATGGACTTTTTTCAAATATTGGGTTTGGTAACTCCTGGAATTGCCTCAGCTGTCAATCACTGTAATTAATAGGTGCTTTTAATTGCCGCAAATTAAGTGAGTCAGGCTGTTCTGTGCTGCTCATGTGTCTCCTCTGCTCATTAGATTGATTCCAGAGCCATGAAATGTAAATAAAATAATTTATCTGGGGCTTTGTTTTTGTGTTTTCCTTTTGTTTTAATAATTCACCACAACTGAGAAGGAAGAGGTTTTTTTTTAATGTAAATGTGAGTGTGGAAATCACATTATCAGCATTTTCCAGGCCCTGGGGATTTTTCTGAGCTGAATTTGCAGGCCTGGACTTCAGGTAATGTTTGCTCTGAGTCCTCTAACCCTAAACTAAATTACTCTCTTCATCCTGGCCTCTAAAAAACAGATCCCCAAAGGAAAACTCAATTTCTTCCTGGGTTTTAGTAATTTTAGATGTTTATTCTGAAGGGGATAACCCCTGAGATAAGGAATTGCTTATAAAATATAAAATCCTGGGCAGGTGCCCTTTTTTAGCTGAAATTCTGATGGAATTCTTGTCCAGGAATTGCTTTGGTACCTCAGACTTTCCACTTGGAATGTGAAAAGGAAATTCTCTGTTCAAAGGACAGCTCCAGGGACAGAAATTCCATAAAAACCAATGGGCCGAACACAAAATGACCACGCACACACAAAGTCAATATTTTAGGAAAAAAACCCCAGATTTAGGGCAAATCCCCCTCAGTGGATGGAGGGATTCCCAACAAAGGTCCTGGAAGGGTGAAGCACCCATAGGCCTGGGCCTGTGTGGGCCTGGGAATTCATGTTCCAAGTCAGAAATTCCATAAAAACACAAGGATGAACACAAAGTGAGTATTTTGGGGAAAATCCCATTGTTTTAGGGAAAATTCCCCTCAGTGGATGGAGGGATTCCCAACAAAGGTCCTGGAAGGGTGAAGCACCTGTAGGCCTGGGCCTGTGTGAGCCTGGGAATTCATGTTCCAAGTCAGAAATTCCATAAAAACCCACGGGGTCAACACAAAGTGAATATTTTGGGGAAAATCCCCCTCAGTGGATGGTGGGATTCCCAACAAAGGCCCTGGAAGGGTGAAGCACCTGTAGGCCTGGGGATTATCCCACACCCCTGTGTGTGGAATTTAGAAGTCAGAAATTCCATAAAAACCCATGGCATGAACACAAAGTGACCACGCACACACAAAATGAATATTTTAGGGAAAATCTCCCTCAGTTTTTAGGGAGAACCCCCCCCTCCATCCCCCAGGATGGAGAGATTTCCAGCAAAGGCCCAGGAAGGGTGAAGCAGCTGTGTGGGACTGGGAATTATCTCCTTATCCTAAGGCGTTATCAAAACAGTTGCGACAAGGGGAGGCAGGAGCAGGGAAAACATTCCATTTCACAAGGGGTTGCGTCAAGGTGGCTCCCAATTTCCCTTCTCCATGACAGGATATAAAAGTGCTCCTGACTGGTGGCCCTGGAGCTGCCTCTGCTGACTCGTTCTCCTCGCTGACTGGGTAAGTCAGATTTAACTGAATCAGCTCCTAATTAGAGGTAATTTGGTTTATGGGGAGCTTTGAACTGAGGTTTTATATCCTATCCTAAATCAGGGTAGAGTTTATTCTCCAA
Organism: Anisognathus igniventris; assembly: GCA_035583115.1. NCBI lineage: Eukaryota > Metazoa > Chordata > Aves > Passeriformes > Thraupidae > Anisognathus > Anisognathus igniventris. The sequence goes on along the minus strand of JAWWET010000104.1, from coordinate 6,090,750 downwards.
GCCTGTTCTTGAGTGGGAAGTGGGGCTTGGGATTAAGGTGGATAGAAAGGGGGAAAGGAATGGGAGTTTTAAAATTGTTGATGGGGGGAATTTTTAAGAATTGAGCATTTATTTATGGAGAAGAGTCACTCCAAACCTGTGATCAGGGTGGGATTGATTCCCAAAAGGAACAGGAAAGGGAATGAAGTGGGAGAAGGGAAGGGAATGAAGTGGGAAAAGGACAGGGAGGTTCCTCCCAGAATTCATTCTGGGAATAGAGACAGGACAAAAACACAGAAAAGCTTTGGGGTGGCCCAGTTGTGGCCTTCCAGGACCTGAAGGAACCAAAAGGAACATGGGGAGAGACAATTTCCAAGGAATGGAGTGCAAGGAAAAGGGACAATGGGTTCACAGTGATGAACAGGAGGTTTGGGTGGGATTTTAGGGATAAATCCTTCCCTGTGAGCATGGGAAAGCCCTGGAATGGAATTCCCAGGAAAGCCGTGGCAGCCCCATCCCTGGAACTGCCCAAGACCAGGTTGGACAGGATTTGGGGTCCATGGAAAGTGTCCCTGCCCGTGCCAGGGGTCGGAACTGGATCTTCAAGGTCCATTCCGTGATTCCATGGAGCACTAGAGAGGAGTGGGAACAGAATCAGAAGCATTTCCCCACAATTTATCTCCCTTGATTGGTGCAATTTATGGAAAAGCGGATTGTGCCTTAGAAATGACAATTGTTTTTTTTAATTATAATTTTGATTTTTTCAACCACAAACTCATTTATTCAGATGACTTAATCCCACACATCTGCACCTCTCCATCCAAACACCATCCAGCAAATCCCCATTCTCAACTCCCTTTCCAGCAAATTCCAAAGGGAATAATCCCCCATACACCTTCCGTTTCCTGCTGGATATCTCAGAATTTAGGGACAGAACACATTTTCTTCACCTGGATTCCCTCTCTCACCGAGAAGCCTGGGGACATTTTTTACCTCTAAAAGGCGGCGCTTGAAGAATTAAACACAAAAATAACTGAGGAATTTTTCCCCATCCTTCCAATCCATCCTTCCCAGGCCGTGCCTTCATTGGGTTGGGACCTTCTCACCCCTCCAGGTTGGATCTGGAACGATGTCCTCCTATGGCCAACTGCTCAGCGCCCGCTGTGCTTCGCCCTGCGAGGTGACGTGCGCCCAGCCCTACGTCGATGCCTGCAGCGAGCCCTGCGTGGCCGCCTGCGGAGACTCCCGAGCCATCGTCTACGCCCCGCCCGTGGTCGTGACATTCCCGGGGCCCATCATCAGCTCCTGCCCCACCGAGAGCATCGTTGGGTCGTCCATCCCTGAAATCAGAGGGGGAATGGGGTCTGGAGGGGGTGGGATGGGGTCTGGAGGAGGTGGGATGGGGTCTGGAGGTGGAGGGATGGGGTCTGGAGGTGGTGGGATGGGATCTGGAGGAGGGATGGGGTCTGGAGGAGGTGGGATGGGATCAGGATGGGGCTCTGGAGGGGGAGGAATGGGATCTGGAGGGGGAGGAATGGGCTCCACCTGTGGAGGGGGAATGGGAGGGGGCTCCTCCTGCGGAGGGGGAATGGGAGGGGGCTCCTCCTGCGGGGGTGGGATGTCACGGCTGGGGAGCCTCTACCGCGGCTCCTATTTCTCAGGCTACGGTAGGAATTATTACCCCTATTATTCCCGAGGGTACTACAGGTATCGCTACGGGAACTACGGGAACTACGGGAACTATGGGCCTTTTTAACCCTTTAAAGCTGAGGAATGTCCAAAGGAAAAATAGGATGCAGGGTAGTAGTTGAGAGCTAGGAATTCCAAGCAGTCTCTGCTCCAGCTGGTCTGGTCGGAGCTGGGGTTGTTTGGATCTTGTTTGTGCTTTATCCAAGGCTTAGGATCCTGATGTTCCCTCCCTTTGTCCCTCGCTCCTGTTGTGTTTTGTACTCCCCGAACCCAAAGAGTCAAACCAGTCATGGGACTTGGCTGTGAAAGTGTCCTGCTGGAAAAAGAATATCTTGGAATGACTGCTGGACTGGAGTCTGGGCTGAAATGGGAATGCTGACATGGGAATGCTGAAATGGGAATGCTGAAATGAAAATGCTGAAATGGGAATGCTGACATGGGAATGCTGACATGGGAATGCTGACATGGAGATTCCGTTCTTTGTCTCTGCACTGCCTCATCCCACTTTTTTGTTTGTATTAAAGCCCTGTTGCATCACAGCCCCGGGTTCTGCCTTTTATTTCACACACTTTCAGTTACAAACTGGTCTGAAAGAAGGGAATCCTTGTGCAGCAATTAACTCTCATCAGAGGGGAATTAATTCTGCTTTAATGCAAATATAATTAGTCTGAAATTCCTCAATAAACTATTTTCCCTTTCTGATCTATTCCACATTATCCAATAAATAACACAGAATAATTTCCAATAGGCTGGAAAAACCTCTGGGGATGGACTGGTACAGCTCCCAGTTAAAACCAGTTTACCCTTGGAGCCAGGGTAATGGGGATTGGGATGCTTAGGGGTGAGCTCATTTTGTGAGGATCACAGGTTAACTTGATGACCTGGGAGGTCTTTTCCAGCCTAAATGATCGTGGGATTCTGCGGAAAGGAAAACCAGGAAGCTGCCAATGCAATTTGGAAAGATTTTTATTAGGGTGAAATAAATGAAATAGAACAAAACAGAGCAATTCATGGGTGGTGCCAGGGCAGCCAGGCCACCCCCGTGGGTGACAAAAGCCACTCCACAAGGTGAAACTGGGGCCTTTACAGAAAGCCCTGCATGGAATTCTGAAGCATTCCCACCCCACCAGAAAGGACACAGGAACAAGATTAATTGAAGAGTTCCAGGAGAGACATCGTCCCACGGAGCGGCGTTTGATTGAAGATGAGGCACAGCAGGAAGAGATGTGGGCCTGGTTTTCAGGGATCAGCCTCGGAATTTCAGGCCTGGCCGTGGATCTGGATCCTGGGTTTTCATCCTCTGGGCTGTTCGGCCTTAGGATGAGCCCCAGCTCCCCTGGCAGGATCCGCTGCGGGTGCTGCGGAACCTCCGGCTGTATGAGGAGCCCCCCATTCCCAGGGAGCCCCCGTAGCCACAGGCACCCCCAGACCCAAAGGAACCCCTCGTCCCCAGCCCACCCCCATAGCCACAGGCCCCACGGGAGCTCTGCATTCCATAACCAAAGGAACCCCCGTATCCCAAGGGACCCCCCATCCCCGAGGAGCCCCTGTAGCCAAAGGAGCCCCCGGATCCGAAGGAGGGTCCTGCCCCCCCAAAGGAGCTCCCCGCCCCATAGGGCTCATCAGAGATGCTGGCCATGGGAGCACCCAAAACCATGGGTTGGGACGCTCCCACCACGCTCTCCTGGGAGCAGGTGCTCATAGTGGGGCCCGGGAAAGTGAGGACCACGGGAGGAGGGAAGACCACGGCTTTGGAATCCCCACAGGAGGCGATGCAGGGCTCCAGGCTCCTGCTGTAGGCACAGGGCTGGGTGCAGGTCACCTCGCAGCCCGGCAGGCACTCGGAGCTGGCGTTCGACATCATCTCTTGGGATTTGGGATCAAGCTGGGAGAGGAAATGTGAGGTTAAGGAAGCAGCACAGTCAGGCCATGGGCTCCCAGTATGAACCAGTTGTTCTTTGTCCTTCTCCAGCTGCTCCCAGTTCAATCCTCCCCCAGAGATTCCCATTTTTCCTGCTATTTCCTTCCTTCCTGACCTGTTTGAGGCTTCTCAGTTCTTCCTTTCCTACCCCCACATCTCTTTTTCTTCTGAATCTCTCTCAAAATACAAAAATCTTCCCCTTTTCTCTGGGGCTGAACTGTTGATCCTTAAACAATTCCTTGCCCAGAATAATTCCCTTTTCAAGTAGATCTACAGGAAGATTTGCCTTCCTAAAGTCCCTAAGGAAACTCGTCCCATTAATTCCCTTTTCAAGTAGATCTACAGGAAGATTTGCCTTCAGAAACTCCCCAAGGAAAATCGTCCCATTAATTCCCTTTTCAAGTAGATCCACTGGAAGATTTGCCTTCAGAAACTCCCCAAGGAAAATCTTCCTTGCTCTGTTCTTCCCTTTCCCCCAACTTTTCTAAATCCACTCTCCTCTCCCTCAGCTTTTCTAAAACTCCCATAATTTTGCAAGATAAAAAAGGAGAAATTTCAAAGCATTGAGGAGTGCAATGAAGTCAGACTTACCTCGTTGTCTTGGAGGGAATAACTCAGTGGAGCTGCGAGGATGGGAGATGTCTCAGATCTCTCCCCTTTTATTCAATTTTCAGACAATAAGAAGGACGTGATGTCACCCATCATTTACTAAATTCTTATCACTTACAAAGAAAAAGATCCTCTTAAGCCTCGCCATTGTTTTAATTTCATCTCATAATTGCTGATCATTTCCAGCCCTGCTTTGAGTGACACAAACCCAACACCCAAAAGTCTCCTTTTGTCTCAGACTTCATGGAGGAAAATCCTTTTGGCATCATTCTGGTTCCAAAAGAAACAGGAGCCGATCTCTGTGTTTATTTTCCTTCAGTGACTAGCAGGAAGGTGGCTCCCCTCATGTCACTCACACAATTGGGGTGTAATCCTCAGATTTGGGTGAAATCCCTCCCAAATGGAATCATCCAACCTCAGGTGGGGGTCAGGGCTCTTTGCAACCCTTTGTGCGCTCAGAGATTGAGGGGATGAGACAGCAAAACTCATTTCAAAGGCATTGAAGTGACACGCAAGGTCCTCTAAGCCCTGAAACCTCTGAGTAATTTCAATCAAAACTCATTTTGGGGATGCTGAGCTCAGCGTTGTCACCAGGATGTCATCAATGCCACTGCAAGGGCGTAGCCAAAGGTCACCAAGCCTTTGTGCTCCAAGGTGGATCCCAAACTTGGAATCTTGGTTGGAAAAGCCCTCCAAGGTTGTCAAGTCCGACATTTGAGCCATCACCACCTGGTCACCCAGACCAATGTCCAGTTGTTCCTCGGACACCTCCAGGGATGGGGACTCCAACCCGCCCTGGTCAGCCCCTTCCAAAGCCCTTTCCATGAAGAAATTCCTCCTGAAGCTCTTCCCAAATGGGTTTGACCTTCAAAATTATCTCATCATCAACCCAAGCCGTTCCTTAGTGCAGACTTGCAGGGTTGATCTTGTCCAGGTCTCACTTAAATCATTAATGAAAAATAACAGGCAGGGGTCAGGTTCCATTGTAAATCCAGTCATCCCCGGGATATTGCACAGGAACCGGGGCTGTAAAATTCCCACACAATGAAAAAGCCAAATTTATGATATGAGAGTCAGATTGTATATGTCGAGGGTTGATTTGCTAATTGGGAACTATGAAAATAATTACAGGCGTTAGAGGAGTCACACAGAGGAAAAAAATCAGAATTTGGTAAGGGTGAGAGATTTTATGGGATGTTTCATACCCCAGGAGCTGCCTCCAAAGAGGTATAAAAGCAGGGACCTCTCAGGAGTCTCCTCAAACCTTCTCCTGACTTCTCCTGCTACTCCAGGTGAGTTGGATTTAAGCTGATCTTTGCTCTCTCTCATTCTCTGTAGTGATAGTTTTAAAAAAGGACTTGTTCCTTGATTTTTGGGATTTTAACTGGGAGACGTGGCAATGAAATCCTGCCTTTCGTTGGAGTCTCGCTGCAGTCATTGGAAGAAATCAATCTGACATTTAAAGATAGAATTTTAGGAGTTCTTTGGATTTTTCTTGTGGCTTTTCAAAGCTCGAGGTGCAAATTTAAAGCTTAAATTTACTGAAAAAACCAAATCCTGGGTGTCTTCTACAGGGGAGGGAGAAATGGTGCCCCAGGACAGGAGGATTTGAGGGAGGAGGTGAAGCCACACCTCGATCCCGTGGCCAGTTCTGGGCCCCCCAAGTCAGGAAGGTCACTGGGGGGCTGGAGTAGGGTCTGGAAAATCCTGAGGGAGCTGGGGCAGCTCAGCCTGGAGAAAAGGGGGATCCAGGGGGAATTTGGGATCTGCCAGGGGGGATTTGGGATCTTTTCCCAGGGAACAGGGACAGGACAAGAGGGAACGGCCGTGAGCTGTGCTGGGGAGGCTCAGGGTGGGAAATTTGGGAAAATCCCTCCTGGAAAAGGGAAAAGGCCTTGGAAGGGGCTCAGAGAGATTTGGGGTGGCCATCCCTGGAGGTGTCCAAGGAATTCCTGGACACTGGCCTGGGTGACCAGGTAGGGGTTGGGAACAGCTTGGACTCGATGCTCTTGGAGCTCTTTTCCAACCTTGGGGATCCTGAAATTCCACAAGCAGGAAGGACAAGGACCTCATTTGCTGTCCATACATTCTCTGACTCCATCTTCTCCTTCCCAGCTCCTCCTCCAACCCTGAGAACCATGAACTGCATCAGCTCCCGGTGCCTGCCCGGCTGCGAGGTGGCGTGTCCCGAGCCCTGTGCCTACAGCAGAGGCCTCGGCCCCTGCGTGGCCTCCTGTGGGGACTCCACGGCCCTGGTCTATGCCCCACCCGTGTGGATCACCTTCCCCGGCCCCATCCTGAGCTCCTGCCCCCAGGAAAGCATCGTGGCATCATCCATGCCCCAGCCCTCCGGTGGTTCCTCCTACGGCTCAGGGATGGGAGGCTACTCTGGTGGCCTGTCCAGAATTGGGGGTTCCTATGGATCTGGGGGTTCCTACGGATCTGGGGGCTCCTACGGATCTGGGGGCTCCTATAGCTCTGGGGGCTCCTACGGATCTGGGGGCTCCTATGGATCTGGGGGCTCCTATGGATGTGGGAGCTCTTCGGGGAGGTTGGGCTCCTCTGGATGTGGGGGCTCCTCCTCGGGGGGCTGCTACCTCAGGAAGTTCTACACCAGCAGCAGCCGTGGATCCCGCCTGGGAAACTGAGGCACACAGGGAGACAGAACCCCACGATCCAGACCCGCAGCTGGGACCGGCTTTTGGAGATGGCAAAAGAAAACATCAACGGGAGCCACCCTGGCTCAGGACCTCTGGGAACTGGGCCCACACCTCTTCCCTGCTTTTCCCCTTTGTCTTTAATTAACAACAGCCTCTGTTAATCACCCTTCAGAGCCAGCTCCTTCTTTCCATTGTGCCGAGAGAAGAAAAACAGAGCAGCTTGAAAGGCCTGGCACGGAGCTTGTCACTGCAGCCCTGACAGGAGAAGAACAATGGGTGGAAGGTGGATTCTTCTCGGGCAGTGGGCTGAAGGAAGGAGTGTCTGTTTGGTGTCATTTGTAGTGCATCCTATTAAAATCTTCCTGCATCATCACATTTTGTTGGGATTTCCTTTCTCTGCGGGGCCATTTCTGTCCCATCCTCTCCTCTACCTCCCTAGGCCTCCTCAAGCTGGTTCTGTGAGCAGCAATTATGGGGTTTTATGGTAATTGGGAGGTAATTGTTTAGTTAATTTGGGTTGTGAAATGGAGGGTTGGGTGAAGCACCCAAAATTTAAGCACAAAGGGCTCAGTTGTTCTCTGGGGGGCACGGGGGTCTCTGGAGGTGATGACTTTGATAAACATGTGAGAGGTGGGATGTGGTCAGCTGACGGCTGGAAAGCCACAAGGTTTTTATTTTACACCCTGGTTTAGCTCAGCTCCTCCCTCCCGAAGGATTCTGTTCATTCCTGGAATCATAAAATCCAGTCCTTGAGGCTGGAAAAAAATCTCCAAAGTCACTGAGTCCAACCTTTGGTCAATGTCCATCTCCCACCAGACCAGTGCCATGTCCAGTCCTTTCTTGGACACCTCCAGAGGTGGCCACTCCAAACCTTCCTGGCCACCCTTTTCCAGGAGGAATTTTCCCAAATTTCCCACCCTGAGCCTCCCCTGGCACAGCTCGAGGCTGTTCCCTCTTGTCCTGTCCCTGTTCCCTGGGAGCAGAGCCCAGCCTCGTCCATTCTGCATCCACATTTAAAACCAGTTTTGGGGAATTATCGCGATTCCCTGCAGAATTCTGAGGTTCAGGAAAGCTGAACACATTTTCAGGAGTATCAAAGAAACGCGAACCAAGGCAAAAATGTGAGGATGGGGATGGGAACCAAAGGAAATCCACCAAGGAACCTCTCCTCGATTTCTGAGCTGGCAGTGCCGAACGCTTCGAGACGTGGAGAAATTTCTCCCGACTGTGGCATCATCAAAGGGCTGCTTTTATATGACAGCAAAATGTCACCGGGCTGTGCAAGAGAGGATTTCCCAAGGGAGGGGTGACACAAGAGCTCGGATCCCGCCTGGTGCTGTTGTTTTCTGTCGGGATGGGAACACAGAGAGAACCCTGGGTGAGCCCCAGGTCTAAAGATGACCTAAAACACAGCTTTACTCCCTTGGAAAACATGGGAAGGAGAGCAGGAACCCCCCAAAAAAGTTTAAAATATGTTTTCAATACTTTTTATTGTGCTATAGAATCCTTAATATTAAATCAAGAAAGATGAACTGAAATATGGGAAATATATAAAAAAAAATAAATTGTCCATATGAGAGATTCCTGCTTGGAAAATCAAATTTTTCGCTCTCTGTTTAAGCTGAAAATGGGTTTGAAAAATTGAATTCACAGCTCTGGAGGTAAGTAGAAAATTAGATGACACATGACTAAAGTTGCTTAAATTCCCCGTGTGCCTAAAGAGGTTTAGGAATTTTAATCTGCGATTAATTTAATGATGGCACCCAATAAATTCATCAGCTCCGAGCAAAACCTTAATGGGGCTGAAGGAACAGGCTCAATTGGAAAACAATTAGATAATTTGTTTGCAATCGTGGTGAAGCTCTGGAGAGAGGAGGAAAAATCCCACAGAATTCCAGCTCAGCAAATCCCAGAATGTGTCACAGGGTGAAACCAGAGCTCCAAATTCCTGTTAAAGTGGCCTGAAAGTCACTCCAGGATTTGGAGGAGGATTTCAGCTGGCTCTGGGCAAACTGGTTTCCAACCGAAGGATTTGTAGGAGAAAAGGTGGAAAAGAAAATGTGAGGCAGAAATAGGGATATAAAAGAGTTTTAATGGGAAATATTGGTGGTGGAAAATTCGTTGTCCCCACCCTCAAACCCAGTGCTGAGTGGGATAATTGGGCCTGGTTTTCATCCTGGAGCCTCCAACCCTCCCAAATTCCTGAATTAGGCAGAAAAGATGAGTCGGGAAAAGGAAAAAGAAACCAACGATGGGAATTTGAATGCAACAGAACTTTAATGGCAGGGAAGGGTTGGGGGCAGAGTCACACACAGGGAGCACAAAGGACGATTCCCAAGGCTTTGGGAAGT
>JAWWET010000104.1:6054576-6076262 GCA_035583115.1 Anisognathus igniventris | reverse complement strand
ACTTCCCAAAGCCTTGGGAATCGTCCTTTGTGCTCCCTGTGTGTGACTCTGCCCCCAACCCTTCCCTGCCATTAAAGGTCTGTTGCATTCAAATTCCCATCGTTGGTTTCTTTTTCCTTTTTCCAACTCATCTTTTTTTGCGTAATTCAGGAATTTGGGAGGGTTGGAGCCCCCCCAGCTCCCTCCTGACCTCTCCAGACCCTTCCGTATCCCAAACTTCTCAAATAATTCATATTTATTTAAATTTCCTACTCTCAACCCCTTCTGTAACTTCACCACTTTGAAGCCTGAAATTCTTTTCCAACTGGGATTCCACAACCACTTCCTCATCCCTGATTTTATCCACGTAAATAAGTAAAAACAGGCAGGAGAAGAAATTCACTCCTGAGTGTGGAAGTTGGGCTGGTCCAAAAGCTCCCTCTGGAGCTGCTCTGGGGAAAGGAATTTGTGCCAGGAAAGGGCAGAGCAGCTCTTCGCCTTCCAAGGGGCTTTTGGGGAATTCCTGAGGCTGGAACCTGGAAAGGGATGAGGACCTGGAGCTGGGAATGCCCACAAGAGAGCCAAAACCAGGATAAAAGCTGCAGGAGGCTGCTGCTGTTAAGGAGAGAAGAGGAGGAGGAGGAGGAGGAGGAATCCTCCTGGCAGGGCTGGCACTGCTGAAGGGCGCTGGAAAGGGATTTCAGGGTCTCCAAACTTTTCCGAAGCTGCCAGAGGTTGCTGGGTTGGGCTGCTCCAGGGAAAGCAGCCCCTGACAGCTCCTACTGATCCTGATCCTGATCCATTAATTCCCCATCCCTGGAAGTGCCCAAGGCCAGGCCGGATGGGAATTGGAGCAACCTGGGACGGTGGGAGGTGTCCCTGCCCATGGCAGGGCATGGGATGAGGGGATTTTTAAGGTCCCTTCCCACCCAAACCATCCTATTTCTGTGATTCCTTTCAAATCCTCTCTCAGGGGCCCACCCCACCTTCCCAGCTCCGGAATTTTGTGTCACACTCAACTGAGGAGCCTTGGATCACGTAGGCACCACAATCCCAGGACCTGCCACCCCAAACCAGTTGTTTTTGAGCACCCCCAACATTTCCTGGGCTCATTTCCCTCCTTCCTGTTTTTTTTTTGGTTTATTTTTATCACGACCTCCGCGCTCTCCGCTCCCTCCTGGAAACAGAGGGATCCCAGAGGCTCCCCTGGGCAAAAGCACGGACGGGGAATGCTGTGAGGAAATGCTTGGGGATGGTTTTGCAAACACCCACTCACGTTTTACCCATGCAAAGCGGCCGTGGCTCTCTGAAGTTAATGACAGGCTGCGGGTATTAAAGCAGGACTGAATCATAGCGTCCCTTCCAAACAAATGTGTCAGGGCCACCCACGTGATTCCCCTGACTCAGCCTGGGGAATTCGGATCCCTCTGCTTCTTTGGGATTAAAAGCCTGCCCCTGTGTTTGTTATCCTAATGATACCATTTCAATCCACTTGGCCAAGCACTCACCTTCCCAAATCAGGCCATATTTGGGGATTTAAATGGGACCAGGCTTCTCTCACCTCGGGGAATGAGCTTCCAGCATGCCATGAATTTCTGCTTCGCCCCAGCACCAGCTGGGGCTGTAACTCTCTGTCCTCTGGATTCAAAGTTGTCCTGAATAACCTTAAATAAATCCTGGGGTTTTTTTCCTGGTTTTCCCTCTGTTAAACAGGGAATGATTGTCTTTGGTGGCTTCTCCCCTCGCCCCGAGTTTCCCACACTCCTCCACACTCTGATGTTTTTCTGGTGACCAAAACCACCGGGAAAGGAACTGGGGATGGAGTGATTTATCCCATACCAGCATCCCTCTGACCACCCCACTTTTCCCAAAAGGGACTTTCCCACTTCCGACTTCTTCCCGGGCACGAGTTTTGTGGCAGAGGAGGAGTTTTGTGCTAAACCAGGCCTCAACCAGCCACATCAACTCTTGGTGCTGTTTTATATCCCAGAATCCCAGGATTGCTGGGGTTGGAAGTGACTCTGGAGATGTCCCAGGACAGGTGACACAGGGACACATCCACGTGGGTTTGGGATGACTCCAGACAGGGACAATCCCAATTCTGCCCTCCCTGGGCAGCAGCTCCGTGGAAGGAAGTTCTCCCTCACGCTGAGGTGGAACTCCTGGAGGTTTGGAACTTGGGATGAGTCGGATCCTGGACTCGGACACCAAATGAGGAGCCAGAGCCCCACGGGCTCAGCCGGGAGTGGCTCTGGGAGCCAACTCGGCCACTCCAGTCCTGCCGTTCCCATAAACACGTCCCAACAAGTTTGGAAGCAGCCAGGAACACTCACGGCTAATGCTGGGTTAGGCTCTGCTGCATTCTTGAAGGCCACGAAAACAAATCCTGGGATTAAGGAGCTGCAAGGACGAGCCTTGCAAAGCTCAGGAGCTCCTGCAAAGCTGAGCTCAGCCCGGGTTTTCACCCTGGAAGAGCTGCAGGAATAAATTTGGGCCTCAAAACTCTGAAATGAGAAGAATCCGGGACCAAACAACGGCGGTCACGTGCTGGTGAGAAAAGGGTAATCAACACAAACAGTGAGCAAAGCAAAGCAATTACTGTAATTACCCCTCAAATTTGGTTTGGGGAGTAATGGGACCTAATGCCCAAATATGACGTTATTTTCTTGCATCAGCCTGGTGGTCCAGCCGGGGATATAAAAACCATTCCTGACTCAGGGAGCTTCCAGCGGGTCCTGTTGGCTTCTCCTCGGTGAACTGAGTAAGTTGGATTCTGATATAACTTCTTCCTAAAATAATAAAATGAGTCTAATTTTAAAAAAAAGTTTACGTTTAACTCAGGGCTGAATTTTGGATTCGTGTTCTGCCGTTCTGGAAAGCAATTCAATTTATTTTCATGGAATAATCAAAATAGCTTTGATTATTCATCCAGAAGCTCTGCGGGATCAAAGTTTAAAAACGTATTTGCAATCTAGATAATATTAAAACCATTTAATTCCATTGCTTTATGGAAATTTAATGGATACAACCTTTAGGTAACCTTAAAATACCTCAGCCAGCAGCTTTCACCTGGCGGGGCGGTTCTGACCTTGTGGCTTCCAATTTTTATCTGATTTTGGGCAGACGTGGTGTGGAAATTTAAACACGAGTTTTAGAAATATTGAGATGGGCAGAGCTGCAGTCGCCTGTGGATGAGGACACAACATCCCTGTGGATGTGGCACTACAAAATTCCTGGTTTTCCTATGCAGGAGATACGGGAATGACACGAAAAATGTCAGCTTGGGAAGTTGCTTTGGTTGGTTTTGTTCTGTTTATGCAAAGCTTTGGTTTTATGCAAAGCGAGAATATTTGAATCTGCTTGGGATGTGTTGTGCTCTGTGTTTAGGTCTGGTTTTAAGTTATTCCTTTCCTCTGGTTTGGTCTCTGATCAGGGTCAAGTCAAGGACACGGAATTCAGAGTTGTGGCAGATTTAAAGGATGGGAAGCTTAGGAGAGCACCTGGATTAGGGTTTAAATTTGGGTGAATTATGCACATTTGGGCATCGTGTTTAGAATGAGGAAAGAAAACAAAAATGGTTTGAGTCAAACCCAACCCCACCCAGGCTTCTCCAATATGCATCTTAAAAAAGAAATAATCACCTGGGCTGAGCCCAAAATATTCAATTTAATCTGCAACAACAGATTAAGCGGCTCCTTCACTCAGTGCTTTGAGGTGGAATTTGGGTATGGTTGAAATGACAACTTGAAATGGACTTTTGCACTGTTTTCCAAATCTCCACCCTTAAATTTATTTCAAAACCAGAAAGAAGAATTCAGCCCTGCTTTGGGAACAGTTTTAATCCCTCTGAAATTTAAATTTGGTACAGCTGCTCTCAGGTTTTTGTTGTGCTTCAGTTTTTCCTCATGATCTTGCAAAATGTTTTTATTGAATTTTCTGAGTGAGTTTTGTGCTCAATATCTGTGGCAAAGGCACCTTTTATGAACTGACAGCACTAAATCCATAATTATTGGTATCCTTATGGATCAATTCCATCACAGGGATGGTATTCCTTGGATTTTTATCTTCTCAGCCCAGACTTTGTCCAAATTGGGTCCAGTAAAACCTCTCGTGTTATCCATTCCTACAGTGGTTTATGTGTTACCCTCATTTTACTGAGCTCCACCTCTGGAGCCCAAATTGCACAGGAGAAAACAGATATTAATTAAACAACAGCCCCAAAGTGGTCATTTGGTGTCCTCAAAGTGGTGTTTTGGTGTCCTCAAAGTGGTGTTTTGGTGTCCTCCAAGAGGTGGCTTGGTGTTCCCAAAAGAGGTGGTTTGGGGTTCCCAAAGAGGTGTTCTGGTGTCCCCAGAGAGGTGTTCTGGTGTCCCTAAAAGAGGTGGTTTAGTGTCCCCAAAAGAGGTGTTCTGGTGTCCCCAGGGAGGTGTTCTGGTGTCCCCAGAGAGGTGTTTTGGTGTCCCCAGAGAGGTGTTCTGGTGTCCCCAAAAGAGGTGGTTTGGTCCCCCCAAAAGAGGTGTTCTGGTGTCCCCAGAGAGGTATTTTAGTGTCCCCAAAAGAGGTGTTCTGGTGTCCCCAGGGAGGTGTTTGGGTTCCCCAGGCTCTGGAAGGTCACCAAGAAGAGCCAAGCCAAGCAGAGCAGAGCAGTTATCAACCCACCCACCACCTCGTGCCTTTCCAGGGGTTGATCCCATCCTTCCATCTCCTTGGCATTGACATTTGTCCCCTCCTTTCAGGTCCAGCCCAGCCGCAAGATGTCCTGCGGGAAAACCGCGTGCGCCGAGCCCTGCCCCGAGCCGCAGGCCGCCGCCTGCAATGAGCCCTGCGTGGTGGCCTGTCCCGACTCGCGGGTCATCATCTTCCCGCCACCCGTGGTCGTCACCATCCCGGGGCCCATCCTCACCACGTACCCGCAGGAGACCGTGGTGGGCTCCACCGAGTCAGCCGAGCTGGCCGGGGCGCTGGAGGCGGGTGTGCCCATCGGGACGGGCCAGAAGGGCCTGGAGTGCCTGGAGTCCTGCTGCGGGCCGCAGTTCGTGCCCAAGTGTGACCCCCCGTGTGTCACCCCGTGCGCTGCCCCGTGCGCCACCAAGTGTGCCCTGCCCTGTCCCCCGCCTTGTCCCCCACCTTGTCCCCCGCCTTGTCCGCCGCCTTGTGCCCCGCCCTGTGCCCCGCCTTGTGCCCCACCTTGTGCCCCACCCTGTCCTCCACCCTGTCCTCCACCTTGTGCCACCAAGTGTGCCACTAAGTGCGCCCCGCCGTGCCCGGCGCCGTGCCCGGCGCCCTGTCCCACCAAGTGCGTGACCAAGTGCGTCCCCACCTGCACCACGCCCTGCACCACGCCCTGCGCCACGCCCTGCGCCACCAAGAGCGCCCGCGAGCGCTGCTACACCTTCTGCACCCGCTGGAAGCACCCGTGCCAGAGGGGCCTCTGCAAGAAGATCTGAGCCGTTTTTGAGGGAAAGAACCACGGAAAGGAACGAGGGAAGAAGTGAAGGAATACAGAATGTGTGACCCGAAGGCTGCCGGAGAGGGAAGCGCCGCTGGAAACCAGGACCATGCGTTTTAAGTCTAGGATAGAGCTTTAGTTTAGTTCAGGCTTTTCTTTCTTCTTGGGGCTTTGCCTCTTCTGTCTGTGCTTTGGACTTTTCTCTGCCCAGTTCGACACCGAGCGTGGATCGGAACCGAGGGATTTGGGGAATGGTAGGGATTGGAAGGTCTCAGCAAGTGTGAGGGGAGGGGGTGTCAGGCTGGAAGGGGTCAGGCTAAAGCGGGTGATCGCGATTTTGGGTGATTTGGGGTGATTTTGGGTGATTTTGGGCTTTTCTCGGAGTCGGCTCCTCTTTGTCTGCATTATTCTCTCTTCAAATGTTCGACTCTGCTTTGCATTCCCATTAAAATGCTGCTGCATCAAACTCGTTCCGAATTCCCTTTTTCCTCTGCTCCTTGGGCTCTCTTGGGGACACTCAGCCTTGGATAGAGGGACAGGCGACCTCCAGGCTCTTCCTGGACTGCTCCAACTTGACTAAAGGTAAAATTCAGGGTTAAATTTCTGGGATAAGAGATTTCATCCCTAAAAAAAACCCTGGCTCTGCATTTTTTGTGATAAAATATTTCATTCCTGAAAAACCCTGGCTCTGCATTTTCTGGGATAAAATATTTTATTCCTAAAAAAACCTGGCCCTGCATTTTCCAGGATAAAACCTTCAGATTGAAGCAAAATGGGACGTTTTAAGTGTCCTGTTCATACCCAGCTCTGTTTGGGGGATTTTCTTCCCTCTAAACAAAGGGAACTGAGCCGAACCCAAGCTTTTTTTTCTCACATTTCTGCATCCAAACTTTCCTGAGCTGCTTTTCCAAGGACTCTTCTCCACCTCTCGGCGGTGACAGGGAGGGACCTGGAGCTCCAAATTCCAGGAGCCGGTGCCAGCAGCGGATCCCTCCGGGCAGTTTGGGATGCCAGGCGTGTCCTGCTCATCCCATTCCGAGCCATTCCAGGTGCTGTTTTTATCCTAAAGACCATGTTCGGTTCGTTCTTCCCTAATGGCCACGTTGGAGCTGGAATTCCGGGTCATTCCCCGCAATTACCCCCGCTCCAAAATATCCAAAATATCCCAGGGCTTCCGCACAACAAAGGGAGCCAGAACGCTTCCCAAACACTCCCAGGCTGGATTACGCCTGGACCTGGAATGTTGATTTAATGTTAATTAATCAGCTCTTATTTGGGTTACGTGCCCTAAGACTGGAATAATCGATTTGAGGGAAAAAAAAAAAAAGGAAAAAAGGAAAAAAAAAGGAAGTTGTGGCCCCTGGTGAAAACTTCCCGAGGGTTCGGTTCCAAGGATGAGGGGCTGAATTGTGAGAAGACTGGGAATTCTGGTGGGAATTCAGGATATTAAAGGTATCCCTGTTAATTTTGTGTTGTTGTGAGCGCCGGTTCTGCTTCTCGTGCCCATTAAAAACCATTTTCTGGGCCGCCCTGCCCCGGGGTTATTCCACCTCTCTCTTCCTCCTGGGATTCCTCATTTCTCTCCCAGATGCTCCGTTTGATTTCCAGGAATCGCCCATGGTGGTTTCCTCCCAGCCACAAGTTCTGGGTAATTTTGGAAAATGGGAATTTGGGCCCTTCAGTGTCAGAAAAAAATAAAATTTCCAGGGGATAATGAAATTTTAATGACATTAATCTCGCTGACAAGTCCTGGCCGTGCCCGAGATCTCCTCCCAGTGGTTCCCCGCATTGCCGCGGGATGTTTTTATAAATCCTCTGGGTTTCTCTTCATCATCTCCGCCAGAAAGAAAAAAAAAAAAAATTAAAAATAAAAACCACCAGCGGAGCCTCCTGTGATTCCCCGTCTGGCGTGGGAGGTGCGGGCCTGGAAAGAGCAAGGGAAAAGGTGATTATTGCTAATTAATGCTTAATGAAGCGGGATTTTCTGCGGCCTCAGCAGCTCCTGGGGGAAGTCTGGAGCGGGCGCAGGGTCCTGAGTCAGGAGTGACCATGGGAGAGGCAAAGATCTCTGTCAAAAACATCTCCAAATTCCTGAAACATTGTTTGCCCTTCTTCAGCCTCACCCCAAAACCTTCCTCCTCCTCCTCCTCCTCCTCCTCAGGGGCTGGGAATGATCCCTGGATTTCTGCTTGCCTTCTTCCCTGGAAATCTTGTTTCCCCTGTGATGGCACCGGCTGGAGCTGCTGCCAAAACAATTTAATTTTAATTTTAATCTCGGCGCTGTCTGATCTCGGGACAATGCCAAACCCTTGTTTTTCACACCCAACCTCTCGTTTTCCCGGCACCCCGAGGGAATTGGGCAATTTTTGGGGCCGATTTCCTCATGGGGATTATTAAAAAGTCTGAGGTGAAATCCCAGCCCCGGCTGTTGATTCAGAGGGGAAGGAGATCCAGGGAGGAGCCCGAGGCCTCGCTCCTTTCATCTCCTGCGCCGGCTCTGAGCCAGGAATTCTTTGTTTGGAGAAACAAAAACAGGAGATGGAGAAGCCGGTCCGAGCGAGGATATTGAATTGGGGAATTTTGGGACAATTTGGGGGGAAAAAATCGATATGGAAGCTCACAGCAAAATAAAATCTTCAGCTCGGGAGTTGTGCCAAGGGTGGGAATCGCCCTCCCTGTCTGACACCCTAAAATCTCCGGGATTTAAAGGAGCGCCAGGTGGAGTTTTGGGGGAAACAATGGCCACAAATACCTGGATGGAGAGACAAAAGCAGAAAAAAAGCAAAAGGCATTTGAGGGACAGTGGGGACAAAGAGGACAGGAGAGGTTCCCTTCCTCCGGGGCCAAGTGAGGAGCTCTATAAAAGCTCCTGCAGAGAGATTTTAAATCAATTTTCTGCCATTCTCATCCCATCTCCTGCTGTGACACAGCGTAAGTCAGGTCTGGGGGGTCGGGCAGGGTTTGAGCTCCGAAACTGTAAAAATGGTGAATTTTTACCTCTAAAAAATTCACGTGGAGTGGTAGGAGATGGTTCAAGATTTGGGAACAGAACAGTCGGAAATAAATGGGGTAAAATTGGCGTTAATAAAATAAAATGGCATTAATTCAGAGATTAATTAATAAATGAATATAAGAAATATGAATATAAGAAGTATTAGTACTATAAATATGAAAATTGAAAAGATTATTAATGGAAATATGAATATTGAAAAGATGAATATTTGGATGAATGAATGAATATTGGAAATATAAACATTGGAAATATGAATATTGAAAAGATGAATTTTTAAATAAACGAATATTTGAAATATGAATAGAAGAAATATGAGTACTAGAAATATGAACATTGAAACTATGAACACTGAAAATGCTAAAGTTGGAAATGTGAATATTGGAATACACGAACGCTGGCAATATGAATATTCCAATAAATAAATAAATAAATAAATAGAGGTTCTAATAAATAATGAATAAATATAACAAAAAATAAATAATAAGTATAATTAATAACAAATATAAACAACAAAAATAAATAATTAATAACAGTAATAAATAATAAATACTAAATAATAAATATAGCTAATAATAAATAATAAATAATAAATATAAATAATAAAATGATAAATGATAAATGATAAATAATGAATTAAAAATTATAAATAATAAAGAACAAATAACAAATAACAAATAATAAATAATAAATAATAAATAAATAATAAAGAACAAATAATAAATAATAAATAATAAATAATAAATAAATGAGGGTTCCCCTTTGCTCTGTCCCCTCAGTTGTCCCCTCTCTGTCGCCCCCAGCCCCGTGATGTCCTCCCAGCCCTATGTCACCTCCTGCGGGGACTCCCGGGCCGTCATCCATCCCCCGCCCGTGGTCATCACCTTCCCGGGGCCCATCCTCAGCTCCTGCCCCCAGGAGAGCATCGTGGGCTCCGCATTCCCAGCGGGAATGGGAAATTCCTTCGAGTCGGGAGGTGTCTCCTCCTCCTCCTCCTCCTGCTATCCCGGAATTCCCTTCCCCTCCTACCCGCCAAAACCCTTCCTGTCCCATCTCCAAAAACCCTTCCCATCCCACCCCCAAAAACCTTCCCCGTCCCATCCCCAAAAACCCTTCCCGTCCCACCCCCAAAAACCTTTCCCTTCCCACCCCCGCCCTCCCAAGCCCAGCAAAGGATCCCCTCATGACCAAAACCAGCAGAAAGAGAAGTAAATCCGCAAATTGTGAGTGAGGAGAGGGCTCCGAGAGGGGCCGGGGCTGCTCCTTCATCCCAGGAATGATCCAGGAATGAACCCAGGAGCGATCCCAGGAACGATGCCAGGAATGATCCCAGGAACGATGCCAGGAATGATCCCAGGAACAGCCCCAGGAACCATCCCAGGATTGATCCCAGGAACGACCCCAGGAACGACCCCAGGAACGACCCCAGCCCCGTCATTCCCTCTGGATCAGATCCCCGCTCACAATTCCCATCGATCCTGCTTTGCTGTGAATTTGCCCCAATTCCTCTGGAATTCCCTCTGAATTCCCCCGGAATTCCGGGCGGCGCTGCTGTCGCGGGATGAATCCCATTGCTCGGCCCCAATAAAATCCCTTCTGAATCACGATTTGGAGTTTTCTGTTCGGGTGGGATGAGCTCCTGGAGCAGTTCTGGAGTGGACACGTAAATTTTTTCATGGAATTTTTTTTGTCCCACCTGGTTCCCTGGGAAGGTGAAATGGGAATTTTCTGATGGGTGAATCCTCCATTCCCTGGAGGAGCCAAACCCTCCTCCCAAGACCTCCAGGATGGTTTGGTCCCTTGGGTTTGCAGAGGTTTTATAAAAAAGAAAAGAAATCCAAGAGATTTGAATGCAAACACAGAGGTTTATTGGGATAAAAGCGGGCAAACAATTCGGGGTTTGAGGAGGCAAGAGGCAAATTCGGAGAAATGTGACATTAAAAACAGGAAGAGGGAGAGGAAGAGCAGCTCCCAGGGGTGCTGAGGAGATCCCAGGGCTGCTGAGGGGTTTGCATGGATGCTGAGCATTTCCCATAGGTCCTGAGCAGCTCCCATGGGTCCTGAACATTTCCCATGGATTCTGAGCAGTTCCCACAGGTTCCTGAACAATTCTCATGGATTCTGAGAAGTTCCCATAGGTTCTGAATAATTCCCAGGGACTCTGAGTAGTTTTGGTGAATTCTGAACAATTCCCATGGATCCTGAACATTTTCCATGGATTCTGAGCAGCTCCCACAGGTTCTGAGCAGTTCCCATGGATCCTGAACAGCTCTCATGTATCCTGAACATTTCCCATGGATTCACAGCATCTCCCAGCCCCACAGAGCCCCAACCCCCCGCTCAGCTCCTGCCCCAGCTCCTTCTGCTGCTCCCCCCAGGTTTCCCCATCCCTCTCCAGGTTCAGCAGGGCCCGCAGCCCCCGGAGCCCCGGCTCCAGGCGCCCCTGGAGGAGGAGAAGAATCCTCCATAGACCAGGGAGCCCTGCAGGCCCCCGGGGCGCTCCATCCCCGCCGGGAGCGCCGAGCCCACGATGCTCTCCTGGGGGCAGGAGCTGAGGATGGGCCCCGGGAAGGTGATGACCACGGGCGGGGGGTGGATGACGGCCCGGGAGTCCCCGCAGGAGGTGACACAGGGCTGGTTCCAGGTGTCGGCGCAGGGCTGGGGACAGGACATGGCGCAGGGCGCGGAGCAGCGGGAGCTGAGCTGGCTGGAGAAGGACATCCCGGCAGGAGAGAGCTGGAACTGCTGGGGAAGGGGAGGGAGGGGAGGAGACAGGGTTTGGAATCAGCGCAGCAGACCCCCTGCTCGTGTTTTCCTCTCTTTCCTTTCTCCCTGTCCCTCTCCTCCTCCCTCCTTCTCTCCTTCCATCCCTTCCTCAAAAAACTCTCCAAAATCTCAGAAGATTTTTCTCTTTCTCTCTTCTCCCTATCCCTCTCTCATCCTCCTTCCGTTCCTCCCTCCCAAACACCTGCTCTGTTAAAACTCAGATTCTTCTCTCTTTTCCTCCTTCTCCCCGTCCCTCTCCCTCTCTCTGTCCCCCTGTCTCCTTCCCTCCCTTCCAGGCATCTCCTCTCCAAAAGCTCAGATTTTTCCTCTTTTCCCCTTATTCCTGTCCTTTCCTTTTCCTTTATCCCTGTCCTTCTCTCCTCCCTCCCTCCCAAGCACCTGCTCTGGAAAAACTCAGATTCTTCTCTCTTTTTCCCCTTCTCCCCGTCCTTCCCTCTCTTCCAGGCATCTTTTTTTCCAAAAGCTCAGATTTTTCCTCTTTTTCCCTTATTCCTGTCCTTCTCTCCTCCCTTCCAAACCCCTGCTCTGGAAAAACTCAGATTTTTCTCTCTCTTTCCCTTCTCCCCATCCCTCTCCTCCTTTCCTCCCTCCTTCCCAAACAGTTCCTCTCCAAAAACTCAGATTTTTCCTTCTTTTTTCCTTCTCCCTGTTCTTCCCTCCCTCCTTCCCAAACAGTTCCTCTCCAAAAACTCAGATTTTTCTCTCTTTTTCCCTTTCCCCTCTCCCTTTCCCTCCTTTGCTCCTCAGGGCTCTCCCAGTCTCCCCGAGGAGAGACTCCCACCCCGACCACCCCCAAAGGGTCCCCCGGACTCACTCAGAACCCGAAGAGGAGAAGCCCGAGGAGCTGAAATCTCAGGAATCCGGAGCTGGGATGGGAGGAATTGGGAGCCGGGAGGTTTTTATCCCATCCCGGGATCGCCCGCGGGGGTTGAGCCATCCCCGGCATTTCCCAACCCTCGGGAGGCGATCCCTGCCCGGGCTCGGGTTGTTTTATCCACCTCAAAGCAATTACCAGTTTCTCCCAACACCCTCCAGTTTCTTCCTTGAGTTTTTTTTTTGGAAGCGGTTTCACTTCCTGCAGCCTTTTGCTGATTTTGCAAAGTTGGGGAAAAATGTTGAGGAATGAAATTTTTTTTTTGGTGGAATTGCTCCACAGGCAGGGGCAGCTTCCATAGACCAGCCTGGCCTTGGACACTTCCAGGGGTGGGAAATCCATGGATTTCCTTGGGCCAGACCCTCACAGGGAACAATTCCTCCCCAAAATCCCACCAAAATTCCCCCTGTCCCATTCCCTGTGTCCTGTCCCTGCAGTTCCTGAGGAAAAGTCCCTCTCCAGCTTCCCTGGAGCCCCTGCAGATCCTGGAGGGGCTCTGGGGTCTCCACAGGCTCAACATTCCCAACATTCCCAACATTCCCAGCCCGGATCCATCAGGGAGGGCCTCCAATCCCCTGAAAAACTTCATGGCTTGGGGACACAAGAACCGGGCACGGAATTCCTGGTGGGATCTCAGCACAGCAGAGCAGAGAGGGAGAATCAAACACCAGGAGCCAAAAGGAAGAATTTTAGGGTTCATTTGGGTTGATCCCACTGGGTTTCTCCTTTTGTCCTTTTAGGAGGATGGGGAGGTTGGGACAGGGATTTCCAGCAACTCCCGGGGGTTGCGGCCCCGCAATTTCTCCTTCCCTGGCTTTTCCTAATCCTGGTTTTGGTTTGGGTGAATCCTCTTAACTGTAAATTCCAAGGGTTGGGAAAGCTCAGGGAAAACCCAGGAAAGGCTCCCTCAGGCTTCCTACCCTAAGAGTTACCAATGGAAAAAAATGGAATAAAATGGACATTTTGGGACAGAATTCTCAGGGCCACTCAAATGCCCACTGTTCAGTTCATAGCTCCATAAAGGGGATGGATTTTGGGGGGGAAAAAGCTCATTTCTTGAGGAAATTTGGGAACAGTGTTGGGTATGGAAAATGGAGACGCAGCAGGAAATGTAATCCATGAATGACTGGAGAGGGAGGAATCTGAGGAAAAAATCTGCTGAAGTTGCAGCCAAACCTCTGCCTCAGCTGCACCTGGACATTCCCAGGTTTTCCAGGGGTGATGCAGGATCCCCTCCCTGACCTGGCTCACCCCAATCCATGAGTCGTCCTCCCTCAGCAGTGCTGATCCCACAGATTCCCTAAAAATTGGACCTGGATTTCTCCTGGAAAACTCCCACGTTACTCCCCATGGAGATTTCATGAAGCTGGGAGGGTTCCTTGACCAGGAGGGTGAGAAGGAGCTTTTCCCATTCCCAAATTCCATAGGAAGGTGTCTGTGGATGAACGTGCCCTGAGTCGGAGTCACCGGAGTCACTGTGGGTCAATAATGGCAGAAATTGCACAATTTTTCCTCGGAAAAAGAGGGGTGGGATCCGCGCTATGTCAGCACCTCGTGTTGATGGATCAAGCTCTGAGCAATCGTGAGGCAATCCCAGAAGTAGGAAAAAAAGCAACAAGGAAAATTAAGAAAAATAAATCATTACTGCGCCTGAGTAATGCCGTGGATGTAACAACAACAGCAATAATTGCTGAGCGAAATAATCACCTTATCTGGGCCATGAGAGGTGGAGGGAATTTTTCTTGGATCATTCATCAGCCGTGGTTGTTTCAGCTCCAGCTGATTGCCCAAGAAAAGGTATAAAAACCCTCTCAGCTCTGGGCTGCTCCAGCAAACCCTCCCGACTCGCTCTGAGCTCCACAGGGGTAAGTCCGAGCCTGGAATTCTCCTGGAACTGTCGGGATCTGAACTGAGCTTTGCTTGGATCCAAATCTGTGGGGTTAGCAGGGCCAGGGCAGGGATTGGGGTTTAGTGGTAATTTTGGGAGTTACTGTTCATTTGGGGATTTGCTGTTCATTTTGGAGGTTACTGTTAATTTGGGGTTTACTGTTAATTACTGCTCATTTGGGGGTATTTTTGTGTCAAACTGACTCCATAATTAAGAGTCAGGACACACAGGAGACAAGGACACGCAAAGATGGAAAACCCCAAATTCTGAGCCTCTTTGTGATCTTTTTGCCGTCCATTCTTTCTCCTCCCAGCCCAGCCGCCATTCAATCGGTCTCTGACCTTCCTGCTGCCTCGGCTTCGCGGTTCCAGACCCATCCCCAATCCCAGAAGATGTCTTCCTACAGACAGAGCTCCAGCTCCCGCTGCCTGACCCCCTGTGGGATCTCCTGTCCCCAGCCCTGCGCCGACACCTGGAACCAGCCCTGTGTCACCTCCTGCGGGGACTCCCGGGCCGTCATCCACCCCCCGCCCGTGGTCATCACCTTCCCGGGGCCCATCCTCAGCTCCTGCCCCCAGGAGAGCATCGTGGGCTCCTCAGCACCCTCCAACTTCCTGGGATCCGGAAACTTCCTGGGATCCGGGAGTTCCTACGGCTCCTACAGTTACGGGAGGTCCTACTCTTCCTACGGATCCTCCGGGAGCTGCAGACCCTGCTAAACATCGCAGGAATGAGCAGGAAGGAGCCAAGAACCACCACGGAGCATCCACAAATCCCCGCAAACCCCAGAGCATCCTCAGCCCCAAATCCCTGCAGATCCCGGAGCATCCTCAGCCCCAAATCCCCGCAGATCCCTGAGCATTCTCAGCCCCAAATCCCGGCAGTTCCCAGAGCATCCTCAGCCCCGCGCTTTTATGCAAATTCCCTTTTCTTTTTCTTTTTCTTTTTCTTTTTCTTTTTTTTTTTTTTTTCCTGCGGCTCCTACAAAAAAATCGACCTCGGAATGGTCCCATCCAAGATCCCTGCCTGGCTGAAAGTGGGATGAGGTCCTGTCACCTTCCCACGCCCAAAAACCCAGGAGCCATCCCTGTGGAATGCTCAGCCCTGGAGCGACTCTTTCCTTCATTTTCCCGGGGGTTTTCCATCCCCACTGTGATATTTCGCTTCCTCCTTTCTCATTAAACCATTGCACATCAAAATCCAGAGTTTTCCTGTGGTTTTTATCCATAATTTTGGGGGGTTTCTGCCAATCTGGGTGAGTGCGGCAGCTTCTGGTGCCTTTCCACAGCCGGGAGGTGCCCAGGTCCTTTCGGCGGTGACACAAAGTCATTCCAAGAGGGATAAAGAGGGTTTGGAACTCTCCCAACCCCATTCGGATCTTCCCTCAGGGCAGGCGTGGCTGTTCCCTGTTCCCAAAGAAAGTCAAACACGGGTGACTCGGATTATTTGTGTCTCAATGCCTGCCCCGGGCTGCGATGTAATTACATCCCCGCACGGTAATTTTACAGTGGTTTTTTTCATTGTTTAAAAACAGCCTGGGGGGAAAACTTCCCTTGGAAAACTTCCCTTGAGAATTCCCACAGGAATTTTTTTACCCGAAAGGCAAATTCTGTCAGTACCCTGAATTTCCCCATAAAATAAATTGAAGAGTTGTTACAGTGTTCCCTGCAGAGCAACCCACTCTCCCCTGGGAGGGTGGGGAAATTCTCCTTTCCAGGGAATTTCTGGCTGCCCCATCCCTGGAATTGTCCAAGAACGAGTTGGAGCAACCTGGGATGGGGGAAGGATTCCCTGCCCATAAATCAAAGATCTTCAAGGTCCCTTCCAACCCAAACCATTTTCTGCTTCTGTGAAACCTCAAAGGACAATTCTTTAACCTTTAATTCCTTAATTCTCCCTGGGCTTGGAAGGAAAATACAGAAACACGGGAAAAAGATCCAAAAATGTCTCAAAATTTAGGGGGTTTTCTCCTCCTTTTTCCACCTCTGTTTTGGAGCAGCCTCTGGTCCTGTGACCCCTGATTATGGAGCCAATTTGATAGAAAAATCATCATTTTCTGGCCACTGCAACACTGGGATGTGTCTGTGCCATTTCCCGAAGTTCTCGGGCATAATTTGAAGAAGAACAGGACAGAAAAATTCCGATGGCGGCAACTGAGGCTCCTGATCCACCTGCCACCCAAAAAGGGAATTCCCGGGAGCGGGGAGAAAAATCCGAGGATGAGAAAAACTCTGCTCTGAACCCCAGAGGTCACTGCACCCTTGTCTTACCCCGTGCTCAGTCCCAGGACAAGGGAAGAGCTGTTAATTGAGATGCAATCAGCAGCTGACTCATTAGAGGCGTTGCAAACGCCGAATCCCAGCTCGGGGCAGATCCCGATGGCAATTAAACCTCTCGTGTTTGATTTCCTGACTTTATTTAATGGGTAAAATGTTTATTTAGTGGTTTTTAGGTGCTCCGGGCTGGCAAAATCTTTATTTCATGGGTTTTTAGGTGCTCTGGGCTCGCAATTTCCCTGCAGGCATAAAGGGCCAGGGATGTGCCCTGCTGGATTCCAGGGCCAGATCCCCGTGGGATTGGCAAAGTGAGGATTTGCCATTTTTCTAATTTTGCAATTGGAGGAGCTGCATTTCAGTTTTTTTCAGGTGTTTTAAATGAAATTGTCTCTCAGACACATTGAAGAAAATATTTTTTAGCTCATTCCCTCCTTGTTGCTTTTTTTTTTTTTTTTATGGTTAATTAAATAGGAATGTCTGAAATCTTTGATTTTTGTAGTGTTCAAGGGGCTTTGAGCAACCTGATCCAGTGAGAGAAAACCAGAGAGGCTGGACTGGATGACCTTTGGAGGTCCTTCCCAATCCAAACCATTCCTTGATTCCATAATTCCTTGTTAAATAAAAAAAACCATAATTTATCAGGTAGAATAATTCTACCTGATAAATTCCCCACGTGCTGTCAGTTCTGCCCACGGCCTTTTCCAGCTTTAATGACACTGGAATTCTGTTATTTTAATTTTTTTTTTTAACTTTCAAATGATGGAAAGCTGCTTCTGAGGAGTTTTATTGCAGGAACATTTGGAAAACCAAGTAAACTCAGGCTGGGCTCCTCCTCGGGGAGCAGCTTGGACCTGCCTGTGGGCAGATCAGCGGGTGAAGGGAAAAAATGGGAGAAAAAGGGGGGAAAAGGGGAAAAAAGGAAACCAGGAGGCTGCCGTGTGATGCAATAAAGTTTTAATGAGCAAGAAATGCCCCTTTGCAAAGCCAGAGATCACAGAAGGCGGAAAATCAGTTCCTGGACAATTCTGGGGAAAATCTATTCCTGAATAGTTTGGGGGAAAATCCATTCTCAGACAATTTTGGGGAAAATCCATTCCCAGATAACTTTGGGGAAAGTCCAGCCAAAGTCCTGCTCCAAGATGTCCTCAGCTGGCTTCTCCTGGTTGCTGTCCGAGGATATTGGTCATTGTGGGTGAAATCCATAGGGAATGGGCTGTCCCATGCTGGTCCAATAAATCAGGAATGGGCTGTCCCACATCAGTCTGATAAATCGGGAATGCCGGAACAGGCAGCGAGAGCAAACAACGAGGAGGCGCCGAACAAGAAGTAGGAGAAAGATCGGGAACGTGAAGAGGGCCACGGAAATGCTGACCCCTCACGCTCGTGGCCGTGGATTTGGGCATTCCCAGGATTCCCTGGAGGCTCCTGTGGCCTCAGCAGGGCCCGCAGGAGCCGCGGAAGAGGCGGCTGAAGCGGCGCGACGTGGACGGGCCGCAGGAGCCGCTGGCCAGCGCCGAGATCCCGTATCCAGAGCGGGCGCCGTATCCTGGGAAAGCTCCAGAGCCGTAGAGAGCCCCAAAACCCTGCGAGCCCCCAAAAACTGGGGCTCCAGCAGATCCCACCACGGCCTGCTGCGGGAAGGAGCTGAGGATGGGGCCGGGGAAGGTGACCACCACCGGGGGTGGCTGGATGAGGGCGGTGGAGTCCGGACACTGCCGCACACACGGCTCGTTGCAGCTGTTGGCCACGGGCTGCGGGCAGGAGATGCCACCGGTGGTGGGGCAGAGGTCGTAGCAGGACATTTCCTGGCAGGGGTGGAGGGTCCTGAAAGGCAGAGAAAGAGCTGCTGAAAACTGAGGAGCTATGGAAGGGGCGGGTGGGGGTTTGGGGGAGCTGGGAAATGGGGGAAGACATTCCTGGGGGAAAAATTGGGGTGGGATAGGAGCAGGTTTGGGGTTGGGATGGGATGGGAGATGGAAGTGGGATGGAGATGGAAATGGGATGGGATGGGGTGGGGTGGGATGGAATGGGATGGAATGGGATGGGATGGAGATGGAGATGGAGATGGGATGGGATGAAAATGGGATGGAGATGGAAATGGGGCAGGATGGAAATGGGATGAAGATGGGATGAAGCAGGTTGAAACAGGATGGAGATGGGATAAGAAAGAATGGGGTGGGATGGAATAGGATGGAAGGAGCACAATTCCTTCACCAGATAAAAATATGGATTTAAAACATTTTTCCACCTGGATATCTGGCCACAAAAGCCTTTGGTTTAATGTATTTTTCCAGTAAAAATAGAAATAATTTTTTATTCACTGGATCAGAGCACGAGTCTACTTTCCTTCATTTTGGCTGTGGTGAAAACAACTAAACAATTAAATATTTATATATATATATAAATGACTGGAATGAAAATAAACTCTTTCTTCAGCTGGATAGCTCAGGACATGGACAAATTTCTCTGGTTCATTCAAGGACTGAAATGCAGGAAAACTCAGCAATTTAAACTTGTGCCATCCTGAATTTTCATTCTGCTGTCAGTCCAAGAATGGCTAAATACAAATAACAGGAAAAAAAAAATCCTAAATAAAAAATACCTCAAATGGATTTGGCTTCTAAAGCCTTGCAGTAAAATACTTGTCAGGATACTGCAAAAATGAAAATTTAAAGAATAAAAAGAAGAAAACAGGAAAAATAAAGCCCTGAAAATTAATGTAATAGTTGCAAACAGCAACTGGAATAAAAAATCAAAAGGCAAAGGCATTCTGGAGCTGGGAGAGGAATGAAAAGGCATCGGACTTACCTGATGGAGAGGAGAAAAGCAGGAAAATGATGGAAAAGCTCCACAGAGCTGCTGCTTTTATACAAACCCTGGGATGCCCCGGGGCTGAACACGCCGAGCCCGGGAGTCGCCACCTCGGACGAGCCCAAATCACTCCCCAAAGTGACGAAACTCTCCTGGCTTTGCAAAACCACCCTGAATCTCTGCCCAGCACATTCCAGCTGCCGGCTCCCTTTCATCTCGGATCCTGACGGAGCAGCTCCATCCCTCCCAGCGGGAATTAAATCCCATTTGCTGAGCCCTTCCTTCATTATCTTCATTAATGGCTTTAATCAGAGTCAGAACCTGCTGCCGTGCACAGGTTTGGGATCTGGGGCTCCGGATCTTAGCTCTCGTCACTTCTGCTCCCCAGATTTTGCAATGGAATGCTTGGAGAGGTGCGAGGAGCCTCCCGGTGGGTTTTGCACCCTCAGCCACAAACCTCAGGTCGTTGTGGGAATCGTGGATTTGCTCGCTGGGATTGGGAATCCCCAATTTCCCTCAATGCAGAAAACATAATATTTTAGTACCTAAAACAGGGCTTAAATCAAAGTTTGGGGTTTTTTTTCTGGAGGGATATCAGTGTTTTTTTCACAGATGAACATCGCCAGGTCCCACCTCAAACCCCATCATTTGCTGTGGATGAGTTATTAAATAAACACATTCCCACCAAAGTTACACTGAAATTGGGAGGTTCTTTCCCCCAAACTTCGGGATGTCCCCAGGGGATTACAGGAATAATTCCCCTCAAAAAGTGTCCAAATATTTTTTTGGATGTGTTTTTAAGCAATTCCCTAACCCTCCTTAATAGTTTATGCTTGAAATGGGGTGTGATTATTTCAATATAAATATGTGGTTGTGTTCTAACAGCCCAGCATTTTGAAACGTAATTAAAATTAGTCTTAAAATTATTATTAAAAACAAAACATTTAAAAAAGTGTCCATGTGAACTCTTCCTGTTCCCTTCACCACCTCATGGCTTCTCACCTCAGTGGATTTTCTCATCTAATTTAAGTTTTCATTTATTTGGGTGAGTTTCTTCTTCAGTGCTGATGTTTTAACTCACATTTTCTCTGTTCATAGCCTGAACATCTGTGAGACAAAACACGGATCTGGATGGCTTAAAAAATATCTGTCATTTCCTCTGAAAAGTTCAGAATGGTTTTGTCCAAATCCAAATTCCAACAACACATAAAAGCTGCTGATTTCACAAGGAAGCCACCGAGGTTTTCATCAATTTTTTATCTACCATGGGCGAAGAAGAAAGGAAAAAATCTTGCACCTTCAAGCAGATGAAAATGATGATTAACACCTGAGCCAGCATCATTATGCCAGCTAATGAGAGGTGAATAAATGAAGCAGCAGAATTTGCGCTGTCATTCTGAATGTATTTCATGGAACGTTACCAGGCGTGAACCTCGGCCAATTAAAGTGCTGAGATGAAAGAAATCTTCGGGTTGTAATTTGCGTTTCGTGCAGCGTCAGAATTTGAATCAACTCATAAACAGAAATATTGAGCAAAACCCTTTCCTCACCGCGAGGCGACCCAGGAGTCATAAACGCGCTAATGGGAGCCTCGCGGTCTCCAGCAGCTCACAGGACATATCAAAAGCCCCTCCTCGAAACCACCTGGAGTTTCACAGAATCACAGAGTTGTTTTAGTTGGAAAAGAGCTCCAAGTTTACCGAGTCCAGCTGGGACCGCCCCCTACCTGGTCATCCAGACCAATGAACAGGAATTCCTCAGGCACCTCCAGGGGTGGTCACTCCAACCCTCCCAGGGCAGCCCCTTCCAAGGCCTTTTCAGGAGGAATTTTCCCAAATTTCCAGCCCTCAAGGCCATTCCTTCTTATCCTGTCCCTGTTCTCTGGGATCAGATCCCAAATTCCCCCTGGCTGATCCCAAATTCCCACTGGACCCCCCTTTTCTCCAGGCTGAGACCCTCCAGATCCCTCAGGATTTTCCGTTCCCTTCTCCAGCTGCTCCAGCCCTGTTCCCATCCCTGGACATTCTCCAGCCCCTCAATGTCCCCCTTGCAATGAGGGGTCCAGAACTGGACACCAATTTTCCCATTTCTGTGAGATTTCCAAGCTTTTCCCCTTGTCCTTCAGAAGGTTCTGCTGGGTGATGGCCACGCTCGTGTCACCTGATGACCATCACATTTCCTGATGAGCAACTCAAGGATTGCCCTGACCCGAGCGTGGTGGCTCAGCCTGTCCCTTCCCTCCGGAAGCACCGCGGGATCTCCGTTAGAGCCTGGTTTAAATGCTGCTTAAGGGCTCCTTTTGTAACCTGAGCTTTTCTTACTCTGCTCTTCACCACCACAGGTTTTCTGGCAGATTTTTCAGGTCCTGGCAGGAGCTAGACTGATTTTTTCAGACTGATTTTTCAGGTCCTGGCAGGAGGTAGAACGTCGACTCTGTCTGTCCTTTGGATACCACTGGGGAAGCTCTGGGTTCTGCTGGAAGTCATTCAATTTTACAGCAGGTTTTGCCTTTTTAAATTCATGTTTTCCCTTCAGTTTTCTGGTCAGAATTTCTCTAAATGTGGTGATGTTCAACAAATGTTTTTGCTGCGGGAAAATGCATACCCTGGGAT
>JAWWET010000104.1:5923224-5948280 GCA_035583115.1 Anisognathus igniventris | reverse complement strand
TCTGATTAATTTGCGTTTTTTTGCTGTTCCTTCTCTTTCGGGATGAGGTTTTTTGAGTGTCCCGAGGAGCGGGAGCCTCGTCTGGCTGTGCTGACAGCTCTGCTCCTCTCCTACACCCGCTTTACTCCCCAGACCTCTGCTCTGGGTTGTAGCTACTCCTCAGTGTATGATGGTGTGAATCTCCTGTGCTCCTACAAGCTGTAACTTCTTACTCTCATTAAAATATCTTGCATCACACCTCTGCCTTCTGTTGTGTTTTAATGTTCTTTTTAATACTGTATTTGACTTTGCTAATTATTCATTTGGCACACATAGAAAAAAATCAAAATTTGCTCCAGTTTCTCTGCTCTGCGGTTTTTAGCAGAATTTGAGGGCACTGAGGGCACACTGAATACCTCGATTTCTGCTCCAAAATTCACATTTGCCATGTCCCCAACTCTGCCGCTCTTCCAGCAAAAACATTCCTCTTTCCAAAGCACCAGCTGAAAAAAATGTGAAGATTTAGGAAAAACGAATAAGGACATTCCCAGCCCAAGTTCTGCCCCGCAGGAAGATCCAGTTTTGGATGGGATTTCCAGCAGGAATTGTCTGCCCACAGCCCTGGAGTGCAGGTGGGAGGTGGAATTCCCTCCCCAAACCCCCAAATCCCCAAATCCCAAGTCTCCAAATCCCCAAATCCCCAAACCCCAAACCCCCAAATCCCCAAATCCCTGATGGGAGCTCAGGTTCTGCTCCCCCTTGAGCTGTGCCAGGGTGGGAAATTTGGGGAAATTCCTCCTGGAAAGGGCGGCCAGGCTTTGGAAGGGGCTCAGGGAGGGTCGGATCCCCATCCCTGGAGGTGTCCGAGGAATTCCTGGAATTCTGGTTGAGCTTGGATTTGATCCTGGTGCCTTCTCCAACCTCCGGGATCCCGGAATTCCGGTTTTTCCTTTTTCTGCATGAGTTGAGATCTGATAAAACAGGCTAAAAATGCAAACCAACGTTTCCCTCCACTGGTCAGGACGTGCAAATTCCGCAGCTGAAGGGATTCATTTCTTATTTAAAGTTGCTCTGGTTTAGGCATGAATTTGGTTTAAAAGTTGAAAAAGAGTGGAGTAGAAAATAAACTTTCCTGTTGCAAAGTCTGAAAGCAATTGGAATTGATTTGTATTTTCAGAATGCATTTTTTCAAAATGTTCGGACATAAATTTTGTATAGAATATTAAAAAAAAAAAAAAGATGTACTGAATGGGGATGAGCAGGTTTTAACCCGTCCCATGAATCAGAGCCCTTCATTAAACGCCTCCATTTATTATTCCCTGGGAATTTCACTCCATCTTTCTCTAATTAACTAAAGGTTCTATAAATTAGATTTCCACCTAATGACAAAACTCTTTCTTGAGTTCTTCCCCGTGTTTTTAGGCAGAGAAGCGAATTCCCGCTTCTGCAGGAATTTCGCATTTTCAGGGTTCTGGACACCCAAATTTTGCATTAATTTGGATCATTGAAGGGACTTTGGAAAATATTCTGAATTTGCTGATTTTCCCAGGGCAGTTCCTGGCCCTTCAGTGTCCCTCAGCCCTTTGGGAGGTGCTTTGGTCACTCAGAAATTATCTGACCAATGTAAACATCAACAAAATTAAATTAATTTGTCCATGTCACACCTTCAATTAAAATAATTGGTTTCCTCTCCATCAGCGGTTATTAATCTATTCTCAGCTCAACCTGGCAACACAAAAAAACCCACAATATTTTTGTCTTAAAAACCTTTTTGGCTCCTCCTCAGCTTTAGTGATGAAATCCAGATTTCAGATCGAACAAGGGAATTTATAGGAGTTATAATTATAAAATTATTTTGCAGCAAATCTTATTAACGCTGATTTTCAGCCTTCCCAGCACAAATCAAGAGGCTTTTTTTAAAAATTCAGCAAATACCTCCCTGTTTGACCTTCCCCCGCAGTGAGCCAAGCCTCATTTGCATATTAAATGAGGATAATGACAGGCACTGGGGAAGTGCTGAGCCTCATCAGAATTTCTGGTATCAGCGCCCTCCCAAAACAATCATTAGAGTTCCTTTGGCAACGTTCGGATCCTTTCAACCCTCCCGGTTTAAATTCCTCGAGTGGAGCAGGGAAGGGAGCCCCCAGGGGACAAGGGAGGTTTTCCTTCATTTAAATTATTTATATTTATTTATAATTCCTGCCGTCCCCTGGAGCAGAGTGACAGAGATACGGCTGGAAAATGCCACCACAGCAGGTTGGGGAGCAATTCCTGCCTCAGGAAAAATCCCTCCCGAGGGGAACGTCCAGCCCTTTGTGCTCTCCAGCCCACCCGAGGGAGGAAAATAATTTGATTATTTTAACTCCTATGAGTTTTGGAGACCTGGATTTCATCCCTAAAGCTGAGAAGGACCCCAAAGGGTTTTTTTTTAAGGTGAAAGAGATCTTTGGCTCATTATTGTGGATATGGAGCCATGGAATAGGTTGGGTTGGAACAACCACACTTTCCAGTATCTCAGGTTGCTCCAAGTCCTGGTTTTGGACACTTCCAGGATGGGAAATCCATGGAATAACCTGGGACCCTCACAGGGAACAATTCCTCCCCAAAATCCCCCCCAAATTCCGCCTCTGTCCCCCTGACCCCATTCCCTGTGTCCTGTCCCTGCAGTTCCTGAGGGAAAGTCCCTCTCCAGCTTCCCTGCAGATCCTGGAGGGGCTCTGGGGTCTCCACATTCTCAACATTCCCAACATTCCCAGCCTGGATCCATCGGGGAGGGGCTCCAGTCCCTTTATCAAACTTGTGGTCTCCTCTGGACTGGCTCCAACAATCCCAGGTCCCTTTTGTTTTGGGACAGAATTCCCGGTGGGATCCCACCAGAGAGAGCAGAACGGGAGAAGCCCCTTCCTGACCCCCCTGCCCATGAATGCAGCCCAGGACAGGGAGGGATTATTCTGGCCAGCTCATGCCCATGGATCCCATATATAAACCCTGTAAATATCAGACACGTGAATGATATCACAAGACACCGACTCAAGCAAATTTTTCCAATAATTTCATCTGGGAAAAAAAAAAAAGAAAAAAAAAAACCAAACCCTCACAACATAAAAATTAACCACATTTCTCAGATGCTGCTTTAATTGATCCCATGCCTTGGCCTGGACCTCTCCTAGGACAAATTATAGGCAGGAGAAGGACCTAAAAGAATCAATGGAACCCCTGTCATTAATTGTGACGGAAATCCCGGAGCGCTCGGGGTCATTCTCCTCTGCTCCCTGGTTGCTTTGCGTCACCCCAAAATGTGCAGTGCCCACCTCCCTGGTGGGGCCACAAGGTAAAGAACCAATCCATGGCTTCCCAGCTGACCAGGAATTGGGGCTGGAGCTGTTCTGTGTAGCCTCCAGCCCCATTCCCAGCTGTCCTCCAGGTGCTTTCCCAGGAATCCCTCTGTCCTGGAAAGTCTGGAGATGAAAGAATCTCCCGGGCTGTAATCACAGCGCTCAACCCCAGGAATTCCAAAATTGTCCTAAATGCAGAGGAAAACAATTATAGCAATTGGGCTGCTGATGTACTTCCCAAATTTGTCCCGTGACTAAGGGGAGCTCTCGGGGAACTGCTCCGACCTCCACAATGGGAATATAAAAATGCTCCCAACCCCGGCGCTCCTCACACGGCTCCTCTTGGTTTGCTCTTCCCACTGAACTCGGTAAGTCCAGACCCCGTTCTCCTGAAGAATCCTTGGATTTGGGGGAAATCCTTTGCTCGTGGGTGTTTTCTCCTGGATGCTTTTAATCTGGGGGGGGCACTGACCCATGGACATTCCCATGTCTTTGGAAAGATGGGAAGCTGAGTTAGAAGTTCTGGGTTTCTTTTTTCCCAGTGGTGACGCCTGGAATTTTCAGGCCTGGTTGTGCAAGGAGGAAATGGCTCTTTCTGGCAGGATGTTGCAATGGGGAATATGGAAAAGTCCCAGGAATTGTTTTTGTCCCTCTGGAGTCCCTGGGGCAGCTCTGAGCTGCAGGGTTTAAACCTTCTCTGTCCAGCACAGTGTCCTTGCTAGAACTGGCACTGACAAAGCCAGGAGAAGGAATTGTTTATGTGCCAAGATTAAAAGCAGACAGGGAGGCTGGAGACTTAATGAACTCCTTGAGTTGTGCATTTCCAAGAACTCCGGAAAACGCCAGGAGGGATTCGAGTCAGACACTGGGACTCCCTCACTGGAGTGGGATTTACCTCAGCTGACTGTCCTGGGAGCCTGGACACCAAACAAATCCCTTCCTCAGGAAGATTTTCTTTTCTTGGAAAGGGTTTTCAGGATTCGGAAGGGAGGTTTGGAGTCCGCATCCCAAGGAAGGACTGGACGTGGCACTCAGTGCTCTGGGCTGGGGTTGGACTCCATCTTGGAGGTCTTTTCCAGCTTCAGTGATCTTGGGATCCTGGGGTTCTGGAATCATGGGGTTCTGGGGTTCTGGAATCCCGGGATCCTGGGGTTCTGGAATTCTGAGGTTCTAGAATCCTGGAATCCTGGGGTTCTGGAATCCAGGGATTCTTGGGTTCTGGAATTCTGGGGTCCTGGGGTTCTGGAATCCTGGGATTCTGGGGTTCTGGAATTATGGGGTTCTGGAATCCTGGGGTTCTAGAATCCCAGGATTCTGGGGTTCTGGGATCCTGGGGTTCTGGGGTTCTAGGATCTTGGGTTTCTGGGAAATCTATGACATGAAAATCCCATGCAAACCCGAGGGATTCACTCAACATTTCCACCCAACCTCACCTCGTCCACACCACGACCCTGCCCTCACAAACCCCTTTTTTCTCCCCCTTTTTCTCCCTCCCTGTCCCAGGCTCACCTCCACCCCTGCACCCCACCATGTCCTGCTGCTACTCCCCGTGCTGCTACAGCCTGTGCTGCTCCCCCTGCTACCGCACCTGCACGCGCACCTACAGCTGCAGCCCCTGCATCACCCGCACACTGAGCTGCTGCCGCCGCTCCTACGGCAGCTGCTGCACCTCCCGGCGCTGCACCACTCGCTACTGCTACCCCTCGTGCTGC
Source organism: Anisognathus igniventris (assembly GCA_035583115.1). Classification (NCBI taxonomy): domain Eukaryota; kingdom Metazoa; phylum Chordata; class Aves; order Passeriformes; family Thraupidae; genus Anisognathus; species Anisognathus igniventris. The sequence goes on along the minus strand of JAWWET010000104.1, from coordinate 5,943,254 downwards.
TCCTACTCCTGCTGCTACCCCTGCTGCTGATCCCGCAGGAAAACCCCCGCGAACGGACCCACGCGCACGGAAGACGAACGGATGAGCCCGCTGTTGATGTTCGCACGAGAGCGGAGCCCCCACGGTGAAGTCACCACCGGTGGGGGCTTTGCTGTGCTCTGAAACCTCTTGGGATTTCTGGTTTTATGTCGTTGTCTCTGTCTCCTTCTTCCTGCCTTTCTCAACTCTCCTGATATTCCGCGTTTAAAGCCTCCCACGGCCCCTTCAGCAACGGGAGGGGCGATCTGCAATTCATGTGAAACTTCTCGGAGCTGCTGCAATGGGGCTGGAGGACCTCTGTGAAATTAGATTTGGTGTCATCTGCATTTTCAATAAGCACTTCCAGCACGGCGCTGCAGCCCTGGGTGAGGGAGCGTTACGACTGTCTCGCCTTTGATCTGCTTTTACGAGGACCTGAAGGATGAACAACACAACTTCAGCAAAAAGGAATGTTCTGGAGAGCAATGACTCATCTGCTGGAGCTGCCTCCAGCATCCCAAAACTATAATCTTTCTGTGTCTGTGCCAGCTCTTTTTCTTGTTCTATTAAATACTTTCTGCATTTGAAAAAAAAAAACAAACCTCTGGAGATCCGGTTGTTTTCTTGCCTGTGTCCTTGGTTTGGGTGGATATTCTGGGAGTTGGGGAATTCTGAAGGGACTTTCTGGACTCGAATCCGTGTCCAGCTCTGGGCCTCTCATGGGAAGGGGGCATTGAGGGGCTGGAGAATGTCCAGGGATGGGAAAGCAGATGGAAAAGGATCTGGAGAATCCTGTGGGAGGCTCAGCCTGGAGAAAAAGGGAATCCAGGGGGAATTTCGGGCTCTTCCAGGAGGGATTTGGGATCTGATCCCAGGGAGCAGGGACAGAACAAGGGGAAATGGCCTCGAGCTGTGCGCAGGGGAGGCTCAGGTTGGACATGAGGAGAAATTTCCTCCTTGTCAGGTCTTGGAAGGGGCTGCCCAGGAAGAATGAGGACATTTCAATTTTTCTTTTTGTCTTTAGGCGTATTTGCCTTTTCCCCCTACTTTCCTCCCCATTTTCTGGCTTTTAGTCCTTGGATTTAGTATGTTATTGAAACTGCACCCATAAAAATGGATTTTATTCAGCTCAAATGGATTTTCTTCTGTTCTGTGTGGAAGATCAAGGGGGTGGTTTGAGTTTTCCAGGCCAACATCCACACAAGCAAAGCCACCACGGTTCCCTCTTGTCCTGTTCCTGTTCCCTGGGATCAGATCCCAAAATTCTCCCTGAAAGAGCCTAAAATCCCCCCTGGATCCCCCTTTTCTCCAGGATCACCCCCCCAGCTCCCTCAGGATCCTCCATTCCCTTTTCCAGCTGCTCCAACTCCATTCCCTCATCCGGACATGGTCCTGCCCCTCAATGTCCATCTTGGCATGAAAGGCCCAGAACTGGACGCAGGATTGAGTTCATAATTTTGTCTTCCAATCCTTTTGCTGTGAAGGATTTCATATTTGTGTGTCCTCCACCCAATTTCTGGCATTAATTCGAATTTAAAATAAGCATAAAAAAAGAGAAAACAGGATGCTGAGGCTTCCTCAGGAGTTTGGATGCCAAAGACTTCAAGCTCTTTGAGAAACTTAAATGACAAAGAAACCCAGAAATGCTGAATTGATGCAGAAAAAAATCTTTAATAGGAACGAAACACAGCAATAACTTTAAAGGGATACAGAATGAAAAGATCACACTCCCAAAGTCACATAACACCCACACCATCCAGTCAGAGGGAACATTTTGTACAGCACTGCCAAAAACACGGAATTCGGTTTGCTTGGAGGACTGAGGAGAGGTTCTGGGTTGAGAGGAGAGCTGGGGCAGCGGGATGAAGGCAAATCACCTCCAGCCCCTCAGCAGCAACGCAGAGCTCTCGGAGCACCCCGGCCATGCCTCCTGTCCCCAAAACTCTGCCCAACCACGGTCTCCACTGCTGGGCTCTCCATCAACCCCACCAAACCCGGGCTGGGTTTTGAGGCGGCTCCCTCCAGCTTTAGTAGCAGCCCCCAAAGCTGAACCTCCGGCCGTAGCGGGAGCCGAAGGGGAACCCGTAACGGCCGGAGTAGAACCCGGGGTATCCATAGCAGTCCCCAAAGCCGTAGAGGCCCCGGTAGCCCCCATAGAGCCCCCCGGAGCCGTAGCAGTCCCCGGAGCCGAAGAGGCCCCGGTAGCCGTACAAGCCGCTGTAGCCGTAGCGGTCCCCCAAGCCGTAGAGGCCGCGGGAGCCGTAGAGGCTCCCGTAGCCCCTGTAGCCGCAGGGGCTCCCGCAGTCGTAGCCCCGGTAGCCGTAGAGGCCCCCGTAGTTGCAGGAGGAGTAGCAGTCGTCATCGCACTGGCCTTGGAGGAAAGTCATCTTTGGGAGGTGGAGGTAAAACCTGCAGCGGGGAGGAAAAGAAGAGCGGTAAATACTCCGAGAGTACTGTCGCAGACACCCTTTTCACTAAAAATCCTTACTTAGGATTTTTTCCCTTCTGAGGAGCTGAGGCCTCAGAGACAAAATGTAAACAATAATTATCTGCTGCTGTGGAATGCAACAGGGGGATTGGTGATTGGTCTCCTGTGGATGTTTGGGTCCAGTGACCACTCACAGCAGAGCTGGCTCTCGCTTTCTGTCGGAGCCAGCTGCCTTTGTTATCATTCTTTTCTTTTCTATTCTTAGCTTAGCTAGCTTCTGAGATTAAACCTTTCCTTCTATTTCTTTGTAGTATAGTTATAATGCAATATATATGTATCATAAAATAATAAATCAAGCCTTCTGAACATGGAGTCAAAGTTCTCGTCTCTTCCCTCAACCAAGAACCCTTGTGACCACTGCCACAGAATACAACCTCAGAGCCCGGAATCTTCCTCACTGGTCCCGTGAGAATGAGGGCAGAAGAAAAAAAATTATGATCTCAGCTGCTTCTTAATGCCCCGTTTGCATAATCTGCTTATTTACCCACTGCCTTCAAATTATTTTATATTCTACGTTCATGCAGATTCAATATATTCGTATGAGACTGTTTCTGTGTTCCTGGCATTGGTGGAACCCCTGGTGGAATCAGCGGCCACAGATCAAAACCTTGCTGCTGCTGCTTCAGGGTTTTTCCTGAGACAATTAGCAACCCTAATTTTCCTTTACGATATCAGCTTTTTATGGAGCTCTGCATTCCTGACGCCATCAGGAAAGTCTTCCCAGAATTTTACTGTGGTAACACCCCTCAGGTTTTGGCTCCATCACCCTAAGACCCATTTCAGCGCTTTCCACCCATTTTAATTTGCACCTGGAAATGCTGAGAGCCCACAGAAGAAACCACGAGAACATCTATGCAGCCAGACAGACCCAAAATCCCACTTAAAATAGGAGATTTAAGAAAAAAACCACCAAGTGTCATGGTGGGGAAACCCTTTCCTACCTCTGCTGTCCTGAAAATCCCTTATCAGGGAACCCAGGTACCAACAGGACCAGGAAAGTTCAGCCTTCAGCTTTAAAAGTCGAACCCAGTAAGCCCAAGTAAAAGGAACAGCAAAACCTGACAGTTCAGAGGAGCCACAACCCCAACAGAAATTCTGAGAGGAAAATTGCCAGCGCAGGGGAAGAAAGGAGGAAAAGCTTACCGAATTCACCGGGAGGAGAAGGCAGGAGAGCTGATGAGGAGCCCTGAGCTCCAAGCCCTTTTTATACTCCAGCTTTGACCTCCTGGCTTATCTCAGACGCCCTGTGGATTCGAAACGTTTGGAACCCTACTGGCTGGCAAACAGATTTGCCTGTACGCGTCATATCTTCAATTAATGTAATTTTCCTCATTGTTTGGGATTATTAGTGTGTTCCCGTATGTCCCATGTATTACAGGTTTCTTTCATCTTAACATTTTCTGGGCCAGCAACATTCCTGATACCATTTTACTGCCTCCGTTTTCAAATCAGATTTTTTTTTTTTGTATTATAGAAAAGCTGTTTCTGATTTCTCAAGGTCATTGAGAAGAAAAATTTTCTTTTCAGAGAGAAAAATTTTCAGTAAAAAAAGGAAAACTTTCCAACTTGTTTGAAAGTATTTTTGTTCAGTAGGAAGATACACCATGGGGTTTTATCCAAAGAAAATGTAAATGTACAGATTTTACATTAAACCCCACCAGCTTCAGGAAAAAGGAACAGAACTATAAATAAATCTCAATTCCAAAGTGCTCCTGAATCAAAGCCGTGCTGCTGCAGGAGCAGGAAGAATGTTTTTAACAAAAATCCAACTGCATTTTTTGCAGTGTCATTCACCGGAGGACTTGACCCCAGTTCAGCAGAGCAAAGTGGAGAATTCAAGCCTCAATTTGATCTGGAAATAAATAAATTATCAGGATTAGCACTAAAAGAGCATTAAATGAACACTAAAAGACCCCTGCTGGTATTTTTTTTTCCACAAAGAATCACCACATGCAGGAGTTGTGATAGGGAGGAACTGTGGAGTTTAGGGCAGACCTCCTTGGGTGACCTTCACCTAATTTCTGGCATTAATTTGAATATAAAATAAGCGTAATAATGAGCAAGCAGGATGTTGAGGCTTCCTCCGAATTTTGAATACCAAAGCACTTAATAAACACTCATTGATGTTTTCAATTTGCAAAGTGCTGCTGGATTTAAATATTAATAGTTTGCCACCTCCAGATTTAATAATATGGTAACTCTTCAAGGTCTCTGCTTCCTGAGCCATATTAAAGTGATGCTTTTCCATGAAAGACAAAAATTATCCCCAAAAAAATCGCTTAAAATTGGAAGGAATATTTGGGAACGCCCAAAAGGCGGTTGGAAAATGTCTTTGGGTTGTTGTTGGAGAAGCTGGCATACGAACCCAGTGGGAGATGCCACCAGGAAGGTCATGGAGATGCTAGGTGGAGGCTCCTCGACCTTCAGAACACCAAAGCAAAACCTCCTTCTTTGTCCTCCCCCGGCGGCACTGGAGGCGCCAACGCCAAGCTGACGGACCACCTCCGATGCCACTGCCTTAAAAATCTAAATATTCCCCCAGATAAATATCCCTCCAAATTAATAAATACCTCTTCAAGTACCTCCGCGTTTGGCCACAAGGAATTCGGGGGCAATTTCCCTAAAAATGCTTTAAGATTAAAGAAATTCTAAAGGGTTTACGTTGGCGTCGCGACGCCGAGCACGGAAAATATGAAAATGGTTGTGATGTAGGTTGGAGGGATAAGGAGTGGGATGACCCACTTTGGAGGGTATAAAAAGCGGACCTCCGACTCCGAAAAGTCATCCGCTCCTCTCGACTTCTCCTCTCAACTTCTCTCGCTGAAGCAGAGGTCTGTATTTGCTCTACTCTCCTGTGCGTATGTTTCTCTAAATATTTCTTTATAAGTAATATTATATATCTAATATGTCTATGGATATGAACTTGGATATTAATATGAATATATATTAATTTTATTGTGGTTTTTTATTTATTTATTTAATAGGTACTGCTGTGTCTACATATATTTATATAACATATAAATGCAAACCCCTGTCTATGTGCAGGTACAGGCATTCTGTAGGAAATTTTTTGTCATTTTAGAGCCAACGCCAAGTGCAAAATTCCCTGCAATCTCAAGGAATTTTGCTCTTCCACTCAAGGCGTTTTGCTCTTCTTTCCTGTGCTTTTTTAAATATTAGGCTTTAAAGAGCTTAAAACTGGAAATTTGCTACCACAATCTTGTAGTGAAAAGTAATTTTCAGTTCTGGATTATATTTACTGCGTTTTTCTTTCATTTTTTACATTTCTCTGATTTCTGGGGCAGGAAAGCTCAGCTCTCAGCTGGCAAAACCCTCATTCGCTACGTTTAGTCAGCAGTTTCCAAAAGTTGACGAGGGGAAAAAAAAAGCAAAGTTGTTTGGGATTGAGGAGATTACAAAAATAAACGAGTTAATTAAGAGGGTTAAACCGATGCACAGGAGGGACCGAGTCGGAGCCTTTGCTCTGCCCTCAGCAGCCCATAAATTTTGTTTCTGGGTGTGTGTTCCAGACTCTCCAAATCAACAAGGATGAATTCCTTCAAGGAGTGCTGTGACAGCCCATGCTGCGCCCAGGGCAACAGTGACAACTTTGGTGGCTTTGGCAGCTCCAACTTCCTTCCCAAGCGCTCCTTCAGCTTCTACCGGGACCAGTGCCAAGATGTGCCCCCACGCGGCTTCAGGAACGTCGGGAACTTCTTCCAGCCCTCCGGGATCATCCGTGGCACCGTCTATGCCAACCTGAATGGCGACGTCGTTGGGAAGATCTCGGGGAAGATGGACGGGTTCCCCGGGTTCCTGAGTTGCATGGGTAACTTGGGAACCATGGGGGTGAGTTTCCCCTTCTCTGTTCAGCTGGGGGAAAGAAGCGTCTGAGCTGTTCCCAGCAGGAGTAGCTCCCACAGGATGGAATGCAGGACACCGATTCATGGCTTTGGTTACGGTACTGAGGAACGCCGAGCGCTCACGTTTCCAACTCTGGGGAATGTGTGGGCGCCAGGCTGTGTAGGACACTCCATGTAACCCTCTGTAGTATCTCCTGTCTCTCCAACTGTCACTTTCAAAGGGTTGAGGCACCTTTAGAGCACTTTGGTGGAGTGGAAAGAGATATTTGGGTGTGAGGAAAGGGCTTTTTAAGTTCATCCACAGCCACTTTGTGCGGGAGTTTCTGCAAAAAATCCACTTTGTTCGACTCTGACCAAAGGTGACTTTTAGCAGAGGAGCTCCTGTTCTCTGTCCCTGCTGCACCTCACCTGACAGTGAACAAGAAGAAAGAAACACATTTGGACTGGCAAACTCCACAATTTCCACCAGGAAAATCATCCCCCACCATCGGGAACGCTCCGCTCGCCAAAGCCCCTTCTGTATCTCTGCCAACTTCTTCTTTCTGTTCCTCACTGCTTCTCATTTCCATTAAAATTACTCCTGTTAGCAGCATCAAATGTCTGCACTGTTTTTGTCTGGGCACTTTAAAGGGACCCCCAGCCACCCTCAGGAGCCCTGCAATGAGAGGGCAGGCCGGGCTCCGGATGTTAGGGACTGTCACCACATCTCCATCTCAATGGCTCCCGCCCTGACTCATTTCCCCCAGCAGAAGGAGAAACCTTAACTAACCCTTGACGTTGGGTTTACCCAAATATTTCCCCAGAAAGAGGCACGGCTCGGGTGATTTTGCCCCCAGAGAGGCTCCTGGTCAAAACCGCAGCTTGTTCTTGCGCGATAAATGGCAAAAAGGAGAGATTGAGGGGGATCTCATGGTGGTCCAAGGCAGGAGATCGGTGATGCTCTAGGTTAAAGCCAACCAAGACGAAAGACCAAAGGCGGCCAAGCCATGGCCAGCTGCTGGAGGGTTCAGCTCCTCTGCAGATGGAGCAGCTGGTTCTTCAGGGAGCTCCTGCCAGCCCCTGCCATGCCTCTGCAGGAGCACTGGCTTGGGTTCGGCATGCTAAAGGTGATTTAGGTCCAAAACATTAACGATCATTTAGATTTAGAAAGCTGAAGATGATTTCGATCTAAAATATAAAAGATTATTTAGATTTGGAATAATTAAGATTATTTAGGCTTCAAGTAGGAGGCATTATTTAGATTTAGAATCTTAAAAATTGTCGACTTCAAACATGAAGGATAATTTAGATGCAGAACATTAAAAATTATTTCAGTTTTGAATACTAAAGATGATTTAAGTTTAGAATACTAAAGATGATAGGTGTTTCAATAAGCAGAGCCCAGGCAGAGCTGCCTGGATCCCCCATGAGCCCAGTTCCACATCAAAGAGCTCAGCAGGAATCAAAAATGTCATTGCAGGAGTGACTCTGAGGGGCCACCTCTGGGCTGATTTCCCAGAGATAGCCATGGCCACCCCTCCTCTTACCATGGCGGCCTTCTGCAGAATCATTTTTGCATTTCCCAGCTCTCAGAGCAAAGCGGAGGAAAGGCTCGACAAAATAATTAAGGGAGGAGGTTGGAGAAGCCATTCCATGGGCAGAAAACCAGGAGCAGCCAGCAGAAACGCCGATCCTCCAGCCCAACATCCATTTTCTTTCCATCGTGTCATTGATTTCCCCAAAACTCTGACCTGGAGCTCCGTTCCAAGGAGAAGCGTTGAGCTCCAGAGCTCCATTTCCTCGTCTGGGCAGGAGCAGCCCCAGCCAGGAGCGAGGGCCCGTCTGATTCCTCCATGCCCCAATCTGAGCAGGACAGCCCCAGATGGATGGGGGTCCCCCAGGAAGGGGTCAGGGAGGAGCCTCCCCCCAAGCAGAGCAGGGCCCCAGTAAATCAGAGCGGCCCTTTGAACGTGGCAAAGCCTTCCAGAGAGGTTTTGCAACCCTCCTGCTGTCAGCAGCGAAATGGGCTGGGTTCCCCGGGGAAAGCATTAGGGAATGGTGGAGTCTCCCAGGATGGTAAGCTCAGCTTATCTCCCTGGGATGCCTCGGGCACACAAAGCCTTCTCCTGCCTGCACTGAGAGCGGGGAAGGGCTTGGGCAGCTTTGCACAGGAGGGGAGATGGAATAAACCCCAGGAAGTGGAAGATTTGGGTGAAATTCTGAGTCCTTTGGTCCCTCTTAACCTCCGTCCCTGCCCAAGTTTGCCAGCACAGCACCATTTGTGATGTCCTTGCCTTCTGAATTCCCCCTTGGATCATTCCCAAGGAACAGGACCCACAGGTGGTGATTTCCTGCCAGCCCCAGCCCTGTCACCTGCTGTCACCTCCCGCCACAACGCTGACTTGGGGCCACCTGGCTCCCACCTCACTTCCCCTTCCTGCTTTGAATGTGGCGGCTCTGAGGGTGTCCCCCAGCTCCAGGGATGCAGGGCACCTCCAGGATCTCCTCCTCTGCTGCAGGTCACCCTTCTGGAGACGCTGGAATGCCAAATTCCTCACCCCAGATGCTCCCGTCGCGGAAGTCACCGAGCAGGGACAGGACGTTTCCTCACCTGTTCATTCCAGCCCGTCAGGAGAAGTCAGGAAGTTCCAGATCATCCTGGAATTGCAGCCCAGACCCCTCCCAACACCAAAGCTCGTTTTCCATGGATCTGTCCTGATGTCTCAGGAACATTTTTCTCCTACACCTGTTCTGGGTGGGTGAAGAGACCTTAAAGATCATCCCAGGTGGCTCCAAGCTGGCCTGGGGCACTTCCAGGGATGAGGAATCCATGGAATACCCTGTGCCAGGGCCTCACGTGGAGGAACTTCCCAAAATCCAATCTAAATTTCCCCTTTTTTGGTCTGAACCAATTTCCTGTCACTCCAGTTTCCAACCATCAGCTCCTCCACAGCTTCCTTGATCTCTCCCAGATCCTAAAACCTGAATTATTTCGTGTCCTGAAGGATGAGGAATCCATGGAATACCCTGTGCCAGGGCCTCAAGTGGAGGAACTCCCCAAAATCCAACTGAAATTTCCCCTTTTTTGGTCTGAACCAATTTCCTATCACTCCAGTTTCCCTACCATCAGCTCCTCCACATCTTCCTTGATCCCTCCCAGATCCTAAAACCTGAATTATTTTGTGTCCTGAGGCTCAGGAAAAGTGGGATGGGGAGAAGAATTTGCGGCCTGGCTGAGATATTATCATAAAAGGCAACAGCCGGGTGATTTAAATAACAGCAAACCAACTCCTGTAATTCCATCCTGACTGGGGAATGTATTCACTGGGGAATTATCCATTTAAATGTTCCCTTGGGAACATTTAATGGCACAGGAGATGCCTCCAGCACCAAGATTCCCTGTGAGGCTCAGGATCTTCCCTAAAGACTAAACCCGTCCCAAATGAGAAGTTGGGCACCCCATTATCGCCCAAACTGGACTAAATTTTCAAATTATTTGTTAGAGAGTGCAGCCTTTTAGGAGAAGGGGAAGTGGGGCATGGAACAGGAAAAAAAAATGGCAACAAGAGAAAAAAGAATTTCAAAATTTGTCGTATTTAAATGGATATTAACCCATAATTAACATTAAACTGAATAATTAAGCTCAATAATGAACCTAAGAGATATTAGCAAATGCTTCTATCTTTAAAAGGCATTGAATCTTCTCAGTGAGACACCCGATATCTTTAGTCCTGTGAAAGGACATTTCACACAGAGCTTTTAAAGCAAAAGGAATAAAAATGTATAAAAAATAGTTCTATAAAACCCACTGGCAGAATTCCACCATTTCACTGATTTTTCTGGTTTATGGTAAACACAGATCTCAATTTAGGGCTTGAAAGAGCATCTTGAGAGGTGAAAATAAACTGCAGCTCATTCCCAAATGCTCCCAACAACAAAGGCTTTTGAGGTTTGGGGGATTTCTGCCTGGCTTTTGAGGTTTGAGAGATTTCTCTGTTGTAAGGATTGTGTGGTTGGGGAGAATCTCGTTTAATCACTGCTCCAGAGCTCGCCAACATTAATTACACATTATTACAGTGCCTGGGCAACTTTGTTTTCCTTCCACATGAGGATAATAATTCCCCAAAGAGTGACCACCCTGGAATAATCCCACATTCCCACGTCATCCTGCAGTCCTTAAAGACACTGGGGCTGTTCCTCACACTCTACATAACATTTCAGAGCTGGGGAAAGGTTTATTACCAATTTATTCCCAAAGAAATCCCCAATTCCATGAGCGAGCATCAAAATCATGTTTTGGTTATCCTGGTTATTGAAGGGGGAGCGTGTCCAGGGGTGGGAACGGGGCTGGAGCAGCTGGGAAAGGGAATGGAGGATCCTGAGGGAGCTGGGGGGGCTCAGCCTGGAGAAAAGGGGGATCCAGGGGGGATTTGGGATCTGCCAGGGGGGATTTGGGATCTGATCCCAGAGAAAAGGGGGATCCAGGGGGGGGTTGGGATCTGCCAGGGGGGATTTGGGATCTGCTCCCAAGGAACAGGGACAGGACAAGAAGGAAAGGCCTCGAGCTGTGCCTGGGGGGCTCGGGGTGGGAAATTTGGGGAAATTCCTCCTGGAAAAGGGAAAAGGCCTCGGAAGGGGCTCAGGGAGGTTTGGAGTGACCACCCCTGGAGGTGTCTGAGGAATGGATGGGCACTGGTCTGGGTGACCAGGTGGGGATCAGGCACAGCTTGGACTCTGTGATCCTGGAGGATTTTCCAACCCTGTGCTCTGGATCCCCAGGACACCAGGAACAGGAGCCAGGAAAGCCAAAACTGAGCAAAAATCTCCACAGAAACTGGGAATGTGGAGAAGGATGGGACAGCTGAGGCCGTGCAAAGGGGATCACCCTCAGACCTTGGCCAGATCCCTCAGGAATTTCCCTCTCTTGGTGACAGGATGGGCTTGGTGCAGCAGGACAAGGACAGGGGACACACAGAGACACCAACAAGCTGCTGTGACATCTGGTTTAATGAGGAAGAACAGGTGAGACACAGCACAGGTTACAAACTGCCCACAAGCTGTGGTTTGATGCGGGGTGACTCAGGGAATGTCTGGGGCTGCTCCTCCTGTGGTGACAGCCAGCCCTGGTCACACAGCACGGCAGCAGAGGCGGGGTTGGGGGGCTGCAGAACCGTTTTTATCCATCAGGAGCCGTGGAAAGAGCTTAGAAATGGATCTGAAAGGGGTCTCGGACCAGATCCTTGACATTTCCACAGTCACAGAAGCACAGAATGGTTTGGGTGGGATTTTAAAGATGATCCAGTCCCACCCCTGCCATGGGCAGGGAACCTTCCACTATCCCAGGTTGCTCCAAGCCCCATCCAGCCAGGCCTTGGAAACTTCCAGAAGGATGAGGCAGCCACAGCTTCACTGGGCAACCTGTGCCAGGTCCTCACAAGAAAGAATTCCCTCCTAATCTCTCCCTAAAATCTAAATTTCAAAAATCTAAAATCCTAATTTCTCCCCAATCTAAACCTACAAAGATCCCGACAAGCCCCCAAGGAGCCAGGAACAACCCTTAGCTCTGAGAACACCCCAAGGAACCAGGAACAACCCACAGCTTTGAGAACAGAGTGCTTGGAGAGAGAGGAAGGCTGTAGAGAAGGAAAACCAGGAAGGGCAGAAGGATGGAAATGGCTTTTTGAGGCCTTCAAACATCCACAGATGGTTTTAACGCCACCCCAAGTGCTCAGCTCTCCCTGGAGCCGCGTCCTGCCGGTCACCCTCATCCAGCCACGGCCTTAGCAGCAGGGTCTGCAGCTGCCCACCGGGTACCCCCGGCCCCACCTGGCCCCGCCATAAACTTGGGAAGCTCCAGGGGTCCGGGCAGCACCAAAACCACCTCCAACGACAGCTCCAACGCCGGCTCCGGCGCTGCCCCCGACACCGGCTCCGACTTCGGGCACTCCCACGGAGCCCACGGCGCTCTGCTGGGGGAAGGTGCTGAGGATGGGCCCGGGGAAGGTGACCACCACGGGAGGAGGGTAAATGACCACGGTGGAGTCCGGGCACTGCCGGACGCAGGGCTCGTTGCAGGAGTCGGCCACGGGCTGGGGCACGGCCACGCTGCAGGGGGAGGCGCTGCCGTCAGTGCAGGGGCTCAGCGAGTGAACCATGGCTTGGGTGGGGATCTGTGGGGGCAAGGGAAGAGCAGGAAAATAAAACAAAATTTGCGTTGGTTTCATAGTCAAACATGAGGATAAAAGGGTGCGGAGAGGCTCGGGGGACGGGGAGGATTCTGATAGCTCAGCACCCAAAATGCATCCCTGAATTGTGAACTGAACGCAAATGGAATATTCATGGAATATTACTCGGGTCTCAGCCAGATCTGCATTTCCCGGTGGCTGAGCAGTCACAAATGGATTCATTTACCAATCTCAGAATGCTTGAGGTTGGAAAATCCCCCCAGGAGTCCAACCTGTGATCAATCCCCACCTTCCCAACCAGACCAGAGCCCCAAGTACCACATCCAGCTGTTCCCACCAGAATGTCAGCCTGATCCCCAAACCACACTCGAAGGCTTGGTTAGAGGAGGAATTCAGCAGCTCAGGAGTCCAGGAATTTAGGAATTCACTTACCTACAGCACCAGAGAGTGAGACAAGAGAAGTGATGGTGCGAGATGTGAGCTCAGGCACTTTTATACCCGGCCTCGAAGTGCCCAGCACGTGAATCACCCACATGCAGAACTTCCTAATCAATTACTAACCACGATTCTTTCCAGATCCAGCTTTGTTAACGGATGCTAATTGTTTTAGATAAATCACTCTTGCTAATTGCTGGCTTGCCCTTGTGTCCTGCATGACCTGTCCTTTACGGCCTTCCCCACTCTGCAATTTCAGCTTTATAGGGAGGGGATTCTTTGTCTCTGCATCTCAAAGGGAAAATATTTATGGGGTTTAGGCTTGATCTTCTCCATGACTGGACTCATTCCTTGGCAGGGAGGAACCAGACATTTTTCTGGATAAAAATATCCTCAACTCAGCCCAGAAAGAGCTAAAAAAGTGAGGGATAAACTGGAGTTCTGGGTTCTTGAATGAAATATTTATAACCTGGGTTCTGGGTTCTTTAGACTAATAAAAAGTCTGATGAAAGCTCTGGCTCACTGCAAAAATCCTGAACTTTATAGTTATAGGCCCAAATACATCAGGACACCTCTTTCAACCCAACACCGAGTACCCAATTTACACATTTGAGCAATAAAACAGAAAGAAAGGCAAGACCACATTTAGTATCACATTAAAAACCCCATATTTTCGAAACCATAAATCATGACTGGATTTGGGGAATGGCAAAAAGGGCCATAAACGGGGTGTGACCGAGGCAAGACCTTGTCAGGCATTTTTTCCACGGAGTCACTTCTCTGACCGAAGGGCACCCAAAGGTGCTGGAACAGCTGACGTTGGGAACAACAAGTGGGAGATGCCTCTGGAATGCCAGCTGCTGATGAATCCCTGCTGGTTGGGGTTATCATCCTGCTAAACCTGCGGAGGAGGCTCTGGGACAGATGCCGAGGGCGGCGCGGGTGTGAGCTGGATGGACACTCCCACCCCGAGCAACTGCCCCGTTCTGGTTCTAGTTTGGTTAAAAAAACAAAAGTATTTTCTTACTTCTGCTGTCTTTTATTAAACCTTGCCTCAAAGCCTTCTCCCTTGGGTTGGAAGGGACTTCCAAGACCATCCCATTCCACCTTCCAGTGTCCCAGGTCACTCCAAGCCCTGTCCATCCTGGCCTTGGACACTTCCAGGGGTGGGACAGCCACAATAATCAAAGATAACCACGGGGATTGCAACATCCACCTTCACCTCGGATTAAACAGGCCAGCAATTCATCCCCAAAGTCAAAAACATTGGAATTAATACCTAATTAGTGGTTTCAGCCAGCTGAAGATTAAACTAGATGTTAAATCTTATCTTAGGGATTTGGTCATAATGAAAAGTCCAGATCTTTAGTCCAGCGTGGGAGGAATCCACAATGCTGGGATTTGTTCCCTCTGCTCAGGGCTCCTGTCACTGCAGGGTGGATTTCTGTGGACACAAACATTAACCTGACAAGGACAATGTCAAGGCTTTCCGCAGGTGTTTCCAAACACATCATAAAAGCTCATTAGTGCCCTGATGTTGTCACTGTATCGTTGTTAACAGAGTTGTAACAGCTCAGGCACAACCAGGAAATAAAAGTGATGAATCAACAGGTGACACGTGGCCAAAACTCAGCACCTGAGTGAGGAGCACAACAGAGCAGTGTCAGCTCGATTTTCCAGCCCAGACAGGCTGAAGGATCCAAGTCAGCTCTTCTAAAGATAAAGATGCAAAACGCAAAAAATCACCGGCTTTATAAAGATAAAACTGAAAGGATGGAGGGAGATCTGAGCCCAGGAGGAGGCAGAGCCCTGAGGACACCAATGTGGGTGAAGCATTCAAAAAAACAGGGACCAGGGATCCAACCCATCCCTGAGACCAATGGAACACCAAAAACAGAATCCCAGGATAGCTGGGGCTGGAAAAGAGCCCCAAGGTCATCGAGACCAAGCTGTGCCCAACCTCACCTGGACACCCAGACCAACGTCCAGGGATTCCTCGGACACCTCCAGGGATGGGGGCTCCAAACCTCATCTCAGGAGTTTGGAGACAAAATCCCACCTCACACGTGCCCATGGAAGAGGTGGAATGAGATGTTCCTGAGGGTCCTTCCCACCCAGACCACCCCACAATTCCCTGGTGACTCTGCTCCCCTTTCCAACACACAAACACATGATGCATTTACTAATTAAACAAAACCACAGCTAAACCACCATGTCCAGCCGGGCTGTTTTTCCAAGGGCTGCTCTGAGCTGGAAAAAGGGAAAAACACCTTTATCAGAGCCTGTTCTCACCCCAAAACTCAGCCTTGCCCTGCTGATACATGAAGACATTTTAGTGATAAATGAAGATACTCTGGTGATAAATTAAGACGCTCCTGATTAATGAAGACACTCCGGAGGTGCTGAACTGGCTCATCCTGATGTTTACCTGCACATGGAACAGGACGTTAAACAACACCTTCATAACAGGACCTCATAAACCCCTCACAAACGCTCATTAATGTCTGACACGAGCCAAGCCAGCCCGGCTCAGCAACGCCAGCACAGAGCCAATTTCAGGGCCGCGTCCCAGCACATCAAAGGCTGCTAATTACCCTAATGACATCACAGGATTGTTTCTGAGGGCCCAGCGCAAGGCACAGGGACAGAGCCAAGCTCTGGGTGCAAAGCTAAGCTGTTGGGATGGTCCCAGAGCTGTTGGAACGACCCCAGAGCCACTGGGATGACCCCAGAGCCATTGGCATGACCCCAGAGCTATTGGAAGGACCCCAGAGCCGTTGGAGTGGTCCCAGAGCTATTGGGATGGTCCCAGAGTCATTGGGCTGGTCCCAGAGCTATTGGGATGGTCCCAGAGCCACTGGAATGACCCCAGAGTCATTGAGCTGGTCCCAGAGCCATTGGGATGGTCCCAAAGATTTTGGAATGACCCCAGAGCTGTTGTGATTGTCCCATAGCCATTGGAATGACCCCAGAGCCATTGGGCTGGTCCCAGAGCCATTGGGATGGTCCCAGAGCCATTGGGATGGTCCCAAAGCTATTGGGATGGTCCCAGAGCCGTTGGAATGACCCCAGAGCCTCTGGAATGACCCCGGAGCTGTTGGGATGGTCCCAGAGCCGTTGGGATGGTCCCAGAGCCACTGGGATGGTCCCAGAGCCGTTGGGATGGTCCCAGAGCAAATGGGATGACCCCAGAGCCACTGGGATGACTCCAGAGCCATTGGGAAGGTCCCAGAGCCATTGGGATGGTCCCAGAGCTATTGGGATAGTCTCAGAGCCATTGGAATGACCCCAATCAATTCCCACTCCCCCAGCGCTGCTTCCCCGTGGTCGCACCCACAAAAGGAGCTTTAGGAGGAGAGGCTTGGATTTCTTCAGGTGCCTAATGAGGTCAGCCAGATAAAAGGCAGCTTTTCCTTCTCTCAGTGAAGCTTTCCGATGGAAAGAACCCGCAGGGTGTGAGGCGTTTTTCACGGGATTTGGGGATAACAACGCGTTAACAAGCCCGAGTGAGTACAATAATTACAGCCAGTGAAAAAGTTGCATGCGAACAAATTCCCTGCTGTGGTTTATTAGGATTTGGCACTCCATGGCTCAGGTTTTCCATGAAACCTGAAGGACTATAAAAACTCCATTTAAAAACCCCCATTTCCAAGCTTTCCACCCAGTCCTTACTCTCCACTGTGAGCTCGGTAAGTTGCTTCCCTATTTCTACGCCTAAGAAAATAAAATTCTGCTGGGACTTGGAACTGGAATCTGGAATATCCTGGCACTGGGGATGAAGAGGGTGGCTGCAGCTAAAGGTTCTTTCTTGGGTTTGCTGCTGGCTTTTTTTAAGGCAGAGACAGGAAAACGGTTTTAAAGTTGAGCCTGAGATTTACAGAACCTCGCCCGATTATGGGATGTGAGCTTTCTTCGCCTTCTTCTTTTTATTTATTTATTTATTAAATCCGATTTTTTTATTTGCTTTGTTAAAATTGAGTTCTAGACTTCTTCTTTATTAAAGGCCTCTTGTTTTAGTAGCTCAGGTGATAATTTTCCAGGTTTGGATCAGTCTTTGCCAGGCTGGGAATGTTGAGCCTGTGGAGACCCCAGAGCCCCTCCAGGATCTGCAGGGGCTCCAGGGAAGCTGGAGAGGGACTTTTCCTCAGGAACTGCAGGGACAGGACACAGGGAATGGGGTCAGGGGGACAGAGGGGGAATTTGAGAGGGATTTTGGGAAGGAATTGTTCCCTGTGAAGGTCCCAGGTAATTCCATGGATTTCCCATCCCTGGGAGTGTCCAAGGCCAGGTTGGACAGGACTTGGAGCAACCTGGGATGAGAGGAGGGGTCTGGGATATCCCAAGATGTCCAAGGGCAATTCCTTTCTTTGCTTTTCCTTCTGCTGGCAGAAAGAAATTCCAGTGTCAGGTGAGGCACCTGGAAAGGAAATAAACAAGAGTCTTTATCCTAAAGAACTGAGAACCTCAGCACCACTCCCAGCTCCCGAAATTCCCCCTTTCCAAGGGATTACAGCTCCATGCTCCCCTCAACAGTTGGAGCTGCAGGGGAAATTTTTAGGGAAAAGCAAGTTTGGTGGAAATTTTTAGGGAAAAGCAAGTGGAGAGCTGAGGGTTGAGAGCTCCACTCCAGAGCCCAGCAGGGAATTCCTTCAGCTCCCTCCTGTGTTTTCCAGGATCCCCGGAGCCATGTCCTACTACAACTACCAGTACAAGCAGCAGTGCTTCATCCCCGGCGGGGTGCAGAGCCCCACGCTCACCTTCCCCCAGCAGTGCCACAGCTCCGAGCTGCTGGTGCCCTGCTCACCCTGCTCACCCTGCTCGCCCTGCGCCCCCGTGGCGCCCAAGCTCTGTGCCGTGAGGAAAACCCTGCCCAGCCCCTGCCGGCCGAGCTGCGTGGAGATGCGCGTGGTGGAAGGGCACTCCTCCTCCTCCTCCTCCTCATGCAGCAGCTCCCGGTGCCTGAATTCCTGCCCCGCGCCCATCCCGCAGCTCCTGGGCGTGCCCCGCTGCGGGCAGGGCGTGCTCAGGTGTCCCCAGGTGTGCCAGGAGCGCTCCGGCCCCTACTCCTACCAGTGGTCCAACAGTTACCAGTACAACTGTGGGCAGTAAAACCTCACTGGGCGCCCAGGGCACGACCAGGGCCTGAAGAGCAGGAGCACATCCAGCACTGAGGGGCAACTCCCGGGAACACCACGCTTCTCCTGCTGAAACCACTCCTGAGCACCTTTGGGAACCTTCTGGAACCTTCTGGAACCATTGGGATCCTTCTGGAACCAATGGGATCCTTCTGGAACCTTTAGGAACCTTCTGGAACCTTTAGGAACCTTCTGGAATGAATGGGATCCTTCTGGAACCTTTAGGAACCTTCTGGAACCAATGGGATCCTTCTGGAACCTTTAGGAACCTTCTGGCATCATTAGGAACCTTCTGGAACCTCTGGGAACCTCCCGGCTCTTTTAAGAACCTTCTGGCACCTTCGGGAACCTCCTGGAGCCTTTGGGAACCTTCTGGAACCTTCAGGAACCTTCTGGTTCTTTTAGGAACCTTCTGGAACCATTGGGAACCTTCTGGCACTTTTTAGGAACCCTCTGGAACCTTTAGAAACCTCCTGGCACCCTTGGGACTCAGCCCTTGTTCCATCCTCTCCATGAACTCCCTGCGTTAGATTTCGGGGTCTCGCAACTCCTTTTCTTCTCCTCTTTCCTCCGCTCTCTCTCTGGCACGAGGAGATTCCGGTGGCCGTGTGAAGGAGATGTGGGCTCGGCCACCCACATGGATGACACGGCCTCCAGGTGGCCCCGGTGCCACCAAACAGCTCCCCCTGCCAATCCCGCTAAAAAATAAACTTTTATTTTTCTGCTTACGACTTTGTTCCGGAGGGAAATTTTTAAAGAAATCCGGGAAGGTGGTGGGGTCACATCCCTGGAGGTGTCCAAGGTGGGGATGGGGCTCAGGTCGGATTTGATGGTCTGGGAGGGCTTTTCAAGCCTCAAGGTCTTGGGGATTTTAATTATATACGAAACAAACAGGAAAAAAAACCCAAACATACAAAAAAAACCAACCAAACATACAAAAATCCGAACATACAAAAAAAAACCCCAAAAAACCAATACCAAAACACATGAAACAAAACAAAACAAAAACAAACATAAAAACCAAACAAACAAACAGGAAAAAAAATTGTGAAAACCAGAATTTGACTTTCAAGTCAAGGGAGTCTCTTGTGTCAAGCAATTCACCCTCGAAGCATTTACAGCTTAAATATAATAATAAAAACTCCTCAGATACTATAAATACACTAAATACCCACCTGAGATGTATCAGCTGCAAGCCAGAGAATTTGCTCCGTGGTTTGCATTATTTCATTCTCTCCGGCACATCCCCAGCAAAACCTCTGCTGCATGGAATTACTTGTTTATAATTTGGGTTTTTCCTCCATCCCTTTTCGCGTGACTCAGAGATGAAAATCCCCATTTTACATCAGCCATGGGGTCGCGGACCTTCCAGGGGTGGGATGGGATCTTCTCGGTGCTGTCCTCCATGCATGGTCTCGGAGCACCCTCCCGCGGCCGTGCGGGCGCAGAGCCTCTGGAATGTTCCCTCCTGACTCATGCCCCTCATTCCCTAGGCGGCCGGAGGCGCTCGGAACGAATTACTAATTATAATATATTATATTAGTTATATTAGTTATTATTATATTCTGTTCTTTTCTATTATATTAGATCATATTATATATTAATATAATATACGCTCTACTATATTAATTTATCATATTATATTAATATGCTATATTATATTATATTATATTATATTATATTATATTATATTATTTATATTATTTATATTATTTATATTATTTATATTATACATTACACATTATGCATTATATATTCTACATGCTATATTCTATATTCTATATTTTATATTCTATACTCTATATATTATATACTATTACTATATACTATATACTATATACTATATACTATATACTATATACTATATACTATATGTTATATATTATATGTTATATATTATATATTATATATTATATATTATATATTA
>JAWWET010000104.1:5864856-5922201 GCA_035583115.1 Anisognathus igniventris | reverse complement strand
TATTATATATTATATATTATATATTATATATTATATATTATATATTATATTATATATTATAATTAGTGGGGATGACGGTAATTAATTGCTGCATAATGAGCTCTGCTGATTCCAGCCCAGATCCTGCCCTGGGAGGAGCCAGACAGACAGAGAGACAGACAGAGGTACAGAGATACTACACAAAAAACCACTAACTACTCCACAAAAGAAAAAAATTAAAAAAAAAAAAAAACACAAACAACATAAATTACTCAGGACACTCCGAGGGATTTGGGGAGCTCAGACCGGCTCTGGGTGGGGAAGGTGGAGCAGGGCCGGGTGTGGAAATCGCAAATTGCTGCCCTGGTGATGCCGCTGTGATAAAGGGATGGAGCAGGGCCCGTCCTGTGGGGAGGGCTGGAAAAGCAGGTCCGGGTTCCTCTGGAAGGGAGCACAGATGTCAAATTAAACCCTTTTCTGAGCCAGACATGGGGCAACTGAGAGGCTTTTTAAAAATTTTTATTCTGTTTTCAGTCTCATGTGAAGGGTGAGACAATGCAGATGTTATAATTCACACCATCACAATTAGAAGCTGTTTCTTAATTAAACATAATATATAAAATATCTATTACATTTATATATAAATAGAATATATATAATACATTTTTATATTATGTTATATATATTATATATTATATAAAATAAAAACATAATATATAGTATACAATATATAATTTACAATACATAATGTATAATATATAATGTATACTATATAATGCATATATTTTAATATAATGTAATGTAATATAATATAATTAATATAATATAATAATATAATAATATAATATGATATGATATGATTGATATAATATAATATAATATAATATAATTTAATATTTAATATAATATAATAATTAATATAATATAATATAATATAATATAATATAATATAATATAATATAATATAAAATAATATATAATGGGATTTGCTGTTTTTCTGGGATGTTCCTCCCTCTCCATCCCGACTTCCCCGAGCTCTCTCTGGGTGGTGCTGATGGGATGAGCAGCGAGCAGGGCTGGCCTCACCCAGCTGTGCTGCACCTGCAGTTCCACCAGGAGGATCTGGGGGGACCCTGGCTCTCAAATGTGACTCCTAAGGATGGTGGAATCATGGAATGGTTTGGCTTGGAAGGGGCTGGAAGCTCATCCCATCCCACCCCTGCCATGGGCACAGACAGTTCCCACCACCCCAGGCTGCTCCAAGCACTTCCAAGGACCCAGGGACATCCAAAACTTCTCTGCTCCACCTGTGCCAGGGCCTGTCCACCCTCACAACAAGGATTCCTTCCCAAAATCCCATCTGAACCTTCCCTCTGTCCATCCAAAGCCATTCCCCCTTGTCCTGTCACTCCAGGCCCTTGGAAAGAGGATAAGGAGACTTCCAGATGCTTCTACCCCACACAAAACATCGTATTTCAGATGTGTCCCACAAAACAGGTCCTGGTTTTTCTGTCCTCTACTGAAATCCTCATGGAAGTAACCAAAAATCAGCTGTTGCTGAGGGAAAAAAGGTTCCAACATCCCCAAAAATCACAGCGAGGTTTGTCCCCACTCCAAGCTGGCAGCTGAAAATTGGGGCTGGTTTTGGTGGCCCAGGAGCTGCTGGCACTGAGAGGCTCCCCTGTGTTGGTGACATTCCTTCCTCCAACTGTCCCCAGAGCAGCTAATCCTGATTTAGGCCAAAAACCTCGTGAAGCCTTTGGGGAGTTCCCAGGCAAAATAAATTAACAGTCGGATATGACTCCCGAGGATAATGAATGGAGCAATTAAGACTTTCCATTTGACGACTGTAATTTTCTGAACAACAAGGGGAGGAAGCTGCCTCAGTGTCACAGGGAAAAAAACTGGGCAGATGACCCAGTAAAGAGCTGGGTGGATCCTCAAAAATAGGAAGCAATGCAGCTGAACTGGCCAGGGCACGAGCAGCTCCCTCTTCCCCGGGAGTTTGTCCTGCCCTGTCCCCACGGATCCCTGGGGGACGCTGGAATGGGGCTGGCAGTGACATCGGTGTCGGGGTGACAATGACAGGCTTGGCCAACGAGCCCTCCTGGCATCCCAGAAATGCTTCAGCTTCTCGGTGGGGAGGAGAGAGAAAACGGAAAAAATACCCAGGAGGGGTTCTGGAAAACTCCTGCAGGTGAGGATAAAAGGTTTGGAGCAAATAAAGATCAAATAAAAACTCTCTTCAATGTTTGGAGCTGCAGGGAGTGACCCAAAACAAAACCACGAGGGTTTATTTCCCTCCCTTCATGGTGGATGCTCTTCCCTCTGGGGACTTCTTAAAATGTCAAAATTACAGAGCTTCAGAATGGTTTGGGTTGGAAAGAACCCCAAAAATCACCTCATCCCACGCAAGGACAGCTTTTCCTAGCCCAGGGTACTGGGAAACAGCAGAATTCCCACTGGGAGGGCATCCTGCCGTGCAAATAAAATTCCAGGCAGCTCTGGCCCTCCTCACACTGCCCTAACCCAGGAATAATTAAAACTAAAACCTGAAAAACTGCCAAAAAAAAAAATCACCATTAAAACCAAAAATAATCCTTCCGTGCTGTGCCAGGGGGTTGGGCAGTGGCAGCTGATGCCCAGGACATCCTGTCAGGTGTCCTGTGCCCAGAGCCACGGAAGTGTCCCCGAGCTGATGGATTTGTCACCTCCAGGTGATGCCCTGGCCAGCCAGGTGAGCCCTTATCAGCACAGGAAGTTTGGTCTGAGCTGGTGCCTCACAGGACTCTGGGTGGGTGTGGGACTCTCCCGGGGCTCATTCCCCCTCTGGAAGCAGAAGGAAATGTTCTTTTCCTATGGGAGAGGTTTTATAGAGACTTCTGTGAGCCAGAGAGAAGTTTGAGAAGAGGATCCGTGTTCACCCCTAAAAGGATTTCCTACCTTGACACAGAAACCAAGAAAAAAGGAGAAATAAGAGAAATCTTGAGGTCCTTGACACAGAAACCCAGAAAAAAAGGAGAAATGAGAGAAACCTGCACTGTCTATTCCAATAAACACTTTGCTGTCTCTTGTGACCAATAAGTGTAAATTTATGAGTTTTTTAGGAATGTATAAAAAGCATGCATGCTAGAATAAAAACAGTTTGAAGCCTCCTGAAAATGGAGATGTTGCTTTGTGTTGTCTCCATCTCAACTATGACAGGGATTTGCGGATTTGGGGATTTGTGGGAGAGGTTTTACAGCTCCTTCTATGAGCCAGAGAGAAATTTGAGAAGAAGATCCATGTCCACCCCTAAAAGGATTTTTTACCTTGACACAGAAACCAAGAAAAAAAAGGAGAAATACAAGAAACCCGCACTGTCTATTCCAATAAGCACTTTGTTTGTCTCTTGTGACCAATAAGTGTAAATTTATGAGTTTTGTAAGAACGTATAAAAAGCATTCATGCTTTAAAAAAATAGAATAAATAGAATAAATACAACAAAAACAGTTCGAAACAGCCTGAAAATGGAAAGTGTTGCTTTGTGTTGTCTCCACCTCAACGGTGACATTTTCCCCACCCGAGGAGGTGTTGGGTGACACTCGTGGGGCTCTCTCTGGTCACCACCATGGTGGGAAGTCCATCTCCAGGGATGATTTGATGGCAGCTGGGATGACACAACCCAAACGGGCCCAAGGTTGGTGTGTGCAGGAAGGAAGTGGCCCCAATTTCGCTGCCATTACCAAGCCCTCCCGTGATGAGGCCGTGGGGATGATAAGGGATCTGCACCTCTGAGGAGGTGGAGCTCTTGCTCAATTTTGACTTCTCCTCTTTTTTGTTTCATCTGCCACGAGTGTCTGCCTCGGTCAGGCTCAGCTCCAGGTCCTGGCTTGCCAGAAAGTCACAGATTTAATTTATTTTCAAATTGCTCTTCCGCTTCTTGGGAAATTTTAGTAATTAAAAAAATGATCGTTTCCATCTGACCACGTTGGGACGCCTCCCCCTGGCCCAAGCTCCCTCCACCCTGGCCTGGAACATTTCCAGGGATGGGAAATCCATGGAATAACCTGGGCCAGGGCCTCCCCGCCCTCACAGGGAACAATTCCTGCCCAATATCCACCTTAAATTTCCCCTCTTTCAGCGTGAACTCATTCTCTGCAGTTCCTGAGGAAATTATATATATATTATATATATATATATATATATAATTTATATGTATAAAGTCCTTCTCCAGCTTCCCTGGAGCTCCTACAGACCCTGGAAAAGGCTCTGAGATCTCCACAGGCTCAACATTCCCAACATTCCCAGCCTGGATCCATTGGGAACAGGCTCCAATCCCCTTTCATCAACCTCCTGATCCTCCAAATTTTGGAGGAATTTGCCAGGAATTCATGAGAGCACTCGGAAACATTTTGATCCCCAAGCCATTCCTGTGCCAGATTTAAAGCCAGGCAAGGTTTTGTTAAGCTGAGCTTTGCTCTGAGCCATGCCAAGGTCAGGCCAAGCTCATCCCATTTCCCAGCTCCCAAATTCCCAGTGAAGTTCCAAGGATTTCCCAACCTTGAAGAATGAGGAACCGGCGTGGGGGAAAGAAGAAAATGGAAGCCAGGGTGCGGCTGAGGCTTAAACGGTGGTGGCAAAGTGTGGGGACCAAATAAAAGTGAAATTAGGGAAGCAAGGCACAGCTGGACAATCGACTGTTCCACTGCCAAAACCACTGGCAATTAATTATTGGGGAAAGTTGTCCTGGTTGGGGTACACAAACCTCGTCAGCCGTGTTGAAATTCCTTGGCAGGGAGGTGCAAATCACAGCAGGTGTTGAAATCAGGGGAATTACACCCAGAAATCAGGAGAAATTCACCCAGAAATCAGGAAAATACCACCCAGAAATCTGGAGAAATGCACACAGGAATGTGGAGAATTGCACCCAGAAATCAGGATGAACTCTCTCAGAAATCAGGAGAATTGCTCCCAGAAATCAGGAGAATTGCACACAGAAATCAGGAAAATGGCACTGAGAAATCTGGAGAATTTCACCCAGAAATCTGGAGAATTGCTCCCAGAAATCAGGAAAATTGCTCTCAGAAATCAGAATGACTTCCAGAATTCAGGAGAAATGCACCCAGAAATCAGGAGAATGGCTCCCAGAAGTGAGGAAAATTGCTTTCAAAAATCAGGAAAATTGTTCTCAGAAATCAGGAAACTTGCTTTCAGAAATCAGGAGAATTGCACCCAGAAATCAGGAGAATGGCTCCCAGAAATCCAGATTCATTTTTGGTGTGCTGGACCCTGGCAGGTGCATCCTGAGTGCCCTGGATCCCGGCAGCAGAGATAAACAAGCTGCTCCAGATATGCAAAGGATGTGCTGCAACCACAACCCTTCCTCTGATTCCAGACCTGCACAGGTCCCTTCACCTCTCCCTTCCCTGTCCCACTTTTAATTCAGTTAAAATGAAATTTTCCCTCAGTTTTGTGGGAAATACAGCACCAAATTTCGGGAAAAGGGAGGTGACCTTTATATTATTTCATTTTTTTGCTCTGTTTATTTATTGAATAATATAAATAATTTTATAACTCTTATATATATATATATGTAACTATAAATAATTATAAATAAGAGCAATTATTATTGTTTATTTATTTAATATCTTTTTTTTTTTAATTTAACTTTTTTTGTGGGTATTTTTAATCTACCCACTCTCCTGCTCATCCTCCAACAGCCAGGTGTGTGTGAGCATCCCTTGGGAGTGACGTGGAGACTTCCAAAAGTTTTTCTATTAAAAAATGTTATTTTTATATATATATATAAATATTTTTTATTTTTATATATATTTTTATGTTTTATGTTTTATTTTTATTTTTGTTTTATATATCTTTTTATATATTATATATGTATGTATAAATGTTAATGTATAATTTATATATATATATAAATGTTATATATATATATAAATGTTAATTTATATATATATATATATAAATGCAGTTCTCCATATATAAATGTTAATATGTTAAATTTTTTAAAATATATATATTTTTGGGGGGCTTCTTACAACAAAAATTGCATGAAATCTCATTCAGATGAGACCCTCCAACACAGCCCTGGGGAGGGGCCCCTTGTCCTGTGCCACTCATGGTGGTGTCACCTCCATCCAGGTCCTGTGCTGGCATTTGGGAAGGATGAGATAAAACTGAGACAAGGCTGAGCAGCCTCCAGGGCAGGATTTGGGCAGGATTTGGGCAGGAAGGTGGCACCTGGGTGACACAGCCTGAGGCTCTGGCGCCGAGAACGGCTCTGAAATAATAAATCAACTTCCCGTTGCCTCAATCAGCTCCATCTGAGGGAAAGATCCTCCCAGCTCTGGCACTTTGGAGCTCGCCTGGAGCTGGAGAGTTTTGCTCTCTGGAACAATTCCAGGCTGGCAGAAGAAAGGCAGGAAAAGTGGGAGCAAACTCTACCCAGAGTGGGTTCCCCTGCACTTCAGGGGTGAGGCCCTCACCACCCTCACAGGGAACAATTTTTTCCCCATATCCACCCAAAATTTCCCTTCTTTCCATTTTAACCCATTACCCCTTCTCTAGTTGCTCCAAACCCTTGTAAAAATCTCTCCCCATGTTCCTTGTAGGCCCTTCAGGTCCTGGAAGGCCACAATGAGGTCACCCCAAAGCTTCCCGTCCTCAAGGCTGAGCAGCCCCAATTCCCTCAGCTTTTCTCCAAATCTCCCCAAGGACCATTGCACTCCTTCTTTTTGGGCTTCTTTGGGGTTTTTGGGGCTTCTTCCCTCCACTTCTCAGTAGGTCAAACCCTCCAAGGGCCGTAAATCACCCGGAGCCTCCCAGATTTGCATCACTCCAACCTCTGGCTCCGGAGGCATTTGTTGTGTTTTTGGGGAGCTGCAGCTCCTCGGACTCACCGGAGCCCAACGTGTCCCTGGCAATAACGTGGGTGTCATCAGGAACATATAATCCACAGCCTGGCTTGCATCACACCCTAATGACACGCCAGGGCCACCTCTGGCAGCTCAGAAATATTTTCCAGAATGAGAAATAAATTCCTCACGTCCATAAAGACAAAAAAAAACCCTCCAGGTTTCCTCTCTGGAATGCTGCACTTTTCTAGAGAGGGGTGTGAAATCAAAAAGCACTTGTTTAGGCTTAAAGGGTTTCTGGTTTTCGGTGTTTCCTCACTTTCCTCCGAGTAGGTGGAGCCATCCAATAATTTTAACAAAAGAGGTGGTGGAAGGAAGGGCGATAGCAATCTCTGCAGTGACTGAGCCCGAGATTATGCGAAGTAAGTGGGCAGTCGGGGCTGGGCTTGGCCGTAAATAAATCAATCATTGCTTCTTTCCAAGAGGAGGACCAGATCCTATATAAAAGTTCTCCCACACCACGTTCCCTCAGTCCCGTTGACTCCTTTCCACTGGTTCGTGCCGTGGGACACGGTAAGAGATGGAAATTAATTTGGCTGATTATGCTTGGAATGCTGAAGTGGAAATGTGGGGTTAAATGTGGCTTTTGGGTCTCACGGTTCAAAAATTCCTCTTTATTTGCAGTTATTTTTTTGGTTTTTTTCCTACCAGTTCAGGGATGGTGTAACCACACAGGAAAAGGAGAGACATGGACATGGAAAATCTGGGGTTTGGAGCCCCTTGGATTTCTCTGGGCCCAGCACCACACACACACAACTCCTGAATATTCTTGGAAAACAAACCTTGAGGGAAAGGGCAGGAAAAAGAGGGTTTGCAGGTACTCTGCAAAGAGTGGGAAACAGAGGAACAGAAACACAAAATGGGGTTCTATATTCATTTTCCAGCCTTTTATCTGGGTGGGGAAGGGGTTTCTTTTAAGCACTTCATTTCTTGAGGAACATTTCTTGAGGAGCACTTCATTTATTGGAGGTTTGGACACCAGATCCTGCTGATCTTTTCCTTTCAGAGCCGTCCCTTCCCTTCACAGGAACATCAATTCCTGCTGCCAACAGACCAGGACGTGGCTGGGGTGGGGATTAAGTGCTAAAGAAGAGCTCAAACTTCAGAGCATCCCTCAGGGACAGACACACATCAAACCCTGCAAGTGCTGCCCTGGAGCCGCTGAAGTTTTGGGCTTTTTTTTCCCCCCTCCTTTCTTTTGCATCTCTGACAACTTTTCCACAGGCTGCTCCTCTTCCTTCTCCTTCTGGAGGAGAAACGAAACACTGAGCTCCTTTGAAAGAATTGAAGAATTTGAAAGGATTGAAGAATTTCAAAGTGCAACACAGTTATTGTTATGCAAATGACAAGCCAGGTTTTTTTCCTGCGGCCAGGGAATATTAATCCCTGTCCCTGAGCATCGCAGCCCTTTCACAATCCCCAAACCACATTTGGATGAGGGTAATTCTGGGGTACCACGGCCTCGTGTGCCTCTTGCAGTGACACACCTGCTGCAAGAGGGAATTATTAAGGAATGATCACTGTCACAGATAAAAAAAGGAACAGTTATATCTGGATAAGGAGGTTGTGTAGATGGAATAAGCTAAAAACTTCACAAGTTTTCAGTTTATTCATTTATTCCTCAAGCTGACAATTTTTGCATCAGTCAGAGGCGGCGGAAGGAGCAAAAAGGGAAGAGAAGACAACTCCCTGTTGGAAGGGGATGGGGTGGCCCAGTAACACAACCTTCCCTCCCTCTGGAAGTGCTCAGGCCTGGATCTTTTGTCTCTCCTGCAGGACTCCCATCACACAGACCATGGGCTCCCACCAGCAGAAAGGTGATGGCCAAGGGATGTCCGAGCAGTCCGGAGGGTGCCACAGCGGCGGCTGCGGCTGCTGCTGCCACCACGGAGGAGGAGGAGGAGGAGGAGGAGGAGGAGGATGCTGCCACGGTGGAGGAGGATACCAGAGCCAGGGATCGTCCTGCCACGGAGGAGGAGGAGGCTGCTGCGGCGGCGGCGGTGGCAGCGGTGGCGGTGGTGGGATCATTTATCAGACTCACATGGCATCGACCTCCTGTGGAGGTGGAGGAGGAGGTGGAGGAGGAGGTGGAGGAGGAGGAGGAGGCGGCCAGCAGAGCCAAGGATCCATCTGCATTATTGGAGGAGGAGGAGGAGGAGGAGGAGGAGGAGGTGGTGGTGGTGGTGGGCAACAAAGCCAAGGTCCCATCATTATTGGAGGGGGTGGTGGTGGTGGAGGAAGTTCTGACCACCAGAGCCATGTACCCATCTGCATCGGAGGAGGAGGAGGAGGAGGAGGTGGTGGTGGCCAGCAAAGTCAAGGTCCCATCTGCATAGATGGAGGTGGTGGTGGTGGCGGAGGTGGAGGCTCAGGCCAGCAGGGCAAAGGAATCATCATTATTGGTGGAGGCAGCGGTGGAGGTGGAGGTGGTGGTGGCCACCAAGGCCAAGGTCCCATCTGCATTGGAGGTGGCAGTGGAGGAGGAGGAGGTGGTGGTGGGCAACAAAGCCAAGGTCCCATCGTTATTAGTGGAGGAGGTGGTGGTGGTGGGCAGCAAAGCCAAGGTCCCATCTGCATCGGTGGGGGTAGCAAAGGAGGAGGAGGAGGAGGTGGAGGTGGAGGTGGTGGTGGCCAAGGTCCCATCATCATTAGTGGAGGAGGTGGTGGTGGTGGCGGCAAGGGAGGAGGAGGAGGAGGAGGAGGAGGTGGATGTGGTGGTGGTGGCCAAGGTCCCATCATAATCAGTGGAGGCGGTGGTGGTGGCAAGGGAGGAGGTGGAGGAGGAGGTGGAGGTGGATGTGGTGGTGGTGGCTCAGGGCAGCAGGGCCAAGGTCCCATCATCATCAGTGGAGGAGGTGGTGGTGGCAAGGGAGGAGGTGGAGGAGGAGGTGGAGGAGGTTCAGGACAGCAGGGTCAAGGTCCCATCTGCATTGGAGGTGGCAGTGGAGGAGGAGGAGGAGGAGGTGGTGGTGGTCAGCAAAGCCAAGGTCCCATCGTTATTAGTGGT
The DNA here is from genome assembly GCA_035583115.1 of Anisognathus igniventris. NCBI lineage: Eukaryota > Metazoa > Chordata > Aves > Passeriformes > Thraupidae > Anisognathus > Anisognathus igniventris. Next base: position 5,912,304 of record JAWWET010000104.1, on the reverse strand, counting down.
GGTGGTGGTGGTGGAGGTGGTGGCTCAAGCCACCAAGGCCAAGGTCCCGTCTGCATCGGTGGTGGTGGCATGGGAGGAGGAGGAGGTGGTGGTGGTGGCTCAGGCCACCAGGGCCAAGGTCCCATCATCATTAGTGGTGGTGGAGGAGGAGGAGGAGGAGGAGGAGGCTCAGGCCACCAGGGTCAAGGTCCCATCTGCATTGGAGGTGGCATGGGAGGAGGAGGAGGAGGAGGTGGCTCAGGTCACCAGGGCCAAGGTCCCATCATCATTAGTGGTGGAGGAGGAGGAGGAGGCTCAGGGCACCAGGGTCAAGGTCCCGTGTGCATTGGGGGAGGCAGTGGAGGAGGAGGAGGAGGTGGAGGAGGCTCAGGCCACCAGGGCCAAGGTCCCGTCGTCATCATCGGCGGCGGTGGTGGAGGTGGAGGTGGAGGTGGCTCCTCCAGCTCTGGAGGAATGTCCATGCAGCAGCAGACCCAGCCCATCTGCTGGCCACCGCAGACCAAGCGCAAGTAGTGGCTGCCAGAAGGACTCTGCCACTGAGGAAGCCCAAGATACGAAGATGCCTGACATTTCCTCAACTATTCAACTGAAGATTATTTGCGTTGTTCTCTTCTCCCTTCCCCTGGGAATGTTCTGACTGGAACCTCTGGTGTTGTGTATCCGTAATTCCAGCCAGGGCTGTTGCGCGTGCCTGTTCCTGCCCCAGTTTTCAAGTGCTTGCACCAGACAATAAAAACTTGCAGTTCTAGAAAGTTCCATGTGTGAGTGGTTGGATTTTCCGGCCCCGGTTGCTCTATTTCCATCCCTGGTTGGAAATAAACTTTATTTATCATCCCTTTATTTCCATCACCTGATTCCAGTGCTGTTGCAATAAAGCTCCAGAGAAAAACAGCACTGAAACCCCACTGGTAGAAGAGATTTTTTATTCACTAAGTATTCTCAGGTCATTTTTCAATGTCTCTTGATGACGAGGATGATGATGATCCTGACTTTTGCCTGTCAAAGAAGGTACCACAGAATTTATTACTGGGGTCTCTCTACCTCACCAAAATCCAGGTGATGCCCAAGAAAGTTCTGAGTGGGTTCAGAGAGAGAAGATGACAAAATTCAGCTATGAAGAATTTCAAGGTGTAATTATGGGGTGAGAGAAGCTCAGGCCCCTCCTAAGGTGGTGCAGAAGCTCCTGATGCTCTCACAAGTGGAAGAGAAATGAAATTCTCCAACACTTTTCCAGCTCTGAACCCCCAGTGGAATCAGGCACTCCAGCAAGGCCCTTCCACAGGTTGGGATGCTCAGGTTGGAACATTTTGGGATTTCCTCATTCCCACAGGGCCAGAACAGCTCCGGGTGTGAGTCCTCAGAGGGAGTTTCCCTGTGGGGAGCAATCCCTTTGATGTGGTCTGCGCCGGCAATTAGCAGGGAAAGGGAATTAAACCTCGGAATTGCTCTACGGGAGGCAGGTGACGGACACCTGGAATTGTCCCAGGAGAAGCAGGAGTGACCCACGGCCATAACGGCTTCTCCTGTCCCTCCACCCTCGGCCCTCACCCCCTTGGGGACCTCAGCGAGGCAAACACCTCAAAACACATCCCAGCTGAGCCTCTCCAGCCGGTGCTGCCACTGGAATAGCTGATTTTCCTGGGATTTTATTATGGGAAGTCATTGAGGGTGATAAAATTCCAGAGGCTGGGAATTGCACACTGACATTGCTGGCACAGAGCAAAGCCAGAGTTTGGGGTCCCACTTCAGGGGGGTGGGAATGGTGCTGTCAGGAATTCCTGCACCCAGAAATGGCCCAGGACCAAGAAAACCAGGATCCAAATTACAGAAATTCTCAGGGTGACAGCAGGAGCACAGCACAGCCTCAAATCTTGTTGCTTCTTCAGAAATGCCAGAGTTATCCCCAAAACGGGCAGGAATTCATCCTTTTGGTCCATATCCGTGGAGATGCTGCTGCACAATGGGGATGTTGGATGTGATCCCCCTCCATCTCCATCACTTGAAGTGGTGGGGCCTGCCTGACCTCGGCTCTCTCCTGAGTGGGGGAACCAAACAAAAATCCCCATCAAAACCCTTTGCTGCTGGGGTGGGAAATCTCCCACGGCCACGGGGGATTCCTGTGGTGCCCCAGAAATTCCAGTCCCACCCCTGTTCCCCTGGGAATCTCCACCGTGGAGTCACAGAATATCCTGAGGTGGAAGGGACCCCCAAGGATCATCAAAATTCAACTCCTGGCCTTGCACAGACACCCCATCAATCCCCCCCTGTGCCTCCAGCGTGCAACACTCAATAAAATGAGACCCCTCAGCCCCTTCTGGTGTCGGTCACCAGCGGCATCTTCCGGCTGGAGTGGAGGGTGGCAACCTCCAGAATCCTTCTGGAGCCCCAGAAGGAATTCAACCACGGGAATTCAACCGCAGGAGCCGAGCTCACGTGTGGGACCTGCCGTGGATGCAGGGCAGCCGAGGAAGTGATGCACGGGAGAGGCATCGTCCGCATCCAGTGAGTCAGGACAAGTGGGATGGAGGAGGAGAGTCTGTTTGGTAAATAAACCTATCACCATTCCTTTGGATGCCTCACTTCCCACTCAGGAACAACGGTATAAAAGTTGGTGGATCTCGGGGTGCTTCATTCGCTCAGCTTTGCCCTGAGGTGTCCGTGGTCAGAGCCGAGAAGGGTAAGTCCAGGTCTGCCCGAGGGAGGGATTCTTCCCTTCATTTCCTGCTCCCAAAATGCAAAAGTTTTGGTGAAAAACATCTGGTGGGAGGGCAGGGAAGTTGCTGGGGTGAATTTAAATCTCTTGTGGATGCCTTGGTCCCACCAGACCAAGCAGGAACAGGATAAGCCCATGCTGCTGAAGGTTGTGTCTCGTCAGTATTGAGATGGAGATGGAATGGCTTTGGGATAAGGAGATGGGACAACTTTGGGATAAAAGCCTTTAAAAGATGATCCTGGCCACTTCAAAGTGGTGTTGGGCTGGACTGGGGTCACAAGCCTTGGGAAATTCTCGTGAGAACTGGTGGCTGCCCTGGAGTAAAAAGCTTTTCCTTGCAGGGTCACTGCTCCAAGATGTGCTCCAGACAAAGCGGGTGCCACGGCTGCGGCTCCTGCTGCTGCTGCTGCCGGGGCAGCCAACAGTCCCAGGGCTCCTCCGGCGGGGGAGGAGGCGGATCCTGCTGCGGTGGAGGATCCTCCAGAGGATCAACCCAGAAGATCGTTATCAGCTCTGGCGGCGGCGGAGGAGGAGGCTCCTCTGGATGCTGTGGTGGAGGATCCAGTGGCGGTTCTTCAAAGAGCATGATGGGAGGAGGAGGAGGATCCTCCGGATGCTGCGGTGGAGGCTCCAGTAGTGGCTCCTCAAAGAGCATGATGGGAGGAGGAGGTGGTGGAGGATCCTCTGGATGCTGCGGTGGTGGATCTAGTGGTGGATCTTCTGGGATGAAGATCATCATGGGAGGTGGAGGTGGTGGTGGTTCTTCTGGATGCTGCGGTGGCGGATCTGGTGGTGGATCTTCAAAGAGCATGATGGGTGGTGGAGGTGGTGGGTGCTGTGGTGGAGGATCCGGTGGTGGCTCTTCTGGGATGAAGGTCATCATGGGAGGTGGAGGTGGTGGAGGATCCGGTGGATGCTGCGGTGGAGGATCCGGTGGCGGCTCCTCAAAGAGCATGATGGGCGGTGGAGGCGGTGGTGGATCCGGTGGATGCTGCGGAGGAGGATCTGGTGGTGGCAGTGGGGGATCAGCCCAGAAGATCATCATCAGCTCTGGCGGTGGAGGAGGAGGAGGAGGCTCCTCTGGATGCTGTGGAGGGGGATCTGGTGGTGGCTCTTCAGGAGGGAAGATCATCATGGGCGGTGGAGGCGGTGGTGGATCCTCTGGATGCTGCGGTGGCGGATCCGGCGGTGGCTCCTCAGGCCAGACCATCATCATCAGCTCTGGAGGTGGTGGCGGAGGAAGTTCCTCCCAGCAGAAATGTCCCGTTGTCATCCCCAGCGTGGTGTCCCACCAGACCAAGCAGAGCTCCCACTGGCCCTGTCAGCAGAAGTAACAGCCCTGGGCAGCTCTGGTTCCCATCAGGAACGGCCGAGTCTTTGCCCTCCAAGTTTTTCCCCAGCACATCCCCGTCCCTTGTGTTCCCTCAGTGCTGCATCCCTGTGCTGTGAACTCCCAAGTGGCTCCTCTGTGCCATAAATGTGACGGGAAATAAAGATTTCTGTGCATGGACAGAACTGGTTTGTGAGGTTGCTTTTCTCCTTTGTCAGTTTGCTTCCCGAAAAAATGAGTAAAACATCCGAAACATTCTGCTGGGAAATGTTCTCCACCCTCCAGTGCTGCAGCAGATCTTTCCTACACCCAACATAATTTTCCCCTCTTTCATCCTGAACCCATTCCCTGTGTCCTGTCCCTGCAGTTCCTGAGGAAAAGTCCCTCTCCAGCTTCCCTGGAGCCCCTGCAGATCTTGGGGAGTCTCCACACAAACTCCTCTCCTCCAGGCTGAACATTCCCAACCCTCCCAGCCTGGCTCCTCAGGGCAGGAGCTCTTCTTATCAACTTCATGGCCTCCTCTGGACTTACTCCAACAATTCCATGTCCTTCTTATGTTGGGGACACCAGAACTGGACACAGCATTCCCAGTGGGGTCTCACCAGAGCAGAAAAACCCCTCCCTCACCATCCTGCCCACTCTCCTTTGGATGCAGCCCTGAGACAGTTGGTTTTCCCCTCAAAGTGGGAAAATCCCCTCAAAAAAAACTTCCAAAGTCGTCTTTGGAACTGGTGGGATTAGTCTTGAGTCCAGTAAATTTTAACCCAGGGGGGTTTTGTTCACCTCACAAACACACCTGGTAGGGAGGAAGCAAAATTAGGAGCTACAGGGATTATCATCCATGAAACTCCTGAGGGATCACGACTGACAGGTTCCTGCCTTTTGGAGAAAAATGGACAGTTCTTCTCCAGGATCATGCCCCACATTGTCAGCATCACTGTGCCTGATGGAATCTGGTGGGAAAAGGGATCCAGGGTAGGATCTGGCCAGGGATTTGTCCTCTCTTGTATCAACAACTGACTGAGGTGTTTGCAGTGAGGAGATGAAGAGGCACCATGACCCACCAGTCCTTCCTGAGGGCTCCAGGACTGCAGGAAAAAGGGCCCAGCAGAGATCACAAAACTGAGAACGTGGCCCTGAAGCATTTTACACCCCCATTTCCCTTCAGCAAACATAGATATCCAAACTTCTCCCTAACCTGGAGATGTTGTGGCAGTGCCGACCCTGTGCTCTGACCGCACTTTTCCTGCACCTCTGGCAAACAAATCCATGGGGTACAGGTCCAGTGCTTCCAGGGGGTCCCACCCTGGGCTCTCCACACTCTGTGATCTGCAGGAGCTCCTCTCACCACCCCTCCAAAAACCTCCATGGCCTTTCCACATCCCTGGGTCAGGACGAGCTGCTCATGCTGGGTGTCCCTCTGTGCCAATGAGCTGCTAGTCCTGAGTCTGGCTAATCCCAAGTCCTAATCTGGGCGAGTCCCTACAGGTTGAAGGCACGGAAGGGATCAAGGTGTTGAGATCCTCAGGAGTACAACACCCACACGCCAGAGCTGGGAGCCAGAACAGCGGTGACACCTCAGATCTGGAGATGAGAACAGAGATAAGGCCATGGGAGGGACTCCAAAGCTGAATGAAGGAAGCCCCTGCACGTGTGTCCGTGCTGCTGGTGGCCCTGTCCCCATCCCAAGGGTGTCATGTGTGCGTGCTCAAAGTCACGTTCGTGGTGACAGCTGGGACCTGCTGCTGCTGTCACTTGTCCCCACAAGAGCCAAAATCTCTATTAGTCCTTCCTCTACTCATTGTCCCAGGAGGGCGGATGCTGCTGTCAGGCTCCAAACACGCGTGACACAGAGCTGGTGCTGGGACAGCTGTGCTGACAAACTGTCATCCTCCAGCAGGGAACACATCCAGGTGACTCCCCTGCCCAGGTGTGGGTGGGGTGGCCACTGAAGACCCTCAGAAATGGGTCCTGTTGGGGTAGAGGGGGTGTTTAATGTCCTAGAGTTCAAGGGTCTTGGTGGCCTTCAAGGGTCAGGTCTTGATGGCCTTCAAGTGCAACTTTGAAAACAGAAGGATTCCAAGGTTTTCCCCATTCCAGCCTGGAGACTGAGACCCCTGGAAGCTGGAGCTGAGCACAGACCTCTGTGGAAATCCAACAGGCACTTCCACTTTGGGGTCACAAAAGACTGGAGGGAAATGTCTCCTTTGCCACTGTCACGTCCTCTGACACAGATGTGGGCAGCTCCAAACCAGGGAACTCCATTGGGGTGGCACCTCTGGCCTTTTCCAGCAGGATGGACATGCTCCTGCTCCCCGTCTTGCCAGTCCTTGAGGGAATTCTCCAAAATTCTCTGTGACTCTGCTCAGGCACATCCTTCATCCTTGTCCTTCCATCCCTCTCTGGCTCCAACTCACTCCACTTGGCATCTGCTCAGTCCCCACTCTGTCCTGAGCACCCAGGGAGCTCCATCCCAGCAGAAACACATCAGGCCCCCCCCAAAACAGACCCCGAGATGTCATTTGCCCCAAAAAATTCGGAGCGAGGTTCCCGGAAGGGAATCATTAGGCGGAATTAGCGACACAGAACGGGGCCGATGCGCCTCCTTCCCATCTCCTCTGCTGCAGGTGAGTCAAGGAAGGAGGCAGCTGAGGCCAAGCTCTGTCAATAAATCTCTCAGCATTCCTTAGGGTGTCTCACTTCCCTCGGGAGCGCGGTGCAGCCGGTATAAAAGCTCAGCCATCCCAGAGCTCCTCATCTAACCCACGCCGAGCATCGCGACGTCCCCACCAGCACCAAAGGTAAGCCCGTGGATACGGAAACTTCTGGAACCTCTGGGCAGGGAGATCCCTCCATCAGTTTGTCTTTGGGTGTTCTTTGAACTGTGGTGGCCCCAAAAGCAACAGGAGGTGCCAACAGAGCTCCCTTCCTTAGACAGGGGCGTTGCAGGTGGAGCCCTGAAAGCTGAACTTTGAGCTGCTGAGTCAGTGTGAGACATCCAGAAGGATCCACACCATTTTTGAGGCGTGTCAGAGCATGTGTGCAAACCTCGGGAAGTGTTCCCAACCTCTCTGCACGCAGAGGGCTCCTGGAACTGTTGTGACCTGCAGAGAGCTCCCTGGGATGTCAGGGCAGGTCTCAGGGTGGGAGTTTAAAGTAGGGCTGCAGAAGATGGGACAAGTCCTGGGAACTCTCCCTTCCTGAGCTGGGAAGGCTCAGCTGCATCTCCAAGGTTCTGCTTTCTGACAGCTCCGTTCCTTGCAGGGTCACTGCTCCAAGATGTGCTCCAGACAAAGCTACGGAGGCTGCCATGGGATGTCCTCCCAGTCCAGCGGGTGCCACAGCCAGGGCTCCGGTTGCCACAGCTCCTCCAGTTACCAATCCCAGGGCTCCTCCTGCTGCGGGGGCGGAGGGGGCAAAGTCATCATCAGCTCTGGTGGTGGAGGAGGTGGATCCTGCTGCAGCGGGGGCTCCTCTGGATATGGGATGGGAGGGGGATACGGTGGTGGATCTTCAGGATCAAAGAGCATCATTGGAGGGGGAAGCAGTGGAGGATACTCAGGTTGTGGCATGGGAGGGGGATACGGTGGTGGATCTTCAGGATCAAAGAGCATCATTGGAGGTGGAGGTAGTGGAGGTTCCTCTGGGTGCTGCAGTGGGGGCAGCTATGGAATGGGTGGAGGATATGGTGGCTCTTCAGGATCAAAGACCATCATTGTAGGTGGAGGTTCCTCTGGATGCTGCAGTGGGGGCAGCTATGGAATGGGTGGAGGATATGGTGGCTCTTCAGGATCAAAGAGCATCATTGGAGGTGGAGGTTCCTCTGGATGCTGCAGTGGGGGCAGCTATGGGATGGGTGGAGGATATGGTGGATCTTCAGGATCAAAGACCATCATTGGAGGTGGAGGTTCCTCTGGATGCTGCAGTGGAGGATCCAGCTATGGGATGGGTGGAGGATACGGTGGAGGATCTTCAGGATCAAAGACCATCATTGTAGGTGGAGGTAGTGGAGGTTCCTCTGGATACTGTGGTGGAGGATCTTCAGGCTATGGCATGGGAGGAGGGTACGGTGGTGGCTCTTCAGGATCAAAGACCATCATTGGAGGTGGAGGCAGTGGTGGATCATCCGGATGCTGGGGTGGAGGATCCAGCTATGGGATGGGAGGAGGATGCAGCGGTGGCTCCTCAGGCCAGACCATCATCATCAGCTCTGGAGATGGCAGCGGAGGCTCCTCACAGCAGAAATGTCCCATTGTCATCCCCAGCGTGGTGTCCCACCAGAGCAAGCAGAGCTCCTACTGGCCCTATGGCCAGCAGAAGTAACAGCCCTGGGCAGCTCCAGTTCTGAGTCTCTGCCATCCTTGCCTCTGGTCCTTCCAAGCGTGTCCTCTCCTGTCCCTGTTCCCTGGACCCCCGTGTGAGATCTCCAGGATTGCCCTGCTGTGCCCTGCTCCTGGTGTTGGGGTGCCTTTGATAATGTTCTGCCACTTTTTACACCCAATAAATGCTACAATTGCTCAAACCTGCCCTTTTTTGGGGAGTTCATTTCTTTCTTGCACCACCAACCCACACTTTGTGGTCTTGGGATGTGGAAATGCCTCTGATGAGATGTTTCACTCCAAAGCCACCCAGTTTGTTGTCCCAAGGGTTTTCCACTTTCATTTTCCACCTGGGCTCTGTGAGGGAGGAACAGAAGACCCCAAAATTCGAAGGAACCACAGCACCAACACCCTTTTGGGCATGGTGCAGGCCCTCTGTGTCCTCTGAGGTGCCAGCACACAATGACCACCTCTGTGGGCCTGATGGGAGATGTGACCAAGCCCACCAAGCTCAGTTGGGAAGAGCAGGGATTGGGGATGACCCAACAGCAGCAGGTGGGCAATAAAACATCCATGACAACATCCATGGCCTTGCCATCCTCCCCTTTCCTGCGGCAAGCTGAGGGAACACCCTCAGGCTGTGCCAGGGGAGGCTCAGGGTGGACACCAGGAGGAATTTCCTCATGGAAGGGTTGTCAGGTCTTGGATGGGGCTGCCCAGGGAGGTTTGGAGTTCCCGTCCCTGGAGGTGTCCAAGGAAGGCCTGGACAGGTCACTCAGTGCTCTGGGCTGGCTGACAAAGCAGGGACAGGCTGGACTCGATGGTCTGGGAGGGCTTTTCCAACCTCAGGGATTCTGGAATTCCATGATCTGTGCCCAGAGGGAAGCCTCACCTGCCAACCAGCCAATCCAGCCCCGGGCCAGGCAAGAGGGAATAAAACCAGCATCAAATCCCTCAGGCTGCTCCAAATCTTCCTCCCGGTCTCAAAAATCCCTCCCTCCCCAGGCTTTGCACCCCGTCCTGGCAGCCCCACAGCCCCACCACGGATTTCTGCCCGGGGATGGGGTTTTGGCCAAAACTGGGACTTTTTGTCACCACGGCAGAACTTTCCGGAGCCGGTCCAGCCTCCAGGAGCTGGTTCCAAACCAGGGGAAGGAGATGAGAAAGAAGGAAGGGAGGGATGTGGAGGCATAATCCTTCATTAAAGCATAATCCAGCCAGGCTGGGTTTAAGCATGGGGACATTCCCACCTCCGCAAATTCTGCCTTTTTTTAAGCTTCTCTTTGAACACCCTTGCAAAATTCCCACTTAGGGCATCAATCGCTTTGAATGAACTTCTGGCTCATATGCAAATGTCTTCCTCGGAAAAAAAAGTTCCCCCTGGAGCCACCGGGGTGGGATCAGGTTGTCACCAGAGCTTTGGGCGCTGTTCCTCCCCACGGTCCCCGCTCTCGCTGTGCGTTCTCCTACACCCACATTCCCACCCACCTCTCCCGGGGTTGGGGGCCGGAGGATTCCTGCGTAGCCCAGGGCAGGGGCGCAGGAACGGGCTCATTACACAGAAGTAACAATTACAGCGGCGAAATGAGCGGTGTGAAGGGAGATATGGATCGGGAGTCAAAGCAAACACTGATATCGCAGTTTGGTAAATAAATCCTTCTCATTCCCGAGGGTGTCTCACTTCCCATACATGTTAAACGCCATATAAATGTTCCCGAGGCCGTTTAAGCTCCTCATTCAGTCGACTTTTACCTTCTAAATGTGTTTCCGATGGCTGAAGAGGGTAAGTCTCTTTTTTTTTTCTGGGATTTTATCGTTTCCTAGTCATGGGATGTGGCTCATTTGATACCTTGGCTCGTGCTGGCAGCAGGACCCCTCTGCCTGAGCCAAATCCTCGGGATCTGGGTGGGTTCCAGCTCTGTTCTGGGTCCAAACCCTGTGGAGAAAAATGAAATCAAGGCACCAGAGCGGGATGCAGAGGGATGAGCAGGGTAAAAACCCAGATGGGTCTGTGGTGGGGCCGGCACGTGGGAACTGCACAACCTCTGTGGGTTTGAATGTGCGGGACACATTTTTATACCATTAAATAACAGCTGGACCTCAGAATGGCCACGAGCCTCTGTGGCTGGGCCAATCACCTTCTATAAAAGAATTTTGGGGCTGCAGTAACAGAGCCAGGGTGGAAACTTTGATCCATTGTTCTTGCAACAAGTGAGGAACAGAAATGAGGATGATCCTTGGTAATTTTGCAGCTCTGCAGACACGAAGATGAGTGGGGGAAGCCATGGCAGTTCTTAGAAGGGAAAATAATACATTTCAAATTTTGGATTCAGAACGTATTTCAGCTTTTGGATTCTCTGGAAATAGAGGTAGAAAGAGGAAAGCTATCCCAGGAAGAGCCCAGATTTCCTTGGATATGAAGGATAGGGGCTTGAAGCAACCTGGTCTAGCAGAAGGTGTCCATGCCCGAGGCAGGGGGTGGCATTGGATGAGCTTTAAGGTCTTTTCCAACCCAAACCACTCCACAATTCCATGATTCTCTACCAGCTCGATTTCAAAGCCTGGAACTGCCACATTGTCTGGCAGCTCCCTGCCCGCCTTGGTGCCAGCACAAAGCGAAACAGTGCAAGTTTGGGGGTGTTTCCCTTTCCTCTTCCAGTTTTACCACTGGGGGTGTTTTCCTCTTCCATCTTCACCGCCAGGGGTGTTTTCCTCTTCCATCTTCACCACCAGGGATGTTTTCCTCTCCTCTTCCAGCTCTACCACTGGGGATGTTTTCCTTTCCTCTTCCAGTTTTACCACCAGGGGTGTTTTCCTTTCCTCTTCCATCTTCACCACCAGGGATGTTTTCCTCTCCTCTTCCAGCTCTACCACCGGGGATGTTTTCCTTTCCTCTTCCAGTTTTACCACCGGGGATGTTTTCCTTTCCTCTTCCAGCTCTACCACTGTCTGCGGCGCAAATGGTCTGGGAGGAACCGGGGCTACAGCCGGGAAATCTCCCTGAGCCACGGCGGCTTCTGCTCGGGCTCCTTCACCAACCGCCACGGCCGCGCCTCCTTCTCGTGCGGCAGGGACAGTTCCGTCACCTACAGCCGGAGACCCTCGTCCTGCCCACCCCAGCCAGCGCCAGCCCCCTACAGCATCTCAGGGGGGTTCTCGTGTGACATCGACGGCTCCCTCGTGGTCAGCAGTGGGGACTGTGGGGTCACATCTGGCTGGGACCCCATGGTGAGGACGGTGCCGGTTTATGGCTCTGGAGCGGGGTTGGGGTACGGTGGTGAGGATGTGGGGAGTGCAGGAGGAGGTGGAGGATCCATCTACCACGGAGGGAATTTGGGAGTGGCGGAGGGAGCAGGGGCTGGGTATGGATACTCTGCACCCCTGAGTGACACCCTAAGCACTGGAGGGGTCTCTGAGGGCTCAGGGTACTATGGAGGAGGGTATGAATATGGGACGTATGGGACTGGGATGTTGCCTGGGCCAGAGCTCAGCCCTGCGGGCGGGGGATGCGCCCAGGTGGTGCAGCAGAAATGCCCCGTGGTCGTCCCCACCATCAAGAGCCAGCAGTGCAAGCAAAGCACCCACTGGCCACCCATCCAGAAGAAATGAGCGGCCCAGCAGCCTCTTCCACGTCCCAGATGTGCCCCTGGATGTGCCACGGTGGAATTTCCCCCCCCTAACTGCGTCATTACATCACAGAGCTCTGCATTCCTCATGTGGGGCTGTGCTGACAACAGCCCCCCAGGAGCTGCTGGAAAAAGGGGTTTGTGCTGTGGTGATGGGAAAAGGTTCTTTTCTCCATCTCCTCTGGATCATGGGTTGAAAAATAAAACCTCACAGACCGTGGGTAATTTCAATATTGGGATGGTTTCTTTCGTTTCTGGCTCCTTCACTCAAAATGCAAATGGATCCTCAAGGAATCTCCACAACACAAGGACATTTTTCATGTGTATTTTACACCCAATTTAAATGTAAATTTTATGTTAATACAATTAAAATACAGTACTTTCAACAGCCAGAGGAGTTCAGGTGGTGCCTGACTCTTCCCAGTGGTGCCCAAGGACAGGACAAGGATAAACCAAACCCCAATTCCACCTCACCGAGAGGGAGAATTTATTTCCATGGAGAAGGCAGAGGCCTGGAAGGAGTGGGGTCTCCCCTTCCAGAAACATCCCAACCCCACATGGACATGCCCCTGTGCCCCCTGTTTCCTCAGGAGATCTCCCTCCCAACCCCAACTACTCCAGAATTTTGGGATTTTGCTCTCAATTCTGGGATTCTGGCCCTTTCTGGAGCTGCCGTTCCCACCCCGTGGAGCCCCCACGAGCCTCATTAAGGAGATCTGCCAATCTCCCGGGGGATTTCCGACTGATTATTATTTACAACGTGACCTGGCAGTGAAAGGTTGTTTACCTGGCTCCTGCCCCGATGGCGAAACCCCGAGCACGTAGAACCTCGTGCATGAGGCAACTCCGAGGAGCTCCTTGGCTTCTTCCCCATAACTTGCTCATGGCATTTTTTTTTTTTTTGATAGGATCAGGCCCTAAATTAAGCACAGGGAGAGGATGGTTCCAGTGCTGGTTGGGACGTGGGGCTTGCCCAACATTTAATCTTCTCTTGTTTGACTCATCCAAATACTTGTTAGGAAGGGGAAAAAAAAACCACCTGTAGATCTGGGTCCATTTAACATAAAATCACATTGTTGGTTTTTTACCTTTCTGCTTTCACCCACCTGGGGGGATTTTGACATTTTCAACTCAGTAAAAATCCAGAAAACTTTGCCCTGAAACACCAAAGACCCAAATCCTCTGAGCTCTAAACCCGTGTTTGATGTCATGGGATCCTTCACACATAAAGCGTCGTAAGATCATCATGTGGGGACAATTGCACAAGATTTTGTCACCAGCCCTATTAAATTCCATTCTAAAATTAGGCAGCGTTATCATTGATTTGCTTTTATTTCTATTTCTAAAATCTACCACTCCATTATTGATATTTCTGTGGGTTTCCTTCCTTCATTAAGGCCAGCAAAAAAATCCTATTAAATTCTATTCTAAAATTAGGCAGCATTATCATTGATTTGCTTTTATTTCTATTTCTAAAATCTACCACTCCATTATTGATATTTCTGTGGGTTTCCTTCCTTCATCGAGGGAAGCAAAAAAACTCTGAAAGCTCAAATAAATTCCCAGAAAATTCTGCAAAACCAAGCCCAGAGACTTCAAATATTTGAGTTTATCCAAGTGACCGAAAACTACCTCAAAATTTCAGTCCATCCCAAAACAGAGAAAACACTTGAAAATCCCATTTCTTGCTCCCTGGTTCTTGAGTCTCCTTTCAAAGGGCACTGCCCAAGTTTGGATGGTTCAATATTTAATAACCCAGGGCTCACAGGTTTGCACCCAAGGCTGGACATGAGGAGCCAGAGCTGATCCGCCCTCCCCAGAGCTCAGCTCCAGCCTGAGGCTGGGAGGAGTCCCAGGCTGGGTTTTATCCTTGACACAGCGAGGTTTCCTCCCCTCTCCTTGCACAACAGGGCAGGGACGAGTCATCCTGTCAGGAGCTCTGATAACACAGGAGTCATCCCAAAGCCTGATAACTCATCCCAAACTCTGATAAGCCAGGACTTGTCCCGAGCCTGTCTGTGCTTGTCAAACCAAGGCCCCTCTCCTGCAGCTGTTGGTAGACAGGCTGAGCAGTAAACACAGCTCTGGTTTCTGGATGAAAGTCTCCAACTGGCGCCTCTGGAGAGAAACTCCAGGAATTGTTTCAGTGATAGCAAACAGGAGCCAGCCCTCGGCTTCAGGGCATCTCTGCCCAACAAAACCCCACCACCCCTTGGCCTCAGGGCATCTCTGCCCAGCCAAACCTCGTGGCTCCATGAGGGATTTCAGGTGGGAAGTGAGTGAGAACACATCAGGAGTCCTGCTGGAATTCCATGGTCGGGAGGGGAAATGAGAAGCTGGGGATGTTGCGAAGCCGTGGTTGCATCCAGGATTGCACCACCCCAGTGCTCTGCACCCAGGTGCCCCCATCCCGCCCCAGGGAAGATCTGGTGGAGCTCAGGATGCGTGGGGAGCTCGGATGTGTGGTCTCTGACCCAGCATTTTACTCACAGCTTACTCACGGGTACAAGGTTTGCACAAGCACCTTCCATCGGCGCTGGTTTCCCATCGTTGCTCCAGAGCCCGGCAAATAAAGCAGTAAAATATGAGAAAAAATGGGAATTTTCAATGAGAAATTCTGTGTGGGGCATCTTGGGGTTGGCCAGGAAAAACATCAGCAATAAAAATTGGTGGTGACTGTGTCAGTGATGGTGGAATGGCCGTAAAATCAGGTGGGATAGAAACTCCAGGAGTAGATGTCCAGGTAGATGGACACAGGTGGGGAATCACAGAACCACGGAGCCACAAAAGCTCAGAATCCCTGATGTCACAATCACAGAATCCCAGAACAGCAGGGGAGCAGGGTCACCTGGCACAGGTGACACAAGGACACGTCCAGGAGGGTCTGGAATGACCCCAGACACTCCAGCTGTTCCAGGGGAGAAATTCTCCATCGTGTTGAGGAAACCTCGTAACATTTTTGGGGAATTCACAGGTAGGAGCCAACGCTTCCAGCAGCGGCCTGTGCCACCAGCTGGGTTTGCCAGGTCACCTCCCAGCCTGAGCCTCCCACAGTGGCCACAGAGACTTCACCATCCTGGTTTTGTTCCTTTGGGAAGTGACCCCGCCAGAGAGGGGACCCTCGGCTCACTTCTGGTACCCGCAGGTCCCTCACGGGCTGAAAACGACTTTAAAGATATTTTCCAAGCACATCCAACCAAGACCTTCTAAGAATTCACCATTTTTCATGGGGACAACCTGAGAACGGTGGTTTTTTCCCACAAGAACCCCAAGGTTTTTCTCCTGCCCAGACCAGTCGGGGAGGACAGGGCACCAGGGCCTCTCCTTCCTGCCAGACTCCAGGTGAGAGGTTTCGGGAGGACAGGAACCCCAAAACTCACCACCTTTGCCGCCCATTTTGCAACCTAAAATCCGTCGTGCCGTGAGGGTGAGCCAGCCCCGGCCGCCCACACGGTTTTCACCCCGAGCCCGTCAGGGGCAGGGCGCAATTAAAGCTGTGTAAGACGAGGAAGACAATCCAGAGCCTGACAAGTCAATCAAAGAAATCGGGTGGAAGGAGCTTTTGAAGGCCATGGGTAATTAGGGGTGGGGCTGTTTTGTAAATACCTTGGTCATCTTTCCCCTCAGGGGGTTATTGCATTTTCAGGAAGGGACTTGGGAACTGTATAAAAGTCCTTGGAGGGGAGAGGAACTCATTCACTCGGCTCCACTCCTCCTCCAGAGCCTTCACAGCCCAGGTGAGTGCCTGCTAAGCTTTAATTCCAAGGAGAATTCCCTGCACTGAGCTGAGCTTTGCTCTGGGGACATTTCCTGAGAGCCAAATCCTCAGCTCTGTGGCTGGGGCTGTTTTGTGCTCCCAAAAATTAGGACTGCTTATGCTGAGAAGCAAAATTTACTACCTGTAGCTATATTTGGATTATTCTGGTGCTTTCCAGTATCCAAAGGACAAACTGGAAATGAATTAAAGCAAAGAATGGGGATTTTGGGATGAATGGGAGACAGCAGGCTGATCTTTCATAAGGAACCTCGGGGTTAAGCTGGGAATTTTAATTGCTTTTATAAGCCTGACTCCTTTAATAAGCTCCTTTGGAAAACATTCAGGAGATGAAAGTATTAAAACTTCTTCCTTGAAGTGTCGAAATTTCTTCCTTGAAGAATTTTAGGAAAGGACAGAGAGGGCGGATTTAAACTGCGAGAGGAAGGAGCAGCAGGATCCTCTTCCAGCTCAGCATCCTGGATGATTTTTGCCTCCCTGAAATCCCAGCAATCCTCAGCAGGGGTTGGGATTTGCGCAGAGGATTTTCCTCATGCTCAGGGAATTTGGCCTGGAGGGAGCAGAGGACACGAGGAGGGAGGATGGCGGAGGAAATTGTCTTTATTTTGGGCACCTGCCTTTGGAAGTGGATTTTTCCAGGGCTTTGCCACCAGTCCTGGCTCTGCCAGGGCCCCTCGAGGCTACGAGATTTTTGGGATTCTTGCCAAGATGCCTCTTGCTGGTGTGGGATATCCCAGCGTCACACGGAGCGTCTGTTCCTCCAGGAGCATCCTGGGATGCAGCCAAGGAAGAGCAGGGAAATGGCTGAAAAAATAGCAGGGGAATGGTTGAAAAAATAGCAGGGAAATGGCTCAAGGGAGAGCAGGGAAATGGCTGAAAATATAGCAGGGAAATGGCTCAAAAACAGCAGGGAAATGGTTCAAAAATAGCAGGGAAATTGCTCAAAAAATAGCAGGGAAATGGCTTTAAAAATAGCAGGGAAATGGCTCAAGGAATAAGAGGGAAATGGCTCAAAAAATTGCAGGGAAATGGCTCAAGGGGGAAAAGGGAAATGGCTCAAAAATAGCAGGGAAATGGCTCAAAAATAACAGGGAAATGGCTCAAAAAATAGCAGGAAAATGGCTCAAAACATAGCAGGGAAATGGCTCAAAGAATAACAGGGAAATCACTCAAAAAATTGCAGGGAAATGGCTCAAGGGGTAAAAGGGAAATGGCTCAAAAAATAGCAGGGAAATGGTTGAAAAAAATAGCAGGGAAATGGCTCAAGGAGAGCAGGGAAATGGCTCAAGGAAGAAGAGGGAAATGGCTCAAAAAATAACAGAAGTGGCTCAAGGAGAACAGGGAAATTACTCAAAAAATTGCTTGGAAATGGCTCAAGGAAGAAGAGGGAAATGGCTCATGGGGCCCAGCAGAACCCTGAGGGCTGCTGTGGGGTCTCATGAGGTGTTCAGATGGTCCAGTCTGATCCAGCACTGTGGGAAGGAACCCCCAAACTGGCGGAACTGGGTGGGCAGAAAGGCAAATCCTGCTGGGGAACCTGGGAGCGACGCGAACCGTGCCCTCCCTGCCCCTAACACCAACCTCCTCTCCTTCCCAGCTCCCCAGACCTCCTCTCGGCCACCCCAAAGATGTGCTCCCGTGAGAACAGAGGCTGCCACGGCTCCGAGAGCTCCTCCTGCCACGGCGGCGGCTCCTCCTGCCACGACAGCGACCGCTCCTGCCACGGCTCCGAGGGGCTGGTGTGCCACGAGGTGACCCCGGTGCCCGACGTCACCCCCGTGGTGGTGCTGACCCCTCAGTGCCCGGCGGGCACCGGGCAGGTGCCCCTGCCCCAGGTCCCGTGCCAGCAGCAGCAGCAGCAGATCAAGCAGCCGGTGCAGTGGCCGCCTCAGCAGCAGCAGAAGTGAAGAAAAGCTCGGAGCTGCTCCCTGTCCCTGAGCTTGGACAGGCCCTGCCTCATCCCCGCAGCCCTTTTCCCTCCTCCTGAGAACCCCCGAGTGGCATTAGCGCGGTGGAATTGGGATTTGTTCTTCGTTCCCTGCTCCTGTCTCCAGTAGCAAAGGTGTGATGTTGAATTAAAGCCTAAAAGCTCATCAAAACCTGCTGGCGTCCTGGTGTTTTTCCACTGCTTTTCCTTTATCTTGGGCATCGTTCCCCGGCCTGTCTGGGCTGAGGGGAGCTGCTCTCCACAGCTCCCTCCCCTTTCCCCGTGGCATTCCAGAGGCTGGGGTGGCTCAGCCCTGCAGTCCCCACACCTTGGGCACCTGCCAGGCCGATTTCAAAATCTGTCTGGGGCTGGAGGTACAGATCAGCCTCTCTGCAACCCCAGCCCTTGGCTCGGAGCCTCAGACCCTCACGGGCACGTTGAGAAGGGTTTGCAGTTTGTTCGTGGCTGGTGAGCACAGAGCAGGCTCTGTCCAGGAAATCTGGAAATCCCTGATCTCCCTGAGGAGGAGGACACGAGCAGAGGAAGGACCACGTCGTGCTCAGTGTCCCTTCTGACCCCTATAAAATGGAGAGTTTGGGGCTAGATTTGGTCTTTGCTGCGAGGGAACTCTCCCTGCTTTGAAAATCTGTGTTCCCTGCAGGGAATCCCAGAATCCCAGAGGAACTGAGGGTGGAAAAGCTCTCCAAGGCCTTTGAGTCCAACCTGTGCCTGATGCCCACCTTCTCACCCAGCCCAGGGCACTGAGTGCCACCTCCAGGCTTTCCCAGGACACCTCCAGGGATGGGCACTCCAAACCTCCCTTTCCATGTCCTGACCACCCTTTCCAGGAAGAAATTCCTCCTGATGTCCCACCTGAGCCTCCTTTCCTCCCATTTGAGCCCCCCCAGGAGTTCTCCAACCCCTCCTCCAGCTTTGTTCCCTTCTCTGGACACACTCCAGCCCCTCAATGCCCCTCTTGAGTGAGAAAAAAGACATTCCCGTTTCCTCCTGAGGTTTTAACTGACTTAAACCATTAAAGTTCTGAGCCCCCCCCCTTGTAGATGTGGAAGGGAAAAAAGGAATTTCAGATCTGCAGTTGGATTTCTCACTGCACCAGGCTGATTTCTGTGGGGTTTGGGGCTCTGTGGGATGAGAGCAGCGCTGTGTGTAATGCACAAGACATTTAATTAGCCAAGGGTTCGTGATGAACCTTTGAAAGGAACGAGAAAGGTGCTATTAGCGCTGGTTTTATTACTGCTCTTAATTAAAATAACGAGGAGCCTCAGTGCCAGGCGTGAGGTCGGTGATTGCAGGAGCAGGGAATGAACGTTGGGGTTGGGAACAGGCCCCAGCCTGGCTTGGGGACATCCAGGGGTGCCAATCCCTGTCCCCCCTCACCCAGCCTGTGCCAACCCAGCCAGACCAGCGGCTCCAGACTGGCTTTGGGTCTGGCTTTGTGGGAAGGGCAGATAAAATCTGCAGGGTGAATCCTTTCCAAGGTTTCACCTCCGCTCCCGGCTGAGCCGGAGCCATCCAGGCTGTGCCACCCCATGGAAGGAAAGATTTTTGGGAAGGGCCTGAGGAGCAGAGACAGGGAATCTCTCTCTGGAGAGCTGGGGCGGTGTTATCTCCGCACACATCTGCAGAGGGAAGCAGGAAAGGCTGCAGGAATCCAGCAGGAAATCGTCCCCACCTTCTCCTCTGACAGCAGCCAAGGGGCTGAACCCCTGTAGAGAAATTCCCCGGGGATAAAAAAATATAGAATATTTTTATAGGTATAAAACAGGGATAAAACACTGCACTCCACCTTGCAGTGTTTGCAGCAAGCACAGGTGGGTCCAGGCAGAGCCAAGTCAGGTGTGCAAACATGGATAATTCTCTGTGAATGCTCCAGAACGTTGGCGAAACCCCCTCAGTCAACCACAGGGAGTGGCAGCGCTCATCCCAAACCTCATGGAGATCATCCCAAACCTCGTGGAGCTCATCCCACCTCATGGAGCTCATCCCAAACCTCATGGAGCTCCAGCTGCTCATCCCAAACCTCATGGAGCTCATCCCAAACCTCATGGAGCTCATCCCACATCTCATGGAGCTCATCCCACAACTCCTGGGGCTCATCTCATACCTCATGGAGCTCATCCCACATTTCATGGAGCTCATCCCACACTTCCCGGAGCTCCAGCTGCTCATCCCACGCTTCCTGGAACTCCAACTGCTCATCCCACACCTCATAGAGCTCATCCCACACTTCCTGGAACTCCAGCTGCTCATCCCACACCTCCTGGATCTCATCCCACACCTCATGGACCTGGAAGCTTCCACAGTGAGCCACCCCTGGAGAATGGGGCCTTTGCCCTCTCATGACCTCAGACATTTCTGTTTCCTGCCCCACTTCCTGATACTTACATCTGTCACCTTTTTTATTTCCGTTTTTCCCTCCTCACCCCTCCCAGGTGACAGCAAATCTCCTCCCACACGTGCCCAAAAATCCCAGAAGTGCTCCCTGACCACGGCCTGACCCAAACCTCTCAGGGAGGAGTCACGGGTTGGTTCTGTGCACCAGGGGAGCACAGCTCAGCTGCGAGTGCTCCAGTCCGAGGGATCGCAGTGAGTCAGCAGAGCATCGCCCCAAATCCCTCGTGCCTCACTCCTAATCCCCAGTGCCATCCCAGTGTTGACACATTCCTGCCTTTTATGGGACAAGAAGATGTAATTGATGGGTCGGATGGGCATGACTTGTACCCAGGGAGACCAAAGTTCACCCGTGATTCACGGGAAAATCCAGGTTCTGAAGTGTCTCCTGCATCACGTTGTTGTGTTTGTGCCTCCATGCCTGTCTCGTCATCCCTGAGATCATTCCAGAAGTGCTGGGAGCAGGGCAGGAACAGCAGCACTCTGTCCCGGCTAAAATAAAAAATTCTGGGGAAAATCGGAAGAGAAAATAACCAAAACCTGGTTATTTTAAATAACCAACCCCTGGGAGGGTTTGGGCCATCCTGGAGGTGTCCAAGGAATGCCTGGACCTGGCACTGAGTGCTCTCAGTGCTTGGCCAGGTGGGGCTTGGTCAAAGGTTGGGCTCGGTGGTCTTGGAGATCTTTTCCAACATCAGAGATTCTGGAAATCTGGGATTCTGTTCCCCCCAAACCATCCTGTCCTGGCATTTTGTACCACTGCCCCCAACAGCACATTGGGGTGCAAAACCACACTGAAACAGCACCTGAAGCCTCAGGCTGGGTTTGCTTGGCCAGGTTTTGGTGGATGGGGATCCACAGAGGTGGCAGAACCTGTGGGCCATTGACAGGAACCCACCCTAGGGCAGGTTTGGTGGCAGAACCTGTGGGCCATGGACAGGAACTCACTCTGGGGCCGGTTTGGTGGCAGAACATGTGGGCCATGGGCAGGAACCCACTCTGGGGCAGGTTTGGTGGCAGAACCCTTGACCCCATGGACAGGAACCCATTCTGGGGCAGGTTTGGTGGCAGAACCTGTGACCCCATGGGCAGGAACCCACTCTGGGGCAGGTTTGGTGGCAGAACATGTGGGCCATTGACAGGAACCCACCCTAGGGCAGGTTTGGTGGCAGAACCTGTGGGCCATGGACAGGAACCCACTCTGGGGCCGGTTTGGTGGTAGAACATGTGGACCATGGAGAGGAACCCAGTCTGGTTTGGTGTCAGAACCTGTGACCCCATGGACAGGAACTCACTCTGGGGCAGGACTGGTGGCAGAACCTGTGGGCCATGGACAGGAACCCACTCTGGGGCAGGTTTGGTGGCAGAACCCGTGACCCCATGGACAGGAACCCAATCTGGGGCAGGTTTGTGTGGCAAAATCTGTGGACTACAGACAGGAAGCCACTCTGGGGCAGGTTTGGTGGCAGAACCTGTGACCCCATGGACAGAAACCCACTCTGGTGGACACCTGGAGGAGAAATCCCTGCTGGGCCACACGGGGCAGGCAGGTTGGAATGATCACTGCAGGACAGATTTGGGCTAACACAAACCTCTCAGCGAGATATCCGGCCCCATTGTGCAATTCCCCTGCAGAATTCCTGCCCTAAACCTAATCCTCAGGGATTAACAATAATTATTTTTTTCACATGGAGCTCGATCACGTGGAGCTCCTGGTCCAGGTGACCCTGAGGAATTTGGGATTACAAACTGCCCGATCCACGTTGTCCACGAGCAGATCCATTGGTCACTTCCCATGAAAATTCCTTCCAATCTCGTTCATAGGGAGGTGAAGGAATTAATGAGCTATTAATAATTACAATGCTACAAGCACAGAGCATCAAAGGGAAAATACGGGAAGCTGAACACGGCGGAGAGAAATGGGCTGGGATCTGTAATTAGGGATGCCTCATGTCCCAGATAAACCCGTGGAAAAGTATAAAAGGTTTCCCATCCCAGTTTCCTTCACTCGCTGCTCTGCTCCAAAACAGCTCCATCCTCACTGCTGGAAGGGTGAGTCCAATTTTTTCTCTTCCCCTGGAGTTTCTTTAAGGAAACTTGGAGTTTTTCCATGAGTTTGGGTGGAACTGGAGTGTGGGACACTCCCTCCTCACCTCTGGATCTTGGTCGTGCTGGAGACCAAGTTCTTGTTATCCACAAGAGCAAATTATTAAAACAAATTAAAATAAAGTCTTTGAGCAGAGGCTCAAGGTAAACCAAAATAACAGAAAGGGCAGAAAATACAGACAGAGTTTTGTGGAGAAAGGGCTTGGAGGTTTCCCAGCAGGAGGAACCAGAGGGGCTGGAGCTGCTCATGGGAAATTGATGTTTGGACCAATTTTGCTCATGGGAAATTGATGTTTGGACCAATTTGGCTCATGGGAAATTGATGTTGTGACCAATTTTTCTCTGGAAATCAAGCCCCATCCATAAAAGTTCCTGGGTTTAGCAAGGCATTAAAGCATCTCCTGAAAACACTGACCCTGCTTTCTCAACCCCTGAAGAACTGGAAATTAGGAAGAAAATGGGGAATCCCAGAACAAATATCTATAAGCTCCTGCTGCCTGTGACCGTTCCTCTCTCCCCTCCAGCTCTGCCACCTCTCCAGGACGATGTGCTCCCGCGGCTCCTGCCACAGCCACGAGACCTCGTGCCATGAGTCCCGCTCCTCCTGCCACGACTCGGGGGCCTCGTGCCACTACACCATCCAGAGGCAGCCTGTGCAGAAGTTCGGCTACGTGACACCCTGCTGCCCCCCGGTGCAGCCCTGCTACCCCACTGTGCAGCGTTATTGCCCCCCAGTGCAGCGTTACTGCCCCCCAGTGCAGCCCTGCTGCCCCCCAGTACAGCGTTACTGCCCCCCAGTCTGCCCCCAGGTCACCAAGAACATCTGCAAGCTGCCACCGTGCTACCCCAAGTACTGAGGGCACCCTCGATGGCTCCTGCTTTGGGGGCTCTCCATGCCTGAAGCTTCAATCGATGGTTCTTTATTCTCGTTTTTAATTTGATCCTTGAATTCCTCGTCTGTGATTAGAATTGGGTTCTTGGTTTTGCTCTAATTTGGTTTAAGTTCTGAGGGCATCCTGGATGGCTCCTGTTTTGGGTGTTCTCCATGCCTGAAGCTTCAATCGATGGTTATTTATTCTCGTTTTTAATTTGATCTTTGAATTCCTCGTCTGCGATTAGAATTGGGTTCTTGGTTTTGCTCTAATTTGGTTTCATTTGCTCAGCATGCAAGACCCAGCTCAGGGTGCTTCCCATGAAGCTGGGAATGATTCCTGCTGCTTTTCACTCCTCTGACAGCCTCCAAAACAATAAAATTTGATTTCCAAAAGTAAAAGAAGTTCATGGTCTGTTTATCCTTTGACCTTTTTTATTCCAAATAATTGTTATCTCTGACTTCTTAGTCACCACTTTTCTCCTCAAGCTGATCACAAAATGTCCCTAAAATTTCAAAATAATAAAAGCCAGGTATTCCAGAGGCATTCCTGGAGCAGGTGAAGGCTCAGAGAGCTCACCTGCACCCTTTTTATTCACATATTGATACAGAGAATAGGTATTTATACATTTATATCCAGAAGGAATTGCTCACAGGAGGGTGGCACAGGTGATTCCATGGATACCTGGAAGTTTCCAAGGCCAGGCTGGACGGGGTTTGGAGCACCCTGGGACAGTGGGAGGTGTCTCTGCCCATGGCAGGGGTGGCACTGGAGATCTTTAAGGTCCCTCCCCATCCAGCCCACTCCAGGGTTCCACTGGAGGGAACTGAGTCCCCTCCTCAGCAGCTCCTCACACTTCGTTCGTCCCTCTGACTCAGAGTCACAAACATTTTGAGGTGTCTAACAAATGCAAATAAGCACCTCGTGGCTTTTCCTAGCCCTCCTTCTTTCACGGAGTTCCAAATTACTGTTTTCAGCGACAATTGCAGGCACTTAAAATAAGTGTGAAGTCTCTCTGGACTTTTGACGACCTCAGACTTTCCTTATCGCCCAGTCCAGCTGAGCCACCGGTTCCAGAACAGGCTCTGTGGCTGCATCAGCTTCCCCAAGAGCTCAGCAGCCAGACTCAGCTGGAGTTAATAACCCTGGGAGTTGGATGAGATGATCTTTAATGTCCCTTCCAACCCAAGTCACTCCACGATTCCCTGATTCCGTGGATTCCTCCTGCCTGACGGAGAATTGACTCAAGGGCCTCCCCCAAAAATGAGTTTTATCCACCCAGATGAAGCATTTCTACATCACAGCAGCTTCCAGAAGACTTCAGATTTTCCAAAGCTCTAAAAGATTTCCCTAAAAGCTGTTTGGTTTCTGAACCACGACCTGACAAATAAATAAAAAGATTCATAGAATCGTAAAATAGTTTGGGTGGGGAGAGACCCTAAAGATCACCTCATTCCCTGACGCCTGAGTTGTTCCTGTGGCTCTCACCTGGATAAAAGTCACAGGAAAGGGACAATCGCCCATTTTATTCTCCTAAAACCTTGGGCTGCTCCGAGAGAAACTTGGGACCAAAGAGCAAAACGCGGGAAAGAATAAAAATTTAAAAACTGCTTAAATTAAACGAGACCCCCACAGAAACCTGGGGCTGGCAAAAATCCTCACACAAACATTTCCTGCTGAGGATTTGAAACCCCCTCCATCCAGGAGGAAAATATCGTGGCACAAACAAAAAAAAACAGCTGACGGTTGGCAAACGGAACGGAAAAAAATTGGGATTGGGGACGTCGTTCTGGCGTCACCTCCGGAGCCGAGGCGTCGGGTCCCAGGTAGTCACCAGGACCTCCCTCTAATGAAGTCCCTGGGAGCTGTGGCTCTTAATTACAGTCCCTTGTGTCAGGGGAAAAAAACCTATCAATCAAAAAGTGACTCTGCCACGGAGAACCAGGGGCAGCACACGGGGAAGGAGTCAACCGTCCGGAGTTGATGCAATCCTGGTTGCCCAACGACAAATCACTTAATAACTCCAGGGATAGGTTCATTTTTGCCATGGGAATATGCAACTGCCTCCAAAATTCCCTTCTAAGCAGGTTGGGAAATTCCTCGCTTATTAAAGTGCTGAGGAAAAAAGTCATCGTTGGGTTTTTTTCCCTGACTGCGTCAAGTCGGAAATGCTAAAAATGAGACACAGGAGATAAATATGAATATGAGGGTTTGTGTCAGCATTGCCAAGAGGTGTCTAATTCCCACAACAACCTTTGGGAGATATAAAAGTCCGGCATCCCCCGTCCATCCTTCACTCAGCACCAGCTCCACGAGCTCTTCCTCTTGCTCCAGCCAAGGGTGAGTTGGATTTTGTTGATTTATCTACTCTTGAGCAGCAGTTGTTCACAGAGTTCTGTCTTTAGACCTTGCCTTCGTCTTAAAAATTCCTTATTTTTGATGGCTGGGTGTTTGAACAGGCACAAGGAGTGCTTGGTTTGCTCACGGGTGGGATGGCAGAAAAGGAGGAAAAATTGAAGGAGTAGATTTGGGAGTCTTTGGGAGCCAGCAAGGAATTCACTCCCAGACTGGCAGAGAGGGCTTGGACAATTCAGAGCAGTTTTAGAGGGAAAGCCAACAGGAGCATCTTGGGAGGGAAATTCCCATCAGAGCCTCACCATCATGGAGTGTCCTCCAAAAGGAAGGGCCACCATGTCCTGTACACCCCAAAACAGAGTAAACAACATTTCCCATCCCAGTCCCCAGGAAGAGCCAAGGAGGGGGCAGCTGTCCCAGCCTGACCATCTCTCTCTTCCCTCCAGCTCTGCCACAACTCCAGCACCATGTGCTCCCGCAGCTCCTGCCACGACTACGAGTCCTCCTCCCACGGCTCCCGCTCCTCCTGCCTCAGATCCTGGTTCTCCTGCCACCGATCCCGCTCCTCCTGCCACGAGCCCGAGCCCTCCTGCCGCTACGTCCAGAGGCAGCCGGTGCAGAAATGCACCTACGTGACGCCCTGCTGTCCCCCCGTGCAGCGCTGCTGTCCCCCCGCTGTCCCCTGCTGTCCCCCCGTGCAGCGTTACTGCCCCCCTGCCGTCCCCTGCTGTCCCCAGGTGCCCTACTGCCACCAGTACACCAAGAGCATCTGGAACCTTCCACCGGCGTGCCCCAAGTACTGAGCAGGATCCAGGATCCGCCGGCTCCTCCCTTGGGCACCCCGACCTCGGCTCGTCTCACTGAAACCCCCAGGTCTCTGCCATGTGGGGATGAAATGCTCTCCTAATTAGCATTTGTGGTGTCGTTCCTGCTGATTATTCTGGAAATGTCCTTTTCTAATTATTCAGGGTGTAATTATTTGTTGGGAATCTTTCTCTGTCTTGCGCTTCTGGTTCGGACTCATCTGGGTGTGGGAAACAATAAATCTGATTCATGAGACCCTCGTTGCCTTTGAATTCTTTTATTCTCATTTTCCTTGATTTTTTTTTTTTTTTTGTATTTTTTTCAGGGATTTTCAATTCAAATTTCTTTGTATTTCCTAAGTGTCCCAATAGTTGGTGGCAAAGAATTCCCACGTTCATTTGGGAATGGATGGAAGTAAAAGAAAGGGGGAGATGGTCAAAGATTGGACTTGATGATCTCAGAGGGCTTTTCCCACCTCAGTGATTCCAGGAAATTAAATGGAAGGGGAATAAGAAGGTCACATTGCTACTTCTCAATGTGGAATAACTTACTCCAAGCTCTATTTCAGACCTGGGATATAAAATTTCAAATATCTGAAAGCCTCTGAGCCTCTGAAAACAGAAGGCTCAAATTCCTGTGAAAGAACTGTGAGCAAAAGATGATGGGAACTCTTCTGAGATTTTCCTGAGCAGGCCCTGAATTTGAAAAGTTCAGAGATGTTTTTTGGGTGGTTTTGGAAGGCTCTTGAGGAGGTAGAAAGATTTTGGAGAGCATCAATGTGGACAAAAGGAGAACTGTCACACAAAGCTCCCACTTTGTCACCTGGGTGGCAGCTGAGGGACCCTCACCTGAGCCACCAAATGTCCCTGAGAAATTCCTGCCATCCTCCCTTGCTCCACAAAACTCCCCACGAGGAATTGGCTGCCTTTAGCCTGGGGAACAGCTGTGGGACACCCCCAGTTTGGGAGATCTCCCCTTCCCAGTCAGTGAATTGTTCTAATGGGCAACATTTTCCCAGGTTGAGGAGTTTCATTTTCTTACACTTCAAACTCTGAGTCAAACAGGGCCATAAATCCAGCTTTAGTGCCCAAACTTCCACCAGGAGTGACAAAATTGAGTATTTGCTCAAACTTCAGCTCCTCTTCTCTGAACCCTTTGGTGAGGTCAAGTGAAAAAAAATGTGAGGGATCACGGAAGGAGAGAGAAACCAAGGAACGGGAAAATTTAATATCCTCAAACCTCACACAGAGCTCAGGATCAGATGTTTTTCTCTTTAATAACCTGTGATTCACGTGGAACAACCTGATGGGATCATCCCAGTCATCTGCCAAGTTGAGGGACACGTGAAGAACCAGGAACATTTCATTTCTTGCCAGCCCAGGGAGCCGAGGAGATCCCGCCGGATTTTCCGGCATTGTGCCATCCCCAGGAATTGCAGGCGCTAATCCCATTTCCTCTTGGCACTCAACAGCAGGGGAATTAAAACCCTGAGCTGTCACCTGCACCCAATGGGGGACCCAACCCCAGGAGTCAGCGTTTCTGAGGCCTTTCTGTGCCTGATGCAATCCCGGGTGTCCCTCATCCTTAATTAACACCCGTCAGTCTCCAGGAAATGGGAGAGAGCTGCCCTTCCAAAATCCCTCCCGTCGGAATCACCGCCGGGACGGGGCCCCATGCGTCAAGGAGGGAACACCTAAAATCAGGGGAAGTGCAAACATCTGCGGGATTGAGCGCAGGATTAATTACGGTGTCATCGTGAGGAGGTGCCTCACACCCCAAATGACCTCGGGAGAGGATAAAAGGTCCCTCAGCCCCGTCCTCCGCAGTCGCTCGCCTTCGCTTCCAGAATCTTCTCGCTGCAGCTGCAGAGGGTAAGACAAATTTCGCCATTTCTGTTCTAGAAACCTCCACCGGGGGTTTTTATGGGTCTTGTAGGAGCTGGGATTTAGGGAAGTGCTTCCCCCATGTGCTGAGGGAGGGAGGGGTGGGGAATGGCGGATGGAGGATAAGGATTCACAGGAATCCCAGGAAAGGCGCAGCCCCCAGAGGGATCCTGGGGTGACACAAACTCTGCTGGAGCTGGGGCTTGGCAGGTGGGTTCCAATTGCCTCACAGGGACCTGATTCACACCCCAATTCCCAGAGCACTCCCAGCAGACCCGGCAGGATCGAGGGGGTGTTGGGTCCGGATTAGGCAGGTGAATAAAGGAAACAGTTCACAGGAGACATCAAGAAAAAATATTATTAAAAAGAAAAAGGGGGGGGTGAATACAAGAAGAGAATCAGAGCCTCCTCTCACCACATTGACCCCTTGCTCCAAACAGCTCTGCCAGAATTCCAGCAGGATGTGCTCCCGCGGGTCTTGCCACGATTATGAATCCTCCTGCCACGGATCCCGCTCCTCCTGCCACGGATCCCGCTCTTCCTCCTGCCACTCGGGGCCCTCGTGCCACTACACCATCCAGAGGCAGCCTGTGCAGAAGTTCAGCTACGTGACGCCCTGCTACACCCCCGTGCAGCCCTGCTACCCACCCGTGCAGCGTTACTGCCCCCCAGTGCAGCCCTGCTACCCCCCAGTGCAGCGTTACTGCCCCCCAGTCTGCCCCCAGGTCACCAAGAACATCTGCAAGCTGCCACCGTCCTACCCCAAGTACTGAGGGCAGCATCCAACACTGGGATGCGCCAGCTCACTCCTCGTCCGCAGCTTCCAGCTCGTCCCAGTGCTCGTGGCTCTGCAGCTTTGCCACTTGTCTCCAAGAAAAACCTTCTAAAACTGCCAGAGGTGATGCAGTTTTAGGACGAAACCTCTCGGTTTGAGGAGGTCTGAGATGTTTATCTTTCCAACGCTGGGAATGGTTCCCTTCTTGCTTTGCTGCTTCGTCCTCCAGCAAGACAATAAAAATGGTGTTTCAAGCCAAATGAACAGTCCTGGATGTTTTCAGTCGTTGCCCCTTTAAATTGGCCGGGTCGGTGGGCAAGAGGGGCATTGAGGGGCTGGAGTGTGGCAGAGAAGGGAGCAGAACTGGGGAAGGGGCTGGGGCAGCAGGAGAAGGGTCTGGGGGAGCTGGGCAGGCTCAGCTGGGAGCAAAGGAAGCTCAGGGGGGACATCAGGAGGAATTTCCTCCTGGAAAGGGTGGTCAGGCCTTGGAAAGGGCTGCCCAGGGAGGTTTGGAGTGCCCATCCCTGGAGGTGTCCAAGGAAGGCCTGGAGGTGGCACTCAGTGCCCTGGGCTGGGTGACAAGGTGGGCAGCAGGCACAGGTTGGATTTGGTGGTCTTGGGACCTCTTTTCTCTGGGAATTCCGTGCTGGTCTGGTGGCATCTCTGTTTTCCTGTGGGTTTGGAATCATG
This sequence comes from Anisognathus igniventris, assembly GCA_035583115.1. NCBI lineage: Eukaryota > Metazoa > Chordata > Aves > Passeriformes > Thraupidae > Anisognathus > Anisognathus igniventris. The sequence continues at coordinate 5,882,717 of JAWWET010000104.1, read as the reverse complement.
ATTTAATCCCTGGAGCCGGAGGAATGCCAAGGAAACGTGAAATCCGTGGAAAACACCTGCAGGGGAGGGAGGAGCACGTGGGATGAAACAAATTCTTGCCCAGGGCTCAGCAGATGTTGGGGGTTCAGGTTTCCACCTGACCTGTGTGTTCATGTTTCCCCCACGTGTTTCTGCTTTCAGAGCCGCTGCTATTTTTGGAACTGAAATAAAATCAAATCCTGCAGGGTTTTGAACATGGAACAGCCTCAATTAACCAATTTCTGCAGTGTAAAATAAGCGAAGGTTTCCCCAGCATGATTCATCCCTCATCAGCCATCCCTGGCGTGGGAAACAGCCTGGAATGAGCTGGGTGCTGCAATAGCCACTAAATGACCACTTGGTCAATAAGCAATTGGAATTAGTTATTTATAGGTTCTGGAGAAAATGCTCATTAGAGAGGAATGGGTTAAAAGGGAAAAGTTGAGGTCGGGACAGGGAGCAATGAATGATTCACCTGCCTGGGGGTTCCTGGCTTTGCCAAGAGGTGGCTCAGCCTCACAGGAGCCTGAAAAAAACAATTTTCTTACTCATTCCTGCCCTCCCTGCTGGTGGGAATTGAGTTTGTGAGGTTTCACCGCAGCTGTGGTTTGGTCTTCAAGCAGAGACTTTCACTTCCCTGTGCTGCCCCAGCTTCCAATTTCCTCCTCCATCACTGACCGTGGCACGTTTGATTTCCTTTTCCAAATCCAGAGAAGGCCATGAATTTGGTAAGGAGCCTTTCTCTCATGGATCCAGGCTGGGAATGTTGAGAATGTTGAGCCTGTAGAGACCTCAGAGCCTCTCCCAGGATCTGCAGGGGCTCCAGGGGAGCTGGAGAGGGACTTTTCCTCAGGAACTGCAGGGACAGGACACAGGAAAATTATTTCAGAGTGATGGAGAGGAGTTTTAGGTGGGATAAAATGAAGGAATTGTTTCCTATGAGGGTGGGGAGGCCTCAAAGAACCACGAACATTTGGCAAGAGAAATCCTCTTCTCCAGGTGGCCTGAAGGGACATTTCTGCTCTGCTAAGGACGCGTCAAATAACTTCAGGCTTATTAATTTCTGTTCTTTACACTTTGATGTAAACAAATTTTAAAATGAAAACAAATTAAAAAATTAAATTCAAATAACACCATGGATTCCACAACCCGGACAAACTGTGAGGAAACCCCCAGGGATTAATGGGGAGAAATTTGCCTCAGGATTGCTTTCCTGGATCTCCAATCCAAACAAACAAGCTCTGCTCCTCTGGGCATCTTTCAGAGCCTTTCACTCAAAGCAAAATATGATTGCAACATTTTTATGGCCCTAATTTGAATATTTTCCTTTGTAAAATCGCCGTTGGATCTATGAATCCACCTTGCAGAGCTTTAAACTCCTCTGGTGTTCACATCCAGCTGTGGCAATGGGATTTTTTTGGCTCACAGGATGAAACCATGCACGAAACCCCTACAAAGTCAACATAAATCGGCCTCATTTTGGCCAACCCCTCTTCCATCACCTCCCTGCTCAGGATGTCCCACATTTCTGATGCTGGAGTTTCTCTGGAGGCTCTGGAATCCCCAGCAGATCACCGGGGGCTCAGCCGGTGTGAATGTCAATCACTAATTAGGAGATAATGGGCGGCACCCGGCTCAAGGTCATTAACGCAGCTGAAGCCAATAGGAATTAAGCTCCAAGGGAACTGGAACGTTGACCTTGGGATGGCCTTGCCTGGAGAAGCGGTGACTTCATGGTCCTGTGAATTCCTAGAAGGAGGAGCAGCTCCTCCGATTGTGACGTGGCCGAACATCAAGAGCGGAACTGAGGGGAAACAGAGGATTTGTGTCACCAGGAGCCAAATGGAAGGTTCTGGTGGCCCAAAGTGTCCTCAACGTCCAGAATTGGATGAGAAAACAGCCTAAATCTCCCCTCCCTCACCCCAGCAGAAGTGAGGGGTCTCCAGGGATCCTTCGGTGCTCAGCCCCCCGTTTCCACCCCTGGAGGTGACCTCAGACACCAAACATTTCCCCTGACGGGAGAGAGATCATTTTTTAATAAACTCGTGGTTTCATTTGAGATCCTCGAGATGCTCAGGACACATCACACGGAGCTTTTATGCAAAATAGATATTAACATCCATCATTAATGGCTGATCACAACGTGATCATTAGCATCGGCACTAATTGCTGCCAGCGGGTGACTGGGAGCTGAGCGTGGAGTTTTTCCAGAATTAGCATCCGTGGGTGGCTCTTCCATTACTCCAGGGCGTCTTGGAATCTGAAAAGAATTGAATAGGAATTTTGCAGATCAAGTCATACCAAGCATAAACAGGATGCAAAACTTCCAGAGCCGTTTTGCATTTTGCTTTTATTTAAATACATCAAAAATGAATTGGAAAAACGCAGGCTCCGATTTGACCCAAAACCAATTCCTGATTTCTACAATGAATTTGCAGTGAAAATGTTTGATATTGGCAAGGCCTTGAGCTCAAGGAGAGTTTGGACAACGACCTCAGGCACAGGATGGGTTTTTGGGGCTGTGCAGGGCCAGGGGTTGGTCTGGATGGTCGCTGTGGGTCCCTTCCAGCCTGGGATATTCCATGATCCTATTCCCAGGTGTTTTCCCATGCACGGATGGGATAAAGCAGCAAGGGATGGGACATCGAGAACTTTCTGGGTTTGCCCTTCTGGTGACCCCAGAGAAGGACTTTGGGCCCCACCATTTCTGCATTCAAACATAAAGCACGAGACCATGGAATTGCACTTCCTGGAATTCTATTTTAAAAATCATATCAAGGAGCAACTGACATCCAGAAGCTTCTGCACGCCTCTGGAATCCACTGCACCTCAATCTTAATTAGGATTTTTATGTCAATTAATCATCTCCACGCAGCAGCCTTACCATATGCAAAGCGGGCAGAAACAACGCCTCCGAGCGTCCCACAAGAATTAACTCGACATTAAAAAATTGTAAAAAATTCACACAACAAATTGATAATAGCCCAAAATTGAAGGGTTGGTCAAAAGCCACGAGGCAAAGACTAAACACATGAAGGCCCATTGGGTGAATAAGTACAGGCTTAGTGCGTAAATCACGGATTGCTGGGGGGTACCTCATGTCCGGCAGGACAACTCCGACCTCAATAAAAAGGTCTCCAGGTGCCTCTGCTCCTCACACAGCTTCAGCTCTCAGCAAGAACAAGAACGGTGAGTGCTTCCTACCAGAGATCCTTGGTTCTCTTGGTTCTTTGGCTTTGGGCAAGAGGTGGATTGAGGCTGGGTCGTTGTGTCTGATCTCTGCAGGGCATTGGGCTGGATGGACCTTCAGAGGTGCCTTCCGACCCAAAATGTTCTTTGGCTTTGTGGTTCCATGGGTTTATGGTTCCAGGGGTTTACTGTTCCGTGAGTTTGTGATTCCAATGGGTTTTTGATTCCATGGGTTTATGGTTCCATGGGTTTTTGTTTCCATGGGTTTATGGTTCCATGGGGTTTTGGTTCCATGGTTTTGTGATTCCATGGGTTTACTGTTCCATTGGTTTATGGTTCCATGGCTTTGTGATGGAAGCTTAAATTACATGGATTTAAGGTTCCATGGGTTTAAGGTTCCATGGGTTTATGGTTCCATGGGTTTACTGTTCCATGGGTTTGTGATTCTATGGGGTTTTGATTCCATGGGTTTGTGCTTCCATGGGTTTGTGATTCCATGGCTTTATGGTTCCAAGGTTTTGCAATCCCGTTGTTTTAACATTGCAGGGTTCCATGAGCTACAGCTCTCCCCGAAATCCAGATTTTTCTGAGACTGTTGATCTGTTGCCTCTTGGAAAAGATGGACAGAGCACAGTCGAAAATGAGCTGCTTGGGGTGGAAATTCAGGGAGGAGCGCAGAACGGGCAGCTCCCAGGAGAGTTCAAATATCTCTGGGACAGAGCAAGAGTTGCTTCGATTCCTGCGAGGATCTTGGGTTTCCAACTCAAGACAAAAAAATAGGAAATGGGGTGGGATGAGGGCCTGGGCAGGATGGAAAGATGGGTTGAATCTCAAAGTCCTTTGTGTTGCAGGTCCTATCTCCGGCCACCCTTCACTCCTCTCCCAACACCATGTGCTCCACTGGATGCTGTTCCACGGGATGCTGCTCTGTAGTGAAGAGCAAGACCATGTGCTGCAGCCCGTGCAAGACTGTGTGCTGCAGCCCATGCAAGACCGTGTGCTGCAGCCCATGCAAGACTGTGTGCTGCAGCCCGTGCAAGACTGTGTGCTGCAGTCCCTGCAAGACCGTGTGCTGCTCCCCGTGCCAGCAGTCCTGCTGCTGTGACCCGTGCCAGAAGCCTTGCTGTGACCCGTGCCAGTCTTGTTGTGACCCATGCCAGTCCTGCTGTGACCCGTGCCAGAAGCCTTGCTGTGACCCATGCCAGACCTGCTGTGACCCGTGCCAGTCCTGCTGTGACCCATGCCAGAAGCCTTGCTGTGACCCGTGCCAGTCCTGCTGTGACCCGTGCCAGAAGCCTTGCTGTGACCCATGCCAGACCTGCTGTGACCCGTGCCAGAAGCCCTGTTGTGAGCCATGCAAGACTGTCTGCTGTGACCCTTGCCAATCTTGCTGTGACCCTTGCCAGAAGCCTTGCTGTGACCCATGCCAGACCTGCTGTGACCCTTGCCAGAAGCCCTGCTGTGACCCATGCCAGACCTGCTGTGACCCGTGCCAGAAGCCCTGTTGTGATCCATGCCAGACCTGCTGTGACCCGTGCCAGAAGCCTTGCTGTGATCCATGCCAGACCTGCTGTGACCCATGCCAGAAGCCTTGCTGTGACCCATGCCAGACCTGCTGTGACCCTTGCCAGAAGCCTTGCTGTGACCCATGCCAGACCTGCTGTGACCCTTGCCAGAAGCCTTGCTGTGACCCTTGCCAGTCCTGCTGCGACCCATGCCAGTCCTCCTGTGATCCATGCCAGACCTGCTGTGACCCATGCCAGAAGCCTTGCTGTGACCCGTGCCAGTCCTGCTGTGACCCATGCCAGTCCTGCTGTGACCCGTGCCAGTCCGTGTGCTGCACCAAGGTGTGCCACAAGTCCGTGTGCTGTGTCCCACGGCCCTGCTGCTCTCCCTGCTGCGTGGTGAAGAAGCCCGTGGTGGTTTGCTGCACCCCCGTGAGGAAGTACTGCACCCCCTGCATCCCCATCCAGCAGTGCTGTGCCAGCCTCAGGAAGACCTGCTAAACTGCCCCAGACGGCTCTGAAAATGGGCACGAGGAGGTGAAAACCTCCTTGTTTGCCTCTGGTTCTCATGGTGATGGAGTCCATTCATAGCGATTTTCTTCTTCTTTCCAAGCTTAAGCTGCTGCTTCTTTCCGTCCTTTAGTTATCGACTGTCTTTAATTATTGACCATCTTTAATTATTGACTGTCTTGAGTAGGCCTGAATTTATCTTCCGTTGTATAAGGAATTAGATATTAGTGGGGTGTTAATTCTCCTCTTGGTGTTTGGGAAACCTTTGGTGTCACTGTGACCACTCCTCATTTCCTCTGTTGACAATAAAACTTGGCATTCAGCAAAACACAATGCTTGGTATTTTGGTTGTTCTTACACAGCTTTGCCCCTAATTTGTCACCTTGCCCAGAATTTTCCATCTTGCCCAGAATTTGTCCCTTTACCCAGAATCTTCCACCTTGCCCAGGATTTGTCACCTTGCCCAGGATTTATCACCTTGTCCAGGACTTGTCACCTTGCCCAGAATTTTCCACTTTGCCCAGAATTTACCACCTTGCCCAGTATTTTCCATCTTGCCCAGAATTTTCCACTTTGCCCAGAATTTTCCATCTCGCCCAGGACTTGTCACCTTGCCCAGAATTTTCCACTTTGCCCAGAATTTTCCATCCTGCCCAGAGTTTGTCCTCATTCCGGCACCATCTGTGCCTTTGGCCAAGGTCCACACATTTGGGACACAAAGAGCTGTCCAGGCTTTTGGCACAAATTAAGTCGTGTCTGAAGCAAGCGGAGCATTCCTGATCCTCTGGAATGGGTGCCCAGAGGAGCTGTGGGTGCCCCCAGATCCCTGGAATTGTCCAAGGCCAGGTTGGAGGGTTTGGAGCAGCCCGGGACAGTGGGAGGTGTCTCATGGCAAGGGGAGGAAGGGGATGAGCTTTAAAGTCCTTACCAGCCCAAACCTTGATTCCTTCTTGCCCCTCCTGAGAGTTCACCTCACTCAGATTTTACTACAGAGCGGAAAGCTGAAATAATTAAAACTCAAAGGGCGGGGACTGAGCGAGGTGTAACTGCACCATCTGAAAACACAGCACTCCATAAATCAGAGACTCCTCCAATATCCTGACTTGGAAAGGATCCGCCAGGATCATGGAGCCCAACTCCCACCCCTACACAGACACCCCAAAACCCCACCCTGTCCCTGAGAGCATTATCCAAATGCTCCTGGAGCTCTGGCACCCTTGGGGCAAAGCCCATTCCTTGGGGAGCCTGGTGAGCGCCCCACCACCCTCTGGGGGAAGAACTTTCCAGAAATATCCAACCTAGACCTTCCCTGGCACAGCTCCAGCCATTCCCTCAGGTCCTGCCCGTGGTCCCAGAGCAGAGATGGGAGCTGCCCCTCGGAAGGAAGTTGTGGACAGCTCTGAGATGCACAGGAGCCCACCCTGGACCTCGGAAGGGACATTCCAATAGGAATACCAGGAGGAATTCACTACTCACTGGACAGCAGGTAGCATCTTCTTCCCACCACCATCTTCCAAAAAGAAAAGCTTAGAAACCCCCAGAAACTGTTGAATTTTTACGGGAGCAGAGCATTTCAGCCGCGCATTCCGAGCCAGGAATGAAACCTGAAGTTGGCATCCAACCTAAAAGCCTCATTCCTAAAATAGCAAACCCATGAGTCAACAATACCTTCCCTCCCTGCCTGGGACTTTCTTTGCTATTAAAATGCAGGACTCAGCTGGGAATTGCAGGTCTGGAGAAAATGCCTGGAGCTCTGGCTTGATTTGCTTCCTCCAAACTTTACACGCCACATCTGCATTAAAATCATCTTCTCTACATGTTTGACTCTCTGGAAACATTGCTTGGGTCTTCAGGAGGGTTTTTATTTATTGTAAATCAGGCGGGAGGTTATCCCAGATCAGAACATTCAATAGAGAGCTTTTTCTTTAGGAAATCTTGTGAATATTCATAATATTCATTCCATCTTTGAATCACAGAATCATGGGATGGGCTGGATTGGAAGGGGTGTCAAAAAGCACCTCGTTCCAACACCCCTGCCATGGACAGGGACACCTGCAGCTAGACCAGAGCTCCATCCAACGTGGCCTTACCCCACACTGGAAAAGCTGCAGGAGCAGATTCCCAAAAATCTCAAACTCACAGAACCACCATGAAAGTTTCCAAAAATCATCACAGGATGGGGCGTGGCCTATAAAAGGAACTTTGTGTGGATGTTATTTCTGACCCAAACTCGGGTTAAATGGTGTTGAACAGCAGGGAAAATGCTTTAAATGCTGACAGTGGTGGGGTGGCTTAGCTTGGAGAAGAGGCAGGTCTAGATGGGATATTGGGAAGAAATCCTTCCCTGTGAGGGTGGTGATGCCCTGGCACAGGATATTCCATGGCTGTCCCATCCCTGGAAGTGTCCAAGGCCAGGCTGGACAGGGCTTGAAGCAACCCGGGATAGTGGAAGTTGTCCCTGCCCATCCAGGAGGGTTGGACTGGATGATTTTGGGGTTTCTTCCAACCCAAATAATTCCATATTTCTATGATTACAATACCAGGATCATCTTGGCCAACAGGACAGCAATAAAACCCGATAAAAATGAGATGAATAATTGATTCAAGGGAGATGTTTGAGGGTTTACACAAGGAGGACGTTGCTTCCTGCAGGCAACTCTTGGTTGTTATTGAGTGACCAAAACAATGTCCTCCCCTGGGGACAATTCCAGAGGGGACACCCGACGTCACAAGAGGTCGTGCTCACATCCTGGAAAGGCAGATCCTGTCCCAGTCACCAGGGATCACCTGCCACCACGTCAGCCTCACAGTCAGAGTCTCCTGGATGTGATGGCAGCCTCTTTTTGCCATGAATTGGTGCTGCCTCAGCATCCTGGAATTCCCATCTTTTACCGGAGGCCCCTCTCATCACACAGAGGCACCATCAACATCTTCCAAAGCGGAGCTGTCCCTGCTCTGCCTGTGGCCACAGTTCCTCATGTGAACACTCAAACGTGATCACCGCAAGTCTCCTCGGTCCCAGAAATCTTTGGGATAATCTCAGAAAATGGGATGTGTGGAACCAACACGGGGAAAAACCCTTCCGTGCGCACTGCTGCTTTGAAAGCCCCTTCATTTAGATTCAACCCATCCATTCCATGGATGAAAATGAAAAAAAATCTTAATACAACAAAAATTACGAAACAGGGAGTGTGAGGACCCAGCACCCTGAAGGGAGGCCCAAGAGCAAGACTGAGAAAGGGGAAATTTCAGCCTAAATTTTGACCACAGGGGCAGGGAAAAAAAAACTATTCCCATTGACAAAAAATTTCCACCGGCCCCCAGAGATCCTGGCCAAGGGCAGAGGGGACACATGAGCAATGACAGCTCCAAGTTCCAGGCATGGTTGTCCCACTGCTTCAGCACCTGGCTCCCCCCAGGCACATTGTCAAGCGTCCCTGTGTCCCAAGGTCATTCCTTGGGAAGGGATGGGAATACCTCAGAGCTCCCTCCCTCCGGTTGCCATTAACGCAAATCCATTAGAAAAATTTGCATCTGTTGTTTCCTCTGGAGGAGTAATTATGGGCCACAATTGAGGTGGTGAGCAAACAGAAGGAGGCAGAGATTAAACACCCGAGGAGGAAGGCACGTGAGGGGGTCCCCTGGATGATCCACAGGGTCGGAATTGCCAAGGGATGCCTCATTTCCAGGGGAGGAGGCTTTGGAGCGTATAAAAGGCTCCCCCAGCCCAGGGGTCTTCATTCAATCATCTCCACTTCTCCTCTCCTCTCTCCACTGCTCAGCAGGGTAAGTTGGACTTTGCTACTTGTCTCTACTTTGGGTTTCCCTGGGCTTCCCCAGGGTTTTCTGGGCTGTCTGGTTTGGGACTGGAGACCACAGAAGATTTTGGGATCACAGACTGGTTTTGGGGACCAGAGATTGGTTTTGGGCTGCGTTTTGGATTGGTTTTGGATTCTCTCTGGCAGAACCAGTGCTGGACAAAACACCAGAAGCACAGGAGTCTGTCCTGGGATTCAGGACACCAGGCACCTCCCCGGCCAGTTTGGGATTGATTTGGGGATAAGAAAGCTTTAAGCTGCCTCAACCTGTGGGAGATTCAAGCAGAGAAAAAGACAAACCCTCTCTTTCCCTTCCAGCTTCGCCTCCACTCCCATCACCAAGATGCCTAGCGGATGCTGCGGCGGCGGAAGTAGCTACACCATGTGCTGCTACAGCAGCCCCAAGACCTGCAAGAGGCCGATGTGCTGCAGCCCCATGCAGTGCTGCAGCCCCTGCTGCACGCCCTGCTGCATGCCCGTGCAGTCCTGCTGCATGTCCATGCCCTGCTGCTACACCATCAGCACCAACAACAACAGCGGCTGCTGCGGTGGAAACGGCGGCGGCTGCTGCGGCGGCAACTAAACCCACCCGGCTCGTTCCGTCTTGGATACGGATTTGGATATGGATAGCACCCCAAAAGCTCCTCCTCCTCCTGTGCTTGGAGGCTGTAGAACTCCTCTTCTTCTCCTGCCTTCCCTCACCTCGTTCTTGTGATGTGCCCTGAAGCCACCGCCCAGCGAGTTCCTCCCGCGAGCGCTGGCGCTGCTCTTCGTCCTCCTCTTGGTGTGTGGGATGTTTCGCTCTTCTCATCGCTGTTTTGTTTCAATATTTCTGGAAAAAACACACAATAAAATCTGTAGTTTGTGACCCTGCAACCTCCTGGCATTGAGCTGTTTGTTCGCTGGTGGATCCAGGGGGTTTTGCCGCGCCTTTCACCTTTTCCCGGTGTTTTTTCCCAGAGTTGGGATTCTCCTGTCTCCAAGGTGCTCACTCAAATAAAATCAGGGCATTCCCGATGGTAAATTAATTCAAACTGGAGTTTCTGGCACCTCTGGGAGTGATATTTGCCCTCTCTGTATAAAACAGCAGAGAAAAAGGAAGAGAACAGGAGAAAAAATGGTTGTGTGGAGACCTCACAGCACCTTTCAAGATATCAAGTGGCTCCAGGGAAGCTGGAGAGGGACTTTTCATCAGGAACTGCGGTGACAGGACAAGGGGGAGGTGGGTTGGACTGACAGAGGGGAAATTGAGGTTGGATATTGGGAAGAAATCATTCCCTGTGAGGGTGGCGAGGAGCTGGCACAGGTTTTCCAGGGAATTTCTCGTTGTGCCATCCCTGGAAGTGCCCAAGACCAGATTGGACAGGGCTTGGAGCCACCTAGGATAGTGGAAGTTGTCCCTGCCCGTGGCAGGGGGTGGAATAAATGGATTTTTAAGGTCCCTTCCGACCCAAACCAGTCTCTGGTTCTACGAAAATAATTCACAAACTCATAAAAACCTGGAATGTTTTCAGGAAGAGTCTGACACAGACACATCCCAGACAGCCAAAATCTGCCTCAGGACACACAGCCAGTCCCTGCAGACAGTCTGACACTCAGGACATGGAGGTTCTGCCTTTGCCAAACTGAGTTACCAGACATTTGTTTGTAAAATAAATGCTGAGGAACCTCTGCTGCCTTCAATGGTCAGTGGGGGTTCTACCAAAACCTGGAAGTTCTGCACTGCCACCCTTTAGATGCATTTTATGCCCTTTTCTGACTCTGTTTCCGCCCTGCTTCAGTCCCTTGTTTGCACTGTGATCCACACCCCACTCCTCAAAAATCATTTGGGTGCTTTGGTTCCATCAAGAGCTGGACACGACCATCCAGGGTAGGAACTGCCCACCTTCACCTCCCTTCTCACAGCTGCCAATGGAAAACCTCCCTCAGGAGGCATGAGTGGAGTGCATCCCTTTGCTTCTGCCCCATTAATTCCTGGTAAATTAATAAATGGATCTGCCCAGGTGCGTTTGTCTGTCCCACCAGGAAGGAAATGCCGCGCGTGTTCTCCTGCCCCTTCACACAGAAGTCACAATTACCACATTGCTTCTCCCTCGTTTCACTCCAGGAATTGCTCTCATGCCGGGGAAGCCTGGAAAGGAGCTGCTGGCATTTCCTGCAGGGATGAAACGGCTCTAAAATCTCATTCTGCTCCCCCTTGCACCGCGCAGAGAGCAAGGCAAGGTCCTTGTCGCCATCCTCGGGGCTGGTCCCAGCTCACCTGGGCCGACCCCGCTCCTGAGCAGCCCCAGGATCCCTGAGGATGTCAGGCAGCAGCAGGGAACTGGCCAGGCAGGATCCTCCATCCTCTCATTAGGCAGCTCTCAGGATAATGCGGCGACGTCCTCGACTGAGAGCTGCAATTTCAGACCATGAAAAAATCCCTCCCAAAATTCCTGCCCGGCCCTCCCGCCAGGCTCCAGCTGCCCAAGGCTCTGCCCTGCCTTGACGTCCCTCCCTTCCTCTGTCCCTCACAGAAAATGGTTTCACCTCAACAAAGTCTCTTCCTGAGTCCCTGTGAGGAGCAGTTTCTGTGCTGGGCCCTTCTCTTCCACCTCAGTCTCCTCACTTTTGGTTCATTCTGTACTCCCTCCATTTCCAACACCCTCAGAGGGTCCTGCACCAACTCCAAACCCCTCCATCCCTGCTCAGGGCCAGGATTCCAGGATTCCTGGACTTCAGCTGGATGCCAGGGGAGGCTGCAGGAGGGAAATGTTGATTTGGGGTGCTCCACACCCAGTCGTGGAGCCACCATCCCTCATGTTGCCTCTTGCACAGGCAGAGCTGCCCTTTAACCTTTTAATTGAAATATTAATAAAAATACTAATAAAAATAATAATTAATAAATAAAGTGGGAACTTCCCAAACCTGGAAGTGTCCAAGGACAGGCTGGATGGAGCTCTGAGCAGCCTGGACATGTCCCTGCCCATGTCCCCTGCAGAGGGGTGGAATTGGACGATCTTTAAGATCATTTCCTACCCAAACCATCCCACAACGCATTTTCACGGAGTCACGTGCTGGTGACGGAGCCCCAGACATCCCAAACACTCCTGGCTCCCTCCTCACGTGCACATCTGGTGACCAGGAGCAAACAAATACCCCAATTTTCCTGACATTTTCCCAATTTGCTCCAAACGCCATCTCCACGGAACGACCGGCACGACGCTGGCGTTGGGTTTGGGCTCCAGCACTGATTCAGCACCAGCTGCTGCTGAGTCAGTCCCAGAACATCTCCATCCAGCAGATACGAGGCCGCATTTTTTAGCTCCCTCACAAGGTTGTGGGGAGGACAAATTCATCCAAATTCATGGGAGCCCTTTGATTATCTCCAGGCTAAACCATGACGAGGCAGAAGGAGCGTGGTGATCACCAGTAATGAGGCGAAATGCAAATTCCGGGCGACACCTATGGCTAAAAAATATGGGTTTGGATGGATAAACAGGGAAGCTGGAATGGTCAATGGCTGTCTCACTTCCAGGAGGAAGGATGGCCGGGAGTATAAAAGGGCTCCGGGCCCAGCTCGCTTCATTCGCTCATCTTCTCCTCCCTTCAGCTCTCCTCACTCTTCAGCAGGGTAAGTGAGAACTTCTAACCCTTCCTTTGCCTCCCAAAAGGGAATTTTGGATATCCAAAATTTGGATATCTGATATTTATAGCAGATCTAAGTATTTCTGGGGGTCTGGGATGGGAATTGGATTTGGGATTTTACAAACTCTGCACGAGGAGTTTCGGGGATGAGCTGGGAGGCTCTGGGAGTATCAACAGGGCCATGCAGGGGAGGGGCATGGAGAACATTCCAGAAGGGTCCAGAGTGGGTTGCTCCTCCTAAGACACCAGAATGAGCCATTGGGCCCCTGCACGAGGGGAAACACCCAGAACTGCGGCCACAATTCCCAAACAGGACACCCCTGGGTTTGCCCTCCTAGAACCCCCAAAGGTGAATGAATGACCAGAGCCTTGAATCCCCCCCCAAATTCCAAACCTGCTGCTCCCCCTCACAGCCTCTCTCTGCTCCTTCCAGCTCCGCCTCCGCTCCCACCACCCCCAAGATGCCCAACGGATGCTGCGGCGGCGGAAATAACTACTCCGTGTGCTGCTACAGCAGCCCCCGCTGCTGCAAGACCCCCATGTGCTGCAGCCCCATGCAGTGCTGCAGCCCCTGCTGCATGCCCGTGCAGTCCTGCTGCATGCCCATGTCCTGCTGCTACACCATCAGCAACAACAACAACGGCTGCTGCGGCGGCGGCGGCTGCTGCGGCGGCAACTGAGCTCGCCCGGCGGATCTCCGGCTCCAACACGGATTTGGACACGGATGTGGACATGGATCCCAATCCAAACACTCCTCCTGCTGTGTTTGGACACCTAGAACTTCTTTTTGCTGCCTTTAGTCCCCAGGCTGTGCCCTGAAGCCGCTGCCCAGCGAGTTTCTGGCGCTGCTCTTCCTTCCCCTCTTGGTGACGGGACAGTTTCCTTCTCCCTTCTCTTTCTTTAATCCCCAATTAGCCATGAAAGACAATAAAATTTGTAACTTCTGACCGTGCAAACTCCTGGGTTATGTTTATTCATTTCTCTTTATCCCTTAAACAGTAGTGTGGGATGTGTTTAGCGTTTACCTAATTAATTAATGTAATTAATTTTGCATGTTTGGCATTCTGTGACGACAACGCCCCGGTGTACCTGGTGAACTCTTTGGGTTCACCTGGGGGAAAATGGGACTTGCAAGTGAAAAATGTCACCTCAGCAAGAGGTGAGAGTTTAATTCATTAGTTTAATCAGTTTAATTCATTTTTCTCCTGCTGATTTGAGATCCAGTTTGTGACCAAAGCATCTCTGAGGTCCTAAAGCCAGAACTGGAGGTCTTCTATTCCTAATGGGAATCCTCCCATATTTAAAAGCTCTTGCTGAGCTTTTAAAGGTTTTAAAATTATTAAACAGACCAGGGTCGTTCAGGTTGGAAGGGGCTTTAAATCTCATCCAGTCCCACCCCTGCCATGGACAGGGGCACCTCCCACTAGCCCAGGTTGATCAGATTTAGGTCCAGCCTGAAGGATCCAGAAACGCTGAATCATTTTCTCTGGGTTCTATTAAAATGTGGGAAGCTTTAAGAAACCAGAAATTCAATATTCACACTCGGGGATTTGTGAAATCCTCGGGAAGGGAAGCGGCTCCAAAATTCCTTTAATGTGAAAAAAAATCCAAACCCAGCATCAACTTGGGGCTCTGGCAATGAGCTCTAAACCTAAAATCCTCCTCGGCCCGAACAGGTCCCGAGGTCTTTTTCATCTTTCCACACAAATCCCGCGGCTTCCTGCCAGGCAATTCCACTTCTCCTGTAGCTACGGAATAAATGAATAAATTACAGCAGAGCCCTGTCAGGTGCCAGCGCAGCCCTGGAGCCACACCCCCGAATTCTGCGGATGCTTTTCCCAGTGATTCAAACCCAAATTCCACCGGACAGAGCTCCGAGCATCCCTTACTCCGCATGGAAATGCCTTTGGAGAGAGGAATTTTCCTGGTACTTCAAAAATGTCTCGGCCACAGAAATGCAAACCGGAGCAGCTCCACAAAGCAAAAATGCCAGAAAGGTGGACACGGCGCTTGGCAGAGCCTGGAATTGTTTCTGCGTGAGGTCATCGCTCCTCTGGTGTCCCCATTCCAGACTTTCCGCACATAAAAGGCTTTTCCTTGCCCTAGCCAAGGTGCTCCGCACTTGGGAGCGAATTCATTTAATTTAATCCATTTAAATCGGGGATTAAACCTCCAAACATCCCATCCCCAGCCTGCCGCTGTCCCCCCGTGCCCGGTGCCCGTAGGAATCCCGGATTCCCATCTGCTCGTCGCGGTGCTGGGGCCACCCCGGGTTCCCTCCCCTTCCTCTGGAAGGACTCCTGGGCCTTTTCTGTGGTTTTCCCACCGCCACCAGAGTCCCCCTCTGGGCGCATCACTCAGCATCCCGGCATGCCAGGCATCCGCATCCCATCCCGGGATCCCGTCTGACTAACGCGGGCCAGGAGCCCATCCGAGCCCGGCCGGGACTAATGAGATAATAATGGCCACAGCCTCTTCAGAGCGCTGCCCACACCGGGCCAGGCGCTAATTGGGGCTGATTAACCCGACAGCGATCTCCAGGAACAAAACACACACACACACACACACACACGGCAGAGGCCTCAGTGCTCAGCTATTCATTCCCAGGACGTGCCTCATTCCCTGCACAGCTCGGCCCATATAAAAGCTTCCAGCCCCGGCTCTCTGCGCTCAGGACTCCGATTCCCTGCTCTGCCCGTCCGTTTCTGCTCGCAGGGTGAGTTGGATTCTCTCCGATTCCTTGGAAATAGCAAAAAAAAAAAAAAGAAAAAAAGAAAGAGGCGTCGGTGTTTTGTTTGCGTTTTCCCGGGTTGTTTATGCCCAAGGGCTTGGTCACCCTCAAAGGATTTGTGAGTCACGGGAGAAGCAGCTCCCGAGGGAACTGGGGGGGCTCAGCTTGGAGGAAAGGAGGCTCAGGGGGAATTTTGGGCTCTGAACAAATCCCTGACAGGAGGGGACAGCCGGGGGGTCGGGCTGTGCTCCCAGGGGAGAGGGACAGGAGGGGAGAGGCTGTGCCAGGGCAGGCTCGGGTTGGACTCGGGAGGAATTTCCTCCTGGAATGGGGTCAGGGCTTGGCAGGGGCTGCCCAGGGAGGTTTGGAGAGCCCATCCCTGGAGGTGCCCGAGGAATTCCTGGAGGTGGCTCCTGGCTGGGTGATGCTGATCCATCTCAGGCTGGACTGGATGACCCTGGAATTCTTTTCCGCCCTCAATAACTCCCCGACTCTGTGATCTCTGCCCCAGGATGCTCCAGCAGAAAGGCGGCACCGACCACGACCTGTGCCAGCACAAGGGCTGGACACCCCCCAGCTCCACCGGGCACTGCCACGACCCCCCCGAAACCTGCCCCAACCCCCCCGAAACCTGCCCCAACCCCGGCACCCTCAGCCACGACACCGAGGGCTCCATCCAGAGCTGCCACCCCGGCGATCTGTGCCCACCCCGGCCCTCCTGCTGCCCAGCCCCGCAGAGCTGCAAGCCCCGGCGGCGGGTGGAGGTGAGCCCGGTGCCCCCCGCGTGCCCCCCGCCCGTGAGGATCCACCGCCGGCCGCTGCAGCAGCACCGCCCGTGCCCGCCGTGCCCGGAGCCCGACCCGGGCAAGCCCCGCAGGCGAGTGGAGCAACGGCCCGAGGAGGATGAGGAACCCCCGGTGGTCCTGCAGCCGCTGCAGCATCGCTGTCCCTGCATCCAGCGCTGTCCCCGGCCCGTGCCCTGCTGCCCCCGGCCCCTGCCCTGCTGCCCCCGGCCCTCCCAGCGCTGCTGTCCCCCCATTGTCCCCCTGCCGCCTCACCCCGGCCACCAGCAGCAGAAGCAGGTGACGCTGGTGCCCCTCTGCGTGAAGAACTGAGCCCAGGGACCCGTCCCCAGCTCCTGGTTGGGTTTGGGGGCTTTGCCCAAGGGATGCTCCCAGGCTCCCTGCTGCTCTTTGCACGTCAGATTTGGGGATGCCCCGCTTGGCCCCGGCACTGACACTTTAAATTTTTAAATTCGGGGCGTTCTCCCCCGTGCCGGGTTTTGGTTTTCCCTGGGGGTTCCCCCTCCTGAGGCCGCTCGGGCACGGATCTGCTCTGCCCGGCTTCACCTCCGAGGTTGTTTGGAAGCAGCTCCCGGACTTTGCAAGAAAAAAAGGAACCACTGTAAAGGCAGGAGCATCACAGACTCCTGCAGCTTTATCTCCTCCCCGTGTATTCAAGAATAAAGTTGAAAATTATTTAGCAAACCCTCAGTTCCTCTCTTTTTTGCCCACCGACATTGCAACGAGATGTTGAAAACCATTCAGACTCTCCCGAGGGAACTCGCACATTTAAATCGGAGTCAGGGTTTCAGCTCTGCCCTCAGGGGTTTCTCCAGGTTGGAAAATCCTCCCCACCGCGATTTACCCACCCCCAGAGCTCGGCATGGGCAGAGCCGGGCACCAACATCTGCTCTGCGCCTTCATCCCCCGAATGGGAGCAGTGCACATCCTCATTTGCATGCTAATTATGATGATGAGCGCGTGGCCCGGCACGGGAGGGGCGGCCGTGCACGCCGGGGATGCCTTTTCGCTCCTGCAGGAAGGTGCAGGCACACGGGTAACCTGCTGCTTCTCCTCGCTTTGCCAAAAACGCCTCCCGCTAAGGGCATAAAAATAAATAATTTAATTTCTTTGTAATTTCTTTGTGTTGCCTCGGCATGGCCCGGGCGTGTCCTCACACAACAACCACGGAGAGCTGGGAAGGGCAAAAAAAGGAAATTCATCCTCGTTTTCTTCACCACAGCAATTTACTTTTCTCATGTCTCATTCCAAAGAAAAAGACACTTACCTGTGAAATTCTCATGTCTCATTCCAAAGAAAAAGGGCTTGGGAGAGCACTTTTTTCATCAGGGATTTTCTTCCCAGTTCCCAGCACAGTGACTCAGGGCCCACAGACCAAGGGCCAGCTCAGCCCTCGCTTCCAGGTCTGACTTGGTCCAGTTTATCTCCCAAGCTGCTTCTCACAGCCCTCCCATCCCAGTTACCGCATCCATGCCAGTTCCCCCTCCCATTTCCCCCATCCCAGTTCCCCCATCCCAGTTCCCCATTCCAGTTCCCCATTCCAATTCCCCCATCCCAGTTCCCCATCCCAGGTCCCCATTCCAGTTCCCCCATCCCAGTTCCCCCATCCCAGTTCCCCCATCCCAGTTCCCCTTCCCAGTTCCCCCATCCCAGTTCCCCA